>JACGCM010002443.1:0-120692 GCA_014058105.1 Kingdonia uniflora
CCAGAAACTACTACAACAACATAAAAGCATGGAGCGAGATACTAACCTGTACTAGAAGTGAAACAGCAGTGTTCAACGTCCGTCATGCTCGCACCTCAGCGACAAAACTTGTCTGCTTAGCAGATCACACAACTCTGGCAGACTGCGTTCCAAATGTGAAGTTTTTGTCTCTCTCTAGAAATGGCTTCTCATCTATCTGCAACTGATTGCAATTTAAGTGAAGAGGGAAGGAAAAGCGTTTTATATATCCTCGTTTCTAAATGATGGCTCTCTCGGTTACACGTGTCTCATTATCTCTCCTACAGGATGTCCTTTTTCGTTGCCCTCATAATGCTTTTTGGGTAACATGATCTAATTATCAAAGTCTGTCTCTCTCCTCAGCCATTATAAGGGACTCACTCCCAGAAGATTTGAACATATCTTAGATCACGATGTACTTAACAGTAACACCTTCTCGGTTCACGACTCCGGCCTACGCGTGTATTTTAGCATTGTTTCAGTTCAAAAACCAAGTCAGACTTTACAACGGTCACTTGCCTCAATTTTGGTCTGACAGAACCAAAAAAATCAGCAACAAATCCTGCTTCCGTTATAGGTTTCAGTAAAAAATATTATAGATACATAAAGCCAATGACGAGACGACCTCAATACAGAAAATCAATTTATTATGATTAACATCCAACCGTTATTAAATGACAGAGCGGATAATCTCTTCACCAGGCGCGGAATGATTTTAATATTAGCTCTAACATCCTCTTAGCAAGTTTATATCGGTCGTGATTTTCAAAGCTACCGACCAAGTTCACCGATGTAACAATATTCAAGTTTACAGGACAAAAACTCTAACGCCAAAACTTAGGAACGATCGAGAACTTATGAACGCCCGCCAATCTCTGTAACATACAACATAGTTCTCAACACGGCGCAAAAATATATACGAGTGCCTACCACAGTGCCGATATAACTTCTTTCAACTCATTAAACCAATACGATTTGCAATATTTTTTCGGACCTGTCATCAGTGACTATTCGTCATAATTTTCTATGGTATCTACACCAGTCGTCGCCAGCTTCAAGCACTTTACAAGGACAAGATACAAAAGTTCAATTTAGTTATCGAGAAAAAAACAAGTTACAAGAACGAACACTTCAACATTCGATAATAATGAATACCAGTTTCTACATCAATTTTGTGCTTTTACAATGAATAGCCTACTTGCAGGGATTCCGTTCAAACATTTGTAGAAATAAATAATGGCTCGGGCCAGCAGAAAAACTCAAAAGCCAAGGAAAGGATTGGAATAAGTAGATGACATAAATCATCCCACAACTCCTCAAATCCCCACCTCTGCTGCCAAGCAGAGACCCCCTCTGCCATTACAAATACCCAATCTTGTCGCAGGTATCGACAATATTCTTAAACTTCCCCGCACTCTCGCTTCCACCGCCACTGCATCCTCTGCAAGCTTCCGCTACGGACCGACGTTAAGAAGTAAAATAAACCACATAATAGGAAATCGCCACATTTGCTGATATCATCTCTGCCTCCTCTATTCTTCCCCCAAACACCCATGGAAAGTGGGATGGACGGGGATTGGATCAGCAGAGAACGAGACGTTGTGGGTGCCAAAATAGCGAGTTGCAATTGCCTTTTTGTCGTAACGTCTAGCTTCATTGACTTGGTGTCGAGTTGTCACCGATCACTACTACTCACTAACCTGAATGAGTTGACAACCCGTTTAACCCAGTGGGAAACAACAATAGCAACTATTTCACCCATGTTTTATACTAGCAGCATGGAACGCATTCACACACTTTCCAATAGGTATCAGCCGAAGTGCAGGCTTCCCAAGAAGAACTTTTTTGGGAGACACAAAGTCGACATACTATTCCTTCAAGATAAAGGAAGCCATTTTCAATCAAACATTCAATTTATACGACTGACTTTCTATCCCAAACACCACCAACCAACACGTTTCTCCTGCTATTGGCTGAGAGTGGCATTACTGAGGGCTTTCATTTCTAATCTCGTACGGAGTCTGAGTTTGAACTCACTAGCTCGAATAACAACTGATACCAATCAGGGATTAAAGCAAGGAGATCGTCAATACAGTTTCATCATCTACGCTCGGGGAGTGACAAAAGCATACCAATATTATCGACACGTTAGGACCACGTCAGATGTTAATCAAGTTCAATACAACCAAACACTATAGGATCATATCTTTTCACCGTTCGAGACATCCAAAGCAAACCTTGACTGTGGCGCTAACAGAAGATATCTCCTACACATATATAGGTCGTATTACACGGATCATAAGAGATCGATCTACAACGCTGAAGCTACAACTAAAGATGTTAATGGGATTCATCTACAAGATCAACAAGTCTCAAGTCGTTACAAAAGACCACCATGAGAGACTCATCAAAATCCCATATTGTAACGTTCCTCATCATGGTACCCCACGCGATATATTAAGACCTATAAATACGAACTAGATAGCTACGAATTTGAGGAGGCGCTCTGAGAACCACTACAGAAATCTTTTTACATCTCTACTCTTTCTTCTTTTGTATAGTCGGCATCTAAAATCCTCGCTCTCTTCTCTTTCTTACATCCTCCAGAAGAAGGCCCATGGTTTTTACCCATTCAAGAGTTTTTTTCCACCACAATCTAGTGTTGTTTGTTTCCCTTCATAACTAAACTCTAGATTTTTGAAGGTGTAAGCGTTATCTTCGTGCAGTACGAAAATGGGCTATTACAGACAAATCTATGCTTTTTTTTGCCTCATTCTATAAAAAATATTGAGCAAAACCCTTGAGAAAATCATTTTCCAACCTCATTTCCCATTTATAAACCTTCGTTGTTCTAAGAAGGACTTAGGAGTAGATCTATAGAGTGGTGTCCTACCCTAGTGAGGAACTAACAAGCTGAAACGATTGAGCACACAAGGTGTTGTTACATTCTAATCGTTAATTTACGTACGACTGGATGTTAATAATTTCTTCCTGAAAAGTTGCAAATAGGCAAATTTTCAATTTCTTTGGCAGTTCATTAGTTATACAACTCATTGAAGCAATCGTTAATTTTAATAATACATCCACTATGCACGATCTTAAATTAGGCAGACGAATATTACCGTCTAACCCTAAATGCATACAAATTTGGTATTTGTACGGGGTTATTCTAATCCTTGTACTGAGTGCCGATATTCGAGCTCACATAGTTTTGAATACATCACACTGATATACCACCAAGGATTGAGGGCACGCATTGACAATACAGACATTCCTCATCTACAGTTCGGGATATTGATGGAGCCAGTACATTGTCTGTATAACATACTCAAGATCCATCCATAGTTTGAACATCGTTAGAGATTATATCTCAGCTCAACAGTTCATAGTACGCTAAGGTCAGATCAAAGATCCGTTACAAATGAACAATTTTATACCTACAACGACGTTACACCAGCTTTCTAAAGGACAACATCACCCTCTATGGTACGTTCTTCATTTAAGCAATAAACGGTCCTATTAAAGACTTATAAATAGGCCAGATCAGCTACGCATGAAGATGCTTCTCTGAGACTTGCTAGAGACCTTTCTAAAGTCCCTCTCGTTGTTAATAGCTAGCAATCTATAAACATCTCTCTCTTTCTAATCCTTAGTAGAGTCGTGGTTTTTAAACCCCTTCAAGGGTTTTCTACTCTAAAATCTTCCGTGTTAGTTACTTTCATATTCTTATCTACATCTATAATTCAAGGGTGGTAAGGAACTATCTTCGTCCAATAAGAAAAATAGCTATTATATTTGGCGCGTCTGTGGAATTAAGCATAGACACTCAGCGTTCCTCCCTCTCCGTTTTCATATTTATTTTTGAAGGATGGCTTACCCAACGTCCTGCCTGAGCTGCTGAGTGATTATGGATTTGCGAACATAACTAGGTAGGCAGAAACTGCAGACAAATTGAACTAGAGAAGACAACTCGCTCGTCATACAAGTGCATAATCAAGAGCTTCAATATTCATTAACCAGCAACTCCGAGACCAGGTAAGGCTCTGCCTGCAACCTCGAAGATCAGCCCTGATATCTTGGGACATCGAAGCAAAAATCTAATCAACTAAGATCTCAATATTTGCCAAACTAGTTCTACCTCAGGCGTCACATCACCCTACAATTTCTCGCTGGCGATAATCCGATCTGTACTAATGAGTGAACAAAACAAAAAAACTTAAATTTCGTCCTATAACCGCATTGGCTAAGTAACATTATCGCAAAATCCACCAGTGAACCAGCACCCAGACGAGCTGTCACGTTCTCGACAATCATCTCACCTCCGAACAGGTGGACAAACGCATCAAGGAGCTGTTATACGTTCAAATACTCACTAGAAGAAAAACTAAAACAAATTCTATACTAAATTATAGAAGAGTCCAGTCACCCAAGATTGCTGGACGAAAGTCCCACCATTTTCACACTCTGAAGGATCAGAATATAAGGGGGGGTATCCTCGTAGAGTACTCCTAGAATTTTCGGATCTTGGGGACTGCATTCACGTCCAACCCACATCCTCTACCAGCCTCTTTCTGACAGTTTTTTTTTTTCAAAAAAAAAAAAAAAAAAAAAGGCGCGCTCGTGCCCCCCACCGTTCGGGGGGCTAAAAAGAGCGAAACTGGTAGGTTGCATGTTTGAACTTTTTTGGGTAGATTAATAACGTGTTGGGTACGGCTGAGGGAGGAGGCCTGTTTGATTAAAAAAGCCTCTGAATAGATTTTTTCTGTATGTGGGTAGATGCGCTCAAAAGACCTGAAACCCAGTAGTAATTTGTTGTATCTACCAGTAGTAAGGAATCACCATCGTCTGATAGGACTATGGATGATTCTATGGTAATTGGTACTGTAACTGCTGATAATCCAGCTATTTCTTCAGGGAGAGATGTGGGATTGCATGCGGGAATGAAACTGGGAAAAATTTTAGGTATCCGAGAATGTAGACGCAGCGAAGAAATTTTTACAGTATAAAAAGAGTTTAGATGGAGAATGGGGAATTATGTAATGAATGCAGTGTTGTGGTTTAGAACTCTGGTAAGACCGAGTGGCAATGCAAAGCATTATTAGGTGTCTTCTCTGGATCAGTGGAAGAGAAGTATGGATATAAGAATGATATAGATATCGTTTATTATAATAGAACTGGCGCAGAGGTCCTAGAGGAAGGATTCCTCTGTTATTTGAACCAGGTCGCATATGGGTTGAGTATTCCCCTAACCTATTTCCAAAAGGGGTATGAATGTACTAAAGAGTTGCCCTGGTCAATTAAATGGTAACATCTTTGAGATGATGCGAGTCTGTGAAGTCCTTAATAAGAAGTGGAGAGATGGTGGTATTGCAAGACAATTTATTGCGGACGATGTCTTGAAATACTATAAGTTTAAGTATGTGAAAGATCGGAAGAGCATATACTTGTTTAGTGATTCGGCAAGGCCTAAATTCTTTGATTTTGACTCTTCTGGGAGGCCCTGGGGCGACCATCTTGTGATGGTGAGAGGTAATTGTATGCAAGTGCCTAGGGAACCCGCGCTCGAGCTAATATATAAGAATTTTAACAAAAATAGTATCTTCATTCTACCTGTAGTTTGTCTTTTAACTTATTATGAGCTCCTAACATAGTTTGTTGTTGTTTCGGTAGAGCCTAATCTAAAAGTTGTTGCTGATATATCGAGTTTGTTCGACATCGTTAGTCGAGAAGGAAACGAACTGAACAAAGTTCTTGGAGAACTAGGAACTCGCAGAGAGAATAGGCTTAACTCTGTAGTTGAAAAAGTACAGCGACCTCATTAAAAATGAGTTATGGCTGCTTCTGGCTCTGCTTAAGATGATGTTATGGAGATTCCTGCCTGTGTTGTGGGCACTTCGAGCTCCTTAGTTCGGCGACCTAGAATAAAAAAGACGGTACCACCTTCTGAACAAATAGCTCTAGTGCAGATACCGCCGGTGGGAACTGAGGGGGTGGATGCTGATGTATATATGGCTCCCCCTCTAAAAAAGTAGGAAAAAAAAACTGGTAAAGATATCCAAGCTTCTTCGAAGGGTATCAACCTCGAAACCGTGGAGCAGGAGGCGTTGGATTTGGCAACGCGTGATCCCATATGCCTAGATATTCAAAATCAATCCAGCATTTCTCTAGTATGCAGGGTGTTATTTGATTTAATCTTTTCCAGTAATGATCCGATCTTGTAATACTGCTTTGCTGTATTTGTAGTGCAGCTTTCTGTTGCTTGGAAGTCGACCGCGGAGGTGTTGAAGCTAGCCACTACGAATCATGGCGAACTTGTTCGGCAACATGATACAGAAAAAGCTGTTCTGCGAGAACAGTTCAAGCAAAAGAAGGTGCTACAGAGAGAGCAGTTCAAGAAGGAGAAGGCTCAGTAGAAAGATAAGTTCAAGAAGGAAGCTGCCACTACAAAGCAAGAGGTTGAAGATAAGGCAAAGAAGATTGTTCATATTGCGGTGGCTTCCCGAAATAAGCTGATTCAAGCCTTCTACTTCTGCGGTTTGAGCAGAGAGGATGTCGATCTTGCTCTTGCAGGGAAGTATGGCGAGATCGTCTTCCTAGGGGATAATGCCTTTCCAGTGGCTGAGCAGACCCTGGATCCTCCAGTGGCTGATGATCTGACCAAGGAAGTAGCAGGAGCTAAATCTTGATTATATAGTTGTAACATAGTTCTGAGACTTAGTTGAACTTTGTCCTTTGTACTGGTAGTAGAACTATTTTTGCTGAGACTTTGAAATCTTTGTGCTTGTTGTTGATATATGTCGTTTTGATGTGAATGTATGGTTTGTATGTAGGAGGTAGATCATTTGAGGGGGAAAGTGATCGAGATGGAGAAGGCCTTGAGTCGAGCAAGGGATTACATCAATTGTACTCAACAGGTACACAATAAACATGAATATAAGAGACGCCTTCATAAGTCAAACTTTGATAACACTTTAAGGAGTTATTCGAGCTTCAATGTAGATATGGGAAGATAAAAATTGAGAGGGATGAAGTTTTGCAAAAAGAGACCGATATGTTTGTTTTACTCCAAAAATCCCTTAAGGATAAGCGGTTCGTAGATGAGAGCGATAAGTTAGAGTGTCAAAGGTCATTATTATCTTTGACGCTTTATTTTGAGGCCAAAGTTGATAGTGAGCGGTGAAATTCTTAGCGCAAGAAGCGCGCAATCGCCAAAGCATGTCGTCGATGTAAACCTTCATTGTTTTACCGAGTTGATCTTTGAACATTTGAGTCATCAATCTCTGATAGGTAGCGCCAGCATTTTTCTGGCCCCAAAGGCATGACCTTATAGCAATACAAGCCTTGTTCGGTGATGAACGCAGTCTTGTCTTGATCTTCAGGGAAAAGTGGTATCTGATTGTACCCTGATGCAGCATCCATCGTAGAGAGGATTTCGTGCTCAGCAGTTGAATCGAGAATATGGTTGATGATTGGAAGTGGAAAGCTATCTTTTGGAGTGTGTCGATTGAGATCCGTGAAATTGACGCAGATTCTGATCTTGCCAATTTATTTTGGGACTGCGACAATGTTCGAGATCCATTCCGGGTAAATAGCTTTGTGTATAAAACCGACCTCAATCAATTTGTTGATCTCTTTGTTTACTTTGTCTCATATTTTTGGTGCTAGAGTTCGTTGCTTCTGTTTAACCGGTTTTGCCTTCTCTTTCAACTCTAGCTTCTGGCACACCATGGTTGGATCGACCCCTGGCATTTCGTAGCACGCCATGCCTGGATTGATCCAGCCATGGCGTGCCACAAGCTAGAGTTGAAAGAGAAGGCAGAACCGGTTAAACAGAAGCAACGAACTCTAGCACCAAAAATACGAGACGAAGTAAACAAAGAGATCGACAAATTGATTGAGGTCGGTTTTATCCGCAAAGCTATTTACCCGGACTAGATCTCGAACATTGTCGCAGTCCCAAAGAAAAATGGCAAGATTAGAATCTGCGTCGATTTCACGGATATTAATCGGCACACTCTAAAAGATAGCTTTCCACATCCAATCATCAACCATATTCTCGATTCAACTGCTGGGCACGAAATCCTCCCTATGATGGATGCTGCATCAGGGTACAATTAGATACCACTTTTCCCTGAAGATCAAGACAAGACTACCTTCATTATCGAATAAGGCTTGTATTGCTATAAGGTCATGCCTTTCGGCCTGAAAAATGCCGGCACTACCTATCAGAGATTGATGACGCAAATGTCCAAAGATCAACTCGGTAAAACAATAAAGGTTTACATTGACGACATGCTTTGCAAGAGTCTCAAGAAAGAAGACCATCTGGCAGATTTACGAACAACTTTTGAGATTTTACGAGCTTACAAAATGTGTTTGAATCCTGAGAAATGTCAGTTTGGAGTACGATCCGGAAAATTCTTGGGCCACCGCATCAGCAAACGAGGAATTGAAGCTAATCCATCACGCATACGAGCTCTCTTGGCTATGTCTTCACCAAAGACAAAAAAGGATGTTCAGAAACTAGTCGGGAAGATCGCAGTACTTAACAAATTTGTGTCCAAATCATCAGACAGATGCCGACCTCTATTCGGTCTGCTAAAACATGGTACATCGCGGGGAAAATAAAAGAAGAATCCCAAGATCGTGTGGACAGATAAATGCGAAGCCGCTTTCCTCAAACTCAAACAACATTTGGGTAAACCACCAATTATGAGAATACCAATAGATGGAGAAGAGCTAACAGTATACATAGCCGTCACAGATACTTCTCTCAGCTCCGTCCTCCTTCGACTGAATAAAAAGACCGAGAAACCAATCTATTTTATCAGCAAGGCTCTAACCCCCGCTGAAACAAGATACACCAAGATCGAGAAGCTTCTTTTGGCTCTCGTCTATACATCGTAGAAATTGAAACAGTATTTCCAAGCCCATGTTGTTCGTGTCTTAACGAACTATCCACTCCGTGAAATCTTATACAAGCACAAAAAATCTCTACGTATTCAGCAATGTTCAGTAACACTCGGAGAACATGACATACATTTTGGGCCACGCCACTTTGAGAAAGGTTAGGCTATAGCAGATTTTCTAGCTAACTTTCCAGTAGACGATCCAGATTGGGAGGAAGACGTTGATGATATCAAAGATGAACCACCCATAGTACAGTCTAAAGAGAAGACCAATTGGGTAACAATTAAAGATTGGCGACTTTTAACGGACGGCTCCGTCGGACCAGTCGGATAAGGAGTGGGGATTGTTCTTATTACTCCTTCCAATGATCGGCTCAAAAAATCCATTCACCTCAATTTCGAAGTAACCAACAATGTAGCAGAATATGAGGCACTAATTCATGGCTTGGACATGGCACTCACACTGGGTGTAGCAGAGCCCCCTGTCTACATCGATTCATTACTGATCGTCAATCATCATGCGGGAATTTATCAGGCTAATGGGAAAATAATTGGCCATGCTCCTGCAGTGGTCGAACGAATGAACAAATTTCTGACAATTTTTATGGAACATTTGCCAAGGGGAGAAAATAGACATTCAGATGCACTTGCTTACCTTGCTGGGGTCCTTGGATCAGAAGCTTATTATTTAAAAATCAACGTCATTTCTAACCCCAGCATTAATACCACCATGTCCAACACCATTAATACTGGGGTTAATGAGGAGATCGGAAGTGATTGGAGACAGCCTTTCATCAGATACATTGGTCCTCACAACAAATTTGATGGCCCACTTCCGGAGGATCTTTCAGAACGGCGGAGATTAATCGACAATGTCCGTAGATATATTGTCCGGGACAACCTCCTCTACAAAATATCAGTCACTGGTTCATACCTCCTCTGCCTATTCAAAAAAGACGCACAACAATTCTTGTGCGATCTACACGAAGGCACATGTGGGTCCCATGCCGTAGGACGATCTCTTCCAAATAGAGCTTTAACACAAGGAATGTTCTGGCCTAAGATGAAAGCACAAGCAATCGAGTACGCTCGCAAATGTGACGCTTGCCAACATCACAGTCTGAAGATACGATCCCCAGCGCTCGAACTATACTTAAGCCAAGTAACCCTACCATTCAGACAATGGGCTCTCGATCTCGTAGACGAATTTCCTACAGCACCAGGAAAACAAAAGCATTTGTTGGTCGTTATGGACTACTTCACTAAATGGGTAGAGGCAGTCCCTTTGTGCCAAATACGAGAAGAAGTCATCATATTCACCTGGGACACACATTATCATTCGGTTTAGTAGACCGTATCTTATCAGAATCGATAATGGACCACAGTTCGTTGGCTCCAAAGTCGTCGCATTCCTTAATGAGCACAATATCATTCACTCCCCATCAAACCCTTGTTATCCTCAAGGAAGCGGACAAGCTGAAATTACTAATCGAACGATTGTGGACGAACTCAAAAAGTGTTTAGATGACAAAAAGGGAATTGGGTGAACGAGTTACCACACGTACTTTAGGCATATCGAACAACTCCAAGAATAGCAACAGGTCGTACTCCATTCTTAGTGGCCTACGGGACAGAAGCCATAATACCCATTCAGTATGATCACCCAATACACGATCACGAGATGACAGATGAAGAAAATGAATTTCAGATCGCATGTAACATGAATATGATCGAAGAAGCACCCGAAAGAGCCATTGTCATTCTGGGAAGATATCAGCTTGCTTTATCACGGTCTTATAACAAGCGCATTTGACATTGAGAATTCAAAGTCAAGGACCTCGTTCTCAGAAAAAATCCCCCAACATCGTAAAGTACCTAATGCGGGAAAGTTAGCAGACAATTGGGAAGGTCCCTTCATCATAACTGACGTGAACGGTTTGGGGTCTTACGATCTAAGTACACATGATGGAGTACCTATACCTAATCCATGAAATACCCGCCGACTGAAACTGTATCGAAATTAAACATGTTGTAACTTCAGATTTCACTCAATAAAGCAAATTTTCATTATCATGGTGCAAATCAATTTCAACATTGTACTTATCTTCATATGGTTCATTCAAATCGACCTACTACGGAGAATTACTACCACAATATCTACTTCATAGCTCTTCAAATATACACGCTCTCCGAGGATTGCTTATTGAGTCAATCAATTTGATCTGGCAGTGACGCCATTCTGTTATGCAATATTCAACACAAGTCCCATCACGGTTGCTTAGCCCGACCTATAACTGGGATCTGCTTCATAGCACTTCAAATATATACACACTCTTCGAGGATCGCTTATTGAGTCAATCAATTCGATCTGGCAGATACGACATTCAGCTATGCATTATTCAATACATGTCCCAACATGGTCATTCAGATCGGCCTATAACCGGGATCTACGTCATAGCTCTTCAACCTACCCATGCTTTTTCGAGGATCACTTATTGAGTCAATCAATTCGATCTGGCAGAGACGTCATTCAGCTATGCAATATTCAATACATATCCCCTCACGGTCGCTCAGCTCGACCTATAACTGGGATCTACATACCCACTGCCCCGAGGGTCACTTATTGAGATAATCAATTCGACCTGGCAGTAACGCGCCCTTCAAAAATCTCATTACAGTCTTTATTGATTTGTTCAAATTGACTTATACTCATTACAATACCACATCACTAAATCTCTATATGATCGTTCGTTGGATCACCAAATTCGATTATACATAGAGATAACAATAACCTTTTTATCTACTCAACATTTGACATTTTTCTACAGCAAAGACATACTTACACTTTGTCTCATTATAATATAAACAATGAAACTATTGCTCGCGCTTTGGGCACACAACATTCGAACTCTCCCCAGGCCCAGATGAAAGTAAGACAGGGGACGGAATATCCGCATCCACAACAGTAGAAGGTGCATTCAACAATTCCATAACTCTCAGCATCAAATTATCTATATAGGATAACCGTGCTAGCTGCAAGTCATATTCCAAAACATATTCAGTTGTAGCAGCCAAGATCGACTCACGCTCTGTTCGAAATTTCTCTACATCAGCATGCAACATAGCCATAACACACAACGTAACATTTTCCGCAGTCAACAACGTAGCTTCATAAAATTCGGGTTTAACCTTGTTTAGTACATCTTCAAGATCTTTACATCGAGCTTCTAGAGATTTTTTCTCCTGCAGCAACGAGCCTTTATATTACTTCATTATCTGCACACTGCTCTCTATCTCCTGCTTCAGACGGTACAACTTGTTATCTACCTCCCTCGAATAATTGATCTCGGCTTCAGCTGCGTCCATCATCCTTTGTGACTCTTTATACTTCGCATGGAGTTCCTCGAAAACTTCATTACCTTGAATACACTCCTGTACAAAAGCTTGTTTGTCCCAATCAAGATCAGCGGTCCAGGAATTATACTCATTGATGGCCTCATTAAGCTCTCAATCTCTCTTGGAACATGCCTCCTCATGATTTTTGGCACGGGCATTTTTTCTCTGACATGAATCTCGAGCCTCACTCAAATCCCAGTTCAGCTTTTTCAGGCGCTCGCGCATATAACAGATTACTGAATCTTACTTCTTTAAGAGATCAGTATTATTTGTTATCACCGACTGATGATACAATATATCATTCTTCTATTTTTCAATTAAACTTAATAGATCTAGCACTTGTTGATTCGCAGCCATGGTCTCCGACTTTTTCTTCTTCAGAGATTCTTTCCACTGTTCAAATTCGTTATTAGTAGTCAATATCTCGGCATCCTTACATGACAACTCTATAGTCATAGCATTTAGCCAACTCTGCAGCTCTAACATCTCAGATTCAAGCTCTGAATTCAACAAAGTCTTTCTTTTAACCAACAACGAACATTGCTGCAACTTGGCAGACAATTTTTTATTTAACGCGGATAAGGCAGCCAATTTGTCATTTTCTTTGTCTTCAACTTAGAAGAGCAGATCACAAGAGGCAATATATTTATCAACAGATATTCATTCCTACAAGACATATCATTCTACCGCATTTATTTCAACATCAAGCCATGATAAACGAATCAACTACATTATGCAACGTACAATCAAATGCCACAATCTAGTTGGCTTGTGATCGTACCCTACTACTGCTAACATCTACTTGCAAAGGCTCATTAAAGATTACAACCTCTTGCGGACGGGTCTTATGCCTTGTGTGAGGCAGCAGATATTCGATCTTCACCTCCTCAGACTCTTCAGCTCGTGGTTTTGAGGTTGAAGCTCCCCCACCCTCATCCCCTTTTGCAAACCACATATTTATAACCTTATCATTCTCTACTTCCACATCTTTACCACAGCTCGAGATATAATGTCTAAATTCATTTTCTACTCTCTCGAGCTCGCCCCCATAAAACGCGATCACATCGGCCATCTGACGTTCGTGGTCCGTATCGGTAGCACGTTTCCCCCGCTTTGGAGTAATTTTCTTCTTCAAGCGTGATTGGGATACTTGCAGACGTTGCTGCGTATCAAGTAAACGTGCTTCTAACAATGTCACTCTCTTCTCAGAAATCTGCAATAGCCTAGCACACTCCACCTTTTCCCTCTCCAGACATGTATTATGACCCTTGCACCGCTCCAGTTAATCACAAGCATGCCTCTGATCGATTTCTAATTGTGCGTGGATCCTTTTATCCTCCTTTTTTATGTTGAAATAAAGGATCCTCATTGCTCTTTTCCCCTACAAAAGTCAAGCTCATCAGGCAATGAACCTACACCACCCCATATGATGGATACTCCAGCCCGAGCTGAGCATCTTTGTGCCTCTCTACTATAGCGGTCTTACACTAGGAATTTCACCCGAGCTGGGTCTGGCACTATGTCTTTCTCAGTTAACAGTTCTAAATAGGCCTCGTTCAAACCCCGCTCACTATCAACTTTGGCCTCAAAAATACAGCGTCAAAGAAAATACTAACCTTTGACGCTCGAACTTATCGCTCTTATCTATGAATCACTTATCCTTAAGGGATTTTTAGAGTAAAACTAACCTATCGGTCTCTTTTCGCAAAACCTCATCTCTCTCAATTTTTATCTTCCCATATCTACATTGAAATTTGGATAACTCCTTAAAGGTTTTTATCAAAATTCGACTTATAAAGGCATCTCTCATATTCAAGTTTATTGTATACCTGCTGAGTACGATTGATAGAATCCTATGCTCGACTCAAGGCCTTCTCCATCTCTATCACTTTCCCCCTCAAATGAACTGCCTCCTACATACAAATCGTACATTCACATCAAAATAACATATATGAACAACAACCACATAAATTTTAAAATCTCGTCAAAAAAAATTCTACGACCAATAGAAAGAACAAAGTTCGACTAAGTCTCAAGAACTATGCTACAACTACTGAATCAAGATTTAGATCTTACTACCTCCTTGGTCGGATCATCAGCCGCTGGAGGAGCCGGGGTCTGCTCAGCCACTAGAGAAGCATCATCCCTTGGGAAGACGATCTAGCCATACTTCCCTGCAAGAGCAAGGTCGACATCCTTTCTGCTCAAACCCCAGAAATAGAAGGCTTGAATCAGCTTATTTCGAGAAGCCGCAGCAATATCAACAGCCTTCTTTGCCTCATCTTCAACCTCTTTCTTTGTAGCGGTAGCTTCCTTCTCGAGCTGCTCCCTCTACAGTACCTTCTCCTTCTCGAACTGCTCCATCTGCAGCACCTTCTCCTGCTCAAGCTGTTCTTGCAGAGCAGCTTTCTCTGCATCATATTGCCGAACAAGTTTGCCATGATTCGCAGCAGCTAGCTTCAACACCTCCTCGTCCGACTTCCAAGCAACAGAAAGTTACACCACAACTACAGCAAAATAGTATTACAAGATAGGATCATTACTGGAAAAGATTTAATCAAATAACACCTTGCATACCTGAAAGATGCTGGATCAAATTGGAGTATCTAGGCGGATGGGATCACTGGTAGCCAAGTCCAATGCCTCCTGCTCCACGGCTTCGAGGTTGACACCCTTCGAAGAAGGTCGGATATCTTTACCAGATTCTTTTTTCTGCTACTTCAGAGGAGGAGCCATATTTACATCAGCAACCACCCCCTCAGTTCCCACCGGCGGTATCTACACAGGAACTATTTTATCATAAGGTGGCGCCGTCTTTTTCATTCTTGGTCGCCGAACTAAGGAGATCGAAGTACCCACAGCATAGGCAGGAATCTCCATAACATCAGCATAAGCAGAGCCAGATGTAGCCATACCTCGCTTTTTATGAATTCGTTGCACTTTTTCAACTACAGAGTTAAGCCTCTTCTCTCAGCGAATTCCTAGTTCTCCAAGAACTTTGTTTAGTTCGCTCCCTTCTCGACTAACGACGTCGAACAAACTCGATGTATCACCAACATCTTTTGGATTAGGCTCTGTCAAAACAGCAACAAACTATGTTAGCAGCTCGCAATAAGTTGGACAAACTATAGGCAGAATGAAGATACTTACTCTCATTAAAAATTGTATATATCGGCTCGAGCGCAGGTTCCCCACTTGCATACAATTACCCCACACCATCTTAAGATGGTCGCACCAGGGCCTCCCAGAGGACTCAAAATCAAAGAATTTCGGCCTCGCCGAATCACTAAACAAGTATCCGCTCTTCCGATCTTTCACATACTTAAACATATAGTATTTCAAGACATCGTCCGCAGCGAATTGTCTTGCAATACCACCATCTCTCCACTTCTGATTAAGGACTTCACAGAATCTCATCATCTCAAAGATGTTACCATTTAATTGACCAGGGCAACTCTTTAGCGCATTTATTACCCCTTTTGGAAAAAGGTTAGGGAATACTCAACCCATATGTGACCTGGTTCAAATAACAGAGAAATCCTTCCTCTACGACCTCTGATCCAGTTCCATTATAATAAACGATATCTATATCGTTTCCTATATCCATACTTCTCTTCCAACGATCCAGAGAAGGTACCTGATAATTCTCTACAATACCACTCGGTCTCACCAGAGTTCTAAGCCACAACCCTGTATTCATCACATAATTCCCCCATTATCTGTCTAAACTCTTTTTATACTATAAAAATTTCTTCACTACGTCTACATTCTCGGGATACTTAAAAAATTGCCCAGTTTCATCCCTCGGATGCAATTCCACATCCCTCCCAGAAGACACAAATGGATTGTCAGCTGTCACAGTACCAATTACCACAGAATCATCCATAGTTCTATCAGACGATGATGATTCCTCTCTACTGGCAGATACAACAAATTTAATACTGGGTTTTGTGTTTTTTGAGCGCATCTACCGCACATAAAGGGAAAATCTATTCAGAGTTTTTATTAATAAAACAAGCCTCATTCCTCAGCCGTACCCAACACGTTATTAATCTATCCAAAAAGTTCACAAACGCAACCTACCAGTTTTCCAAGAAACTAATACAGCAGAAGAAAATATGGAAGCAGAAATTCAAACGGGTACTAGAAGAGCAACAGTCGTCGACTCCGGTCACCGCTCACACCTCAGACGACAAAACTTTGTCCTTCTTAGTAAGATCACACAACACTGGAGGACTGCGTTCAAAATTCAAAGATTTTCTCTCTCTAGAAATGCTTCTGCCTCTGTCTACAACTGGTTATGGTTTAAGAAAAGAGGGAAGAAAAGCTTTTATATTATCCCTCGATTTCTAAAACGACAGTTCTTCGGGACACGTGTCCACGTCATCTCTCCTAACAGGCACGTCTTTTCATTTGCCCTCATAATGGTTTTTGGTGTAACGTGTTCTGTTATCACGTTTGTCCCTCTCCTCTACCATTATTACGGACTCACTGCCTAAGATGATTTATACAGATCTTACAGCACGATTACTTACAACAACAACCTTCTACGGCTGCACGATCCTGCTACACTTTTTTATAACATGGTTCCAGTTCAAAAACCTAAGTACAACTATTACAGCTGTCACTTACCGCAATATCGGCTTGACAGAAGAAAAAAATTAGCAGCAAATCCTGCTTTAGTTCCATTTTATCAAAAATTATCATTGAGACAGAAAGCAATGATGAGCCGACCTCAACATAAGAAAATCAATTTATTATGATCAATCATCCGACCAAACATACAATGATAGAACGGATAACTCTCTTCACCATGCGGAATGATTTCAAAATCAACAGCTCTCACATCCTCTTTAGCAAGTTTATTCAGTGCGTTTTCAAAGGCTCCGACCAAGTTCCACTGATGATAACAAGTATTCAAGTTGACAACGGCATGGCTCTAAAGAACTCATGGCACAAAAGGAATTACGACCTTGTCATCTCCATAGACATAACAACACTATATCTCAATAAGGCCATACATATATAAGAGCGACCTACACAGTTCGGATATATCAACACTACGACCTACATATTTTTGACATATGTCATTGGTGACTAGTTCGATATTTTTTCAATGGTGTCTTACAACAGTTGTAAAAGCAGCTTCAAGCACTTACAAGACAAGATAATAAACCTCGAATTTATTATTCAAGAAAAACAAGTTACAAGAACGAACACTTCAACCAGTTCGGAGATAAAGATTACAAGTTCTATAGAAAATTTTGTCTTTTATAAAGAATAGCCTACGTTACATATGACAGTTCAACACTCGAAAAGAAACAATGGCGGGACCAGTATAAAAACTCAAAGCCCAAAGATGGGAATTGGAATGAAGTAGAGGAAAAAATGAATCCCACCACTCCTCCTTAACCCCCACCTCTGCTTCTAATGAAGGACCTCCTCCACCATTACAATACCCAATCTTTCGCAGGGTATTGACAGTACTTCTCAGGCGACTTCCCCTCCTTTTCATCTTCTGCCAATATCGCATCTTCTGCAAGGATCTGCAGACAGGACCGACGGTGAGCAGCAAACAAAACCACATAATAAAATTGCCACAGTTGATGAAAATCATCCTCTGCCTCCTCTACTTCTTCCCACGATATCCCATGGAAAGTTGGAGGAACAGGGATTGGAGTCGGCAGAGAAAGACTTTGGGTGCCAAAATAGCGAGTTTGCAGACTTGTCATTTTTATCTGAACTCTAACTTCATATGCCTGGCGTCGAGTTTTCACCATCACTACTACTCAACCCAACCTGAGTGACTGACAACGTTAACCAGAGTGAACAGTGATAGCAACTATTCACCATATTTTATACAAGCAGCATTTAATGCACTCTACAACTTCCAATAAGGTATTCATCACAAGTGCACGTCTCAAGAGGAATTTTTAGAAGACCCAAAAGTCGAAGCTACTATTCTTCCAAGATAAAATGGAGGCCATCAATACAGCATTCAATTTAGGCGACTAGACTTCTCAACCAACACCACTCGCAACACACGTTTCTCCTGCTATTGGCTGAGAGGAGGCAGTTGTGAGGGCTTATTTCTAATCCCCGTACTGAGTTCGATATTCAAACTCACATAACTCGAGTAAACATACTGATAACCAATCTAGGACTAAAAGCAAGGATATCATAATACAGACTTCCTTATCTACAGCTCGGGGATGACAAAGCATCCAATAACATCGCACTGCAGAAAATACTCAGATATCTATCAACAGTTCAAATACACGTGAACACTATCAGAGATCATATATTCATCAACAGTTCAGAGATATCAAAGCATCATGTGACTTCGCGCTACAGAAGATACTCCTCCACTTGTCAACAGGTCGTATGCACGCGAGCATCATAGGAGATCGTATCTTCCCAACGGTCTGAAGCCACAACTAAAGAATGTTAATAGATCCGTTACAGATCAACAAGTATCAAGACGTTACAAAAGTCCACCATGAAGACTCATCAAAACTCAATATTGTAACGTTCCTCATCAATGTAACCAACGGTCATATTATAAGACCTATAAATAAGACTAGATAGCTACGAATTAGAGAGGCTGCTCTAAGAATCTCTAAGAGACCATTTCTACATCTCTCTCTCTCTCTTTGTAATAGCTAGCAGTTTAAAAATACCTCTCTTTCTTTCTAAAATCCTCAGGAGAGGTCATGGTTTTTAACCCATTCAAGGGCTTTCCACGCTAAATCTAGTGTTGTTTGTTTCCTGTTCATAACTAAACATACTAGATTTCGAAGGTGTAAAGCGCTATCTTTGTGCAATACGAAAATAGGCTATTACAATA
Organism: Kingdonia uniflora; assembly: GCA_014058105.1. Classification (NCBI taxonomy): domain Eukaryota; kingdom Viridiplantae; phylum Streptophyta; class Magnoliopsida; order Ranunculales; family Circaeasteraceae; genus Kingdonia; species Kingdonia uniflora. The sequence continues at coordinate 19,171 of JACGCM010002443.1, forward strand.
CTATAAATCTCTTCTTGTAAGTCGGTAGTGCGAGTCATGGGATTCTCCAAACTGAGGTGACTTACATCAAGAACGGTGACCTGAAAGACTTCTGGTCATGTGTAAGGGCATATTTCTAATCCACATACTGAGTCCGATATTCGAGCTCATATAGGTCGAAGTTAACACACGGGTAACTAACTAAGGGCTGAAGGCAAGAAGTTCACAATACAGACTTCCTCATCTACAGTTCGGGAAGATCAAAGAATCCAATAAACATCGCGCTACAGAAAATACTCAGATGTCTATCAACAGTTTGAATAAATATGAATACTATTGGATATCGTACCTTCATCACAGGTCAGAGATATCAAAGCATCCTGCAACTTCGTACTACAAAAGATACTCCTCCACTTAGCAACAGCTTGTACATATGCGAACATCACAAGAGATCGTATCTTCTCTAAGAATCAGAAGCGACAGCCAAGAGTATTAATAGATTCGTTACAGATCAACAAATATCAAGACATTATAGATGACCATTATAAAGACTCATCAAAACCTGATATTGTAACGTTCCTCATCAATGTAACCAACGGTCATATTATAAGACCTATAAAAGGAGACCTGGAGATTAGGATTTAGGACGGCTATTATCACCTACAGAAATTTGAGAGAAGGTCATCCTTACCAAAACATAGATATTCTACCTCTTCCTCTATTTGTAATAGCTGGCATCTAAATAAAGACCATACTTTCAGAAATCCTCAGGAGAGGTCGTGGTTCTTTACCCATTCAAGGGTTTTCCACGCTAAAACTCGTGTCTATTGCTTTTAGTTCATAACCGAAGTTCTACATTTCAAAGGTGTAAAACACTATTTTCGGTCTCTACCAAAATAGGCTATTACATTTGCCGTTGTCTGTGGGAATCGAAGCATACACTCAGCTTTCTCCAATCCAGTTTGTACCGCATTCACTTTTGAAAGATGGAAAATCAAGACAAATCGCACCACGTCCTGCCTGACCCTGCTGAAAGTGCAACAGATTTGCGAACAACTGTGCTAGCAGAAGCCGAACGACGAATAGAGCTAGAGAAGCAGCTCGCCAGCATGCAGGACGTACTCAAAGCACTTCAAGATCATATAACAGCAAATCCGAGACCACGGATCGCTCTACCAATAACCTCGAGGATATCAGTCCATGATCGCTTGGGAAACCGAGGCAAGAATCCATCACTTCCTCAAATTCTACAAGAGCCAGTCCTACCACGGAGTCACGTCAATCCACCGTTACCTGCTGGAGAAATAATAGATCTGCAGCAAGAACAAGAACAAAATAGTGAAAAACCTCGAGTTTCAGTCTATGACCGCATGGGAGAAGCAACAGGAGAGCATAATCCTGCGGAAGGACCAGCAACGAGACGAGTTATCACGTCTCGCCTACATCTTACTCCATAACAGGCAGACAGGCGCATCAAGAATCAGTTAAACGCTCAAATACACACTACAAAAAATAGCTATCCTAATCTACAGAAGAGCTCGCTTGCACAAAAATTGCTAGATGAGGAAGTGTCCGCCAGTTTTCATACTCCAAAAATCTAGAAATACAAGGGGGAGATCCTGTGGGACACGTCCAAGAATTTCAGGATTCTTTGGGACTGCATTCAACATCTAACCACATCCTCTGCCTCCTCTTTCCAACCAGCTTGAAAGGAGAACCTCTACGATGGTTCCACATACTCAATAAGGGATTTATCTTCACTTTTGAACAACTTCGCAAACTGTTTGTCAAAAACTATTCGCACAACAAAGACAAGGAGGAGAGTCTTTACTCTTTGTTCAGCCTCAAGCAGGCACCAGATGGAAAATTATAATGGTTTACCAGGAAAAAATTTGGGCTAGCTTGAAAAATTGACAACCTCGACAAGAAAATTATAATCTTTACCTTTACCAATACTCTACTCGCGGATGGACGAGTCACGGAGCACCTGGTTCTCAACAAACCATAGACATTATAGGACATGATCGAGAAGGTCGACAACTTCATCGACCTTGAACGGCTGACGACTGAGAAGCCAAGACCTCAACGCACCACCCTACCAACAAAAGGCCATCCCGACGAACGGGCCCATAATAGTAATAAAGACTATGGGGGTGATAAGATGCAATTCAAATCCAATGACAATCAAGGACACCTAGGGCGAAGGAAGCCAATACCGTGTATACAGCAGTTAACAACTACTCTGGCAGACTTATATCCGCTAATACAAAAAGAAGAATGCTTCAAAACTGCCAATACTCTTCCGCCCATACCGGAAAGCCCTACAGCATTCATCACCAGATTCAACATCATGACATGGAGTGGTGTTTCGTACTGATATATTTTCTCCATACTATATTTGCACAAGGACGAATGTTGGAGTATATTGTTGACATCGAAAGTTATAAGGATGGCAGCTACAAAACTAACCCCAAGATCATCCAAGTTGACGAATCAAATGAAGAAAATCATTTGTATTTCATTGAAACTTAGACAATCAACAACTCCAACAGGCCCAAGCGTAGGCGCGTCGGACAATGCCATGATCTGACAATGAGAGACAAAGAAGCCCGTTTGTTGCCAGAATCTAGCAATCGGCTAGCTGAGAATTCTTTCGAAGACTGTGACGTTCGTCACGTCAACTTTCCACACCACAATGCTCTCGTCATCATGTTAAAAATGAGGAACATAGTTCTACATACGATGATGATCGATACCGGCAGCAGTATCAAACTAATTTTTTCAGAGCACAATCGACCAAATGGGTTTAGCAGACAAAGTTGAACCAAGTGACATCAATGTCTTTGGATTCAACGGATCTATGGAAGAGCGCGTGAGGAAAATTATACTTCCCATCACAGGCGGGCCAGTCACACTTGACGTAGTTTTCTACGTCGTCAAAGTCAAATCCCGTTACCTGGGCATCATGGGACAACCATGGTAATATGACATGAAAGCTATTCCCTCCACATATCATCAAGCATTGCGATTCGATTGGAATGGAGGGATCTATGAAATCAAAGGAAGCCAAAAATTAGCTCAAGCCTGTGATAATACTATTGAAACTAAGCCAACTGCAATAGCTCTTGCATAGCAATTACAGCAGTCAATTCCAAAAGAACCTCAGTTGCCAGACGTCGAACCAACAGAGTACATAGAGATCAGTAGCACACACAAAGGAACTCACATTGGGACTCTCTTAAGCACAGATGAGTGCTCGAGTCTCATACAATTCCTCATGGAAAATAGCAATGTTTTTGCATGGACATTTTATGAAATGCCGGGGATCGATCCAGCTATAGCATGCCACAAGCTCAGGTTGTAAGATAAAGCAGAACCGGTCAAACAAAAGCAATAAACTCTAGTACCAAAATTACGAGACGAAGTAAATAAAGAGATCGATAAATTGATTGAGGTCGGTTTCATTTGCAAAGCTATTTACCCAGACTGGATCTCGGACATTGTCGCAGTCCCTAAAAAGAATGGCAAAATCAGAATCTATGTTGATTTCGTGGATCTCAACAAAACACACTCTGAAAGATAGCTTTTCACTTCCAATCATCAATCACCTGCTCGATTCTACAGCGGGGTACGAACTACTCATAATAATAGACGCTGCATCAGAATATAATCAGATACCACTTCTTCCTGAAGATCAAGACAAGACTGCATTCATTACTAAACAAGGTCTATATTGCTATAGAGTCATGCCCTTCGGCATAAAAAATGTCGGCGCCACCTATCATAGATTGATGAAGCAAATGTTCAAACACCATCTCGGTAAAACAATGGAGGTCTACATTGACGATATGCTCTGCAAAAGTCTCGAGAAAGATGACCATCTTACAGATTTGCGAGCGACTTTCGAGATTTTGTGATCTTATAAGATGCGCTTAAATCCTGAGAAATACCAATTCGGGGTACAATCCGGAAAGTTTTTAGGCAACTTAATAAGTAAAAGAGGCATTGAAGCTGATCCATCAAACATACGAGCTCTCTTAGGTATGCCTTAGCCAAAGACAAAAAAGGACATTCAAAAACTAGCCAGAAGATTGTATCACTCAGCAGATTTGTATCCAAATCGTCAGATAGATGTCGACCTCTATTCAATCTATTAAGACAGGGTACATCTCAAGGAAAATCAAATAAAGACCCAGAGATCGAATGGACAGATGAATGTGAAGCAGCCTTCTTCAAACTCAAGCTCTATTTGTGTAGACCACCAGTTATGAGTACACCAGCATAAGGAGAAGAACTAGCAGTATACATAGCAGTCACTGCTGCATCTCTCAGCTTTGTTCTCCTCCGACTCAAAGAAAATACTGAGAAACCAATCTATTTTATCAGCAAGACCCTGACTCCCGTAGAAACGAGATACACCACGATCGAGAAGTTTCTTCTTGATCTCGTCTATACATCCCAGAAGTTAAAACAGTATTTCCAAGCTCATACTATTCACGTTTTGACGAACTATCCACTCCACAAAATCTTATCCAAGCGCGAAAAATCTCGACGTATTCAACAATGGTCAGCAACACTTGGGGAGCATGATATACATTTTGAGCCACGTCACTCCAAAAAGGGTCAAGCTATAGTAGATTTCCTAACAGACTTTCCAGTAGAGGATCCTGATTGGGAAGAAAAATTTATTGATCAGAAAGATGAGCCACTCACAGATCAATCCAAAGATAAGTCAGATTAGGTAACAAGGAAGGGTTGACGACTTTTGATTGACGGTTCCATCGGTCCATCTAGATCAGGGATTGGAATCGTTATTATCACTCTCTCCAATGATCGGCTCAAAAAATCTGCTCACCTCAGTTTTGAAGCAACTAATAACGAAGCAGAATATGAGGATTTAATTTATGGCTTGGACATGGAAATTACACTGGGAGTAGCAGAACTCTCTGTATACACAAATTCATTACTAATAGTCAACCATTACACAGGTGTCTATCAAACTAATGGGAGAATAGTCGACTATACTGCTGCAGTGGTCGAACGAATGAACAAATACCAGACAATTTTTATGGAACATTTTCCAAGGGGAGAAAATAGACATTCAGATGCGCTCGCTTACCTTGCTGGTGTCCTCGGATCAGAAGCTCATTACTTAAAGATCGACGTCATTTCTAACCCCAGTATCAATTCCATCGAAGCCAACGCCATTAATACTGGGGGCAACGAAGAGATCGAAGATAATTGGAGAAAGCCTTTCATTACTTACATCGGACCTCACAATAAATTTGACGGACCACTTCCTGAGGATCCTACGGAGCGGCGGAGATTAATTGACAATGCTCGAAGATATATTTTTCAGGACAATCTCCTATACAAAATTTTGGTCATTGGTCCCTTTCTCCTTTTTCTATCTGACAAAGAAGCACAACAATTCTTGCACGATCTACACGAAGGCACGTGCGGATCCCATACAGCAGGACAATCTCTTGCAAATAGAGCTTTAACTCAAGGAATGTTTTGGCCTAAACTAAAAGCGCATCCAATCGAATATGCCTGTAAGTGTGACACTTGTCAGCGGTACGGACCTAAAATTTGAGCTCCAGCACTCGAACTACACTCGAGCCAAGTCAGTTGGCCATTCAGACAATGGGCTCTCGACCTTGTAGAAGAGTTTCTGACAGTACCAGGGAAACGCAAACATTTATTGGTCGCTACAGATTACTTTACTAAATGGGTGGAAGCAATTCCGTTGAGCCGGACCCGAGAAGACGAAGTCATCAGATTTATCTGAGAGAACATTATTATCAGATTCGGCAAACCACATCTCATCCGAATTGATAACGGACCACAGTTCGTTGGCACCAAGATCGTCGCATTCCTCAATGAGCACATCATTCATTCCCCATCCAACCCTTATTACCCACAAGGAAACGGACAGGCTAAGATTACTAATCGAACTATTGTGGATGGCATCAAGAAGCGTCTAGACGATAAAAAGGGGAACTGGGTGAACGAGTTACCACACGTACTTTGAGCCTACCGAACAACTCCTAGAACTGCAACAGTCTATACTCCGTTCTTATTGGCTTATGGGAATGAAGCCATCATTCCCACTCAGTATCATCACCCGATACATGACCCCGAGATGACAGACGAAGAAAATGAATTTCAGATCGCATGCAATCTGAATTTGATCAAAGAAACACGTGACAGAGCCCTTGTTAATATGGGAAGATATCATCTCGCTTTATCCCGCTCATATTACAAGCGTTTCCAACACAGAGAATTCAAAGTTAAAAACCTCGTTCTCAGAGAAATTCCACCACATCGCAAAACACCAAGCACTGGGAAGCTGGCAGAGAATTGGGAATGTCCTTTTATCGTAACTGGAATGAGTAGTTTAGGAACCTACGATCTCAGTACGTATGAGAGAGTTTTTATACCTAATCCATGTAATACTCGCCGATTAAAGTTGTATCAAAGATAAATAAATATGTTGTAACATCCAATATTATGCAATAAAGTACTTTTCAGCATCATTTTGCAAGTCTACTCAATTCAAACATTTTTGTTATCTCCGTTTATCCCGGAGTATTACATATATCATAGTTGTTCAAATAAATTCGCTCTCCAAAGGGCGCTTATTGAGATAATCAATTTGATCTGGCAGAGATGTGCCATACAGCTATTCAATGTTCAAAGATGTCTTGGTATGGTCACTTATTGATACGCTCAATTTGACCTGTGGCCAAGACCTACATCATAGCCGTTCAAATAAATTCGCTCTCCGAAGGTCGCTTATTGAGATAATCAATTCGATCTGGTAGAGATGTGCCATACAGCTATTTCAATGTTCAAAGATGTCTCAGTACGGTCGCTTATTGATATGCTCAATTCGACCTGTGACTGAGACCTACATCATAGCTATTCAAATAAATTTGCTCTCCAAAGATCGCTTATTAAGATAATCAATTTGATCTGACAGAGATGCGCCATACAACTATTCAATATTCAAAGATGTCGCGGTACGGTCTCTTATTGATACGCTCAATTCGGCCTGTGACCGAGACCTACATCATAGCCGTTTAAATAAATTCGCTCTCCGAAGGTCGCTTATTGAGATAATCAATCCGATCTGGCAAAGATGCGCCATACAGCTATTCAATATTCAAAGATGTCCTGGTACGGTCGCTTATTGATAAGCTCAATTCGACCTCTGACCGAGACCTACATCATAGCCGTTCAAATAAATTTACTCTCTGAAGGTCGCTTATTGAGATAATCAATCCGATCTGGCATAGATGCGCCATATAGCTATTCAATATTCAAAAATGTCTCAGTACGGTCGCTTATTGATACGCTCAATTCGACCTATGACTGAGACCTACACCGTAGTTGTTCAAATAAATTTGACCATACAACACCGTTGCAATCATATCTCTACATTGTCATTTATTGATTCAACCAATTCGACCATACAAAGAAATTACAGAACAAAAACATTTTCTACTAAACTTTTGACATTTTTCTACAGCAAAGATATATTTACACTCTATCTCATTACAATATAAACAATGAAACTACTTTTCATGCTTTGGGCGTACAACATTCAAACTTTGCCCAGGCCCAGATGAAAGTAAGGCAAGGAAAGGAATAGCCGCATCAACTACAGTAGAAGGTGCATTCAACAATTCTATAACTCTCGGCATCAAAATATCTAAATAAGATAACTGCGCTAGCTGCAAATCATATTCCATGACGTATTCATTTTAAGCAGCCAAGATCGACTCACGCACTGTTCGAAATTTCTCTACATCAGCATACAACATAGCCATAGTGCGCAACGTAACATTATCTGCAGTCAGCAACGTAGCTTCACAAATTTTGGCCTTCACCTTGTTTAGTTCGTCTTCAAGATCTTTACATCGATCTGCCATAGATTTTTTCTCCTGCAGTAACGAATCTCTATATTGCTTTGTTATCTGCATACTACGCTCCATCTCCTGCTTCAGGCATTGTAACTTCTTATCTACCTCCTTCGAATAATTGATCTCATTTTCAGCTACGTCCACCATCATCTGCGACTCTTTATACTTCACATGGAGTTCCTCAAAACTTTCATTACCTTGCATACACTCTAGTATCAAAGCTTGTTTTTCCTGGTCAAGATCGGCGATACGTGTATTATACTTATTGATGGTTTTATTCAACTTTTGATCTCTCTTGGAACATGCTTCCTCTTGAGTTTTGGCACGGTCACTTTTTCGCTTACATGAGTCTCGAGCCTCACGCAAATCCCAGTTCAGCTTTTTCAGACGCTCTCGCATATGACAGATTTCAGCGTCTTGCTTCATTAAGAGATCAGTATTATTTGTTACCACCGACTGATGGTACAACAGATTGTTCTTCTGCTTTTTAATCGTACTTAACAGATCCAGAACCTGTTGATTCACAGCCATGGTCTCCAACTTTTTCTTCTTCAGAGATTCTTTCCACAGTTCGGCCTCATTATTAGCAGTCAGTATCTCTGCATCCTTACATGAAAACTCTACAGTCACCGCATTTAGCTGACTCTGCAGTTCCAACATATTAGATTCCAGCTTCGAATTCAACAAAGTCGTATTTTCAACCACCAACAAACATTGTTGCAACTTGGCAGGTAGTTCCTTATTTGATGCGGATAAGACAACTAGTTCGTCCTGTTCATCGTTTTTAGCCTAGAAAAACAGATTACAAAAGACAATATATCTATCAACATATATTCATGCGAACAAGACATATCATTCAACAACATTTATTACAACATCAATCTATGATACGCGAATCAACTACATTATGCAGAGCACAATCATATGCCACAATTTAGTAGGCTTATGATTGAACCCTACTACTACTCGCATCTACTTGCAAAGGTTCATTGAAGATTTTGATCTCTTGCGGACGGGTCTTATGCCGTGTGTGAGGTAGCAGATCTTCGACCTCCTCCTCCTTACACTCTTAAGCTCGTGGTTTTGAGATTGAAGCTTCCCCACCCTCATTCCCTTTTGTAAACCACATATTTTCAACCTTATCATTCTCTACTTCCAAATCCTTACCACAACTCGAGATATAACGTCTAAATTCATTTTATACTCTCTCGAGCTCGCCCCTATAAAACGCGATCACATCGGCTATCTGACGTTCGTGGTCCGTGTTGATAGCACGTTTTCCCCGCTTTGGAGTAATTTTCTTCCTCAAACGCGATTGGGACACTTGCAGACGTTTTTGCGTATCTAGTAAACGCGCTTCTAACAATGACACTCTCTTCTCCGAGCTCTGCAACAACCTAGTACACTCCACCTTTTCCCTCTCCAGATATGCATTATGACCCTTGCTTCGCTCCAGTTCACCACAAGCATGCCTCAAATCAATTTCTAATTGTGCCTAGATCTTTCCATCCTCATTTTTTATGTTGAAGTAAAGGATCCTCATTGCTCTTTGCCCCTACAAAAGTCAAGCTCATCAGGCAATGGGCCTACACCACCCCATATGATGGATACTCTAACCCGAGTTGAGCATCTTTGTGCCTCTATACTATGGCGATTACGCACTTCTTGCGCTAAGAATTTCACCCAAGCTGGGTCTGGCACTATGCCTCTCTCAGCTAACAATTCTAAATAGGCCTCCTTCAAGCCCCACTCACTATCAACTTCGGCCTCAAAATGAAGCGCCAAAGACAATAATGACTTATGACACTCTAACTTGTCACTCTCATCTATGAGTTGCTTATTCTTAAGGGATTTTTGGAATAAAGCGAACCTATCACTCTCTTTTCACAATACCTCATCCCTCTCAATTTTTACCTTTTCATATCTACATTAAAGCTTGAATAACTCCTTAAAAGTGTTATCGAAGTTTGACTTATGAAAACGTCTCTCATATTCAAGTTTATTGTGTACCTGTTGAGTACGATTGAGGAAATCCCTTGCTCGACTCAAGGCCTTCTCCAACTCGATCACTTTCCCCCTCAAACGAACTACCTCCTACATACAAATTATACATTTACATCAAAATAACATATATCAATAACAACCACAAAAAGTTCAAGTCTTGGCAAAAACAGCTTTATCACCAGTACAAAGATCAAAATCTGACCAAGTCTCAAAACTATGTTATAACTACAAAATCAAGATTTAACTCCTGCTACCTCCTTAGTCATATCATCAGCAACTGGAGGAGCCGGGCTCTGCTCAGCAACTTGGGAGGCATCATCCCCTGGGAAGATAATCTCACTATGCTTCCCTGCAAGAGCAAGATTGACATCCTCTCTGCTCAAACCCCAGAAGTAGAAGGCTTGAATCAGCTTATTTCGGGAAGCCACCACAATGTCAACAGCCTTCTTGGCCTCATCTTTAACCTCTTTCTTTGTAGCAGCAGGTTCCTTCTCGAATTGATCCTTCTACAGAGCCTCCTCCTTCTCGAACTGCTCCTTCTGTAGAACCTTCTCCTTCTGCAATTGCTCACACAACGCAGTTCGTTCCTTCAACTATTCATCCAAAGATGCTTTCTCAACCTCATACTCAGCACGATCCGCAGCAGCTACCTTCAACACCTCCGCGGCCGACTTCCAAGCAGCAGAAAGCTCTACCACGAGTACAGTAAAGCAGCATTACAAGATCGGATCATTACTTAAAAAGATTTAATCAGATAACATCATGCATACCTGGAGATACTGGATCAAATTTGAGTATCTAGGCGGATGGGATTACGCTTAGCCAAGTCTAGGGCCTCTTGCTCCACCGCTTTGAGGTCGACCCCCTTTGAAGAAGCTCGGATATCTTTCCCGGACTCTTGTTTCTGCTTCTTCAGAGGAGAAGCCATATTTACATCAGTATTCACCCTCTCAACCCCCACCTGCGGTGTCTGCACAAGAGCTGCTTGTTCAGAAGGCGGCGCCGTCCTTTTTACTCTAGGTCGCCGAACTAAGGAACTCGAAGTACCCGCATCACAGGCAGGAATCTCCATACTATCAGCATAAGCAGAGCCAGAAGTAGCCATAGCTCGATTTTGATGAGCTCGCTGTACATTTTTAACCACACAGTTCAGCCTCTTCTTCTGCGGATACCTAGTTCTCCAAGAATTTTGTTCAGTTCGTTTCCTTCTCGACTAATGACGTCGAACATACTCGGCGTATCAGCAGCAGCTTTTGGTTTAGGCTCTGCCAAAACAGCAACAAACTATGTTAGTAGCTTAAAATAAGTTAAAAGACGAACTACAGGCAGAATGAAGATACTTACTCTCGCTAAAATTCTTATATATCAGCTCGAGCGCCGAATCCCCAGGCACTTGCATACAATTACCCCTTACCATCACAAGATGGTCGTACCAGGGTCTCCCAGCATATTCAAAATCAAAGAATTTCAGCCTCGCCGAATCACTAAACAAGTATCCGCTCTTTCGATCTTTAGCATATTTAAACTTATAGTATTTTAAGATATCGTCCCCAACGAACTGCCTCGCAATACCACCATCTCTCCACTTCTAATTAAGAGCTTCACATACCCTCATTATCTCAAAGATATTACCATTTAATTGACCAAGGCAACTCTTTAAAGCATTCATTACCCCCTTTTAGAAAAAGGTTAGGGGAATACTTAACCCATATACGACCTAGTTTAAATAACAAAGGAATCCTTCCTCTACGACCTCTGCGCCAGTTCCATTATAATAAGCGATATCTATATCGTTTCCTATATCCATACTTCTCTTCCACCGATCCAGGGAAGGCACCTGATAATGCTCTATATTACCACCCGATCTCACCAGAGTTCTAAACCACAGCCCCGCATTCATCACATAATGCCCCCATTTTCTATCTAAACTTTTTTTATATTGCAAAAATTTCTTCGCTACGTCTATATTCTCGGGATACCTAAAAAATTGCCCAGTTTCAATCCCAGCATGCATTCCCACATCCCTCCCAGAAGAAACAGCTGGTTTAACAATAGTTGCAGTACCAATTACCTCCGAATCATCCATAGTTCTATCAGACGATGATGATTCCACGCTACTGGTAGATACAAAAAATTTACTACTGGGTTTCAGATTTTTTGAGCGCATCTACCACATAAAAGAAAAATCTGTTCAGAGTTTTTTAATCAAACAGGCCTCCTCCCTCAGCCGTACCTAACACTTTATTAATCTACCCAGAAGTTCAAAAATGCAACTACCAGTTCCAAGAAACTAATACAACAGCATAAAAGAAGGAAGCAGAGATACTAACCTATACTATAAGAGCAACAGTCGTCGACTCCGGTCACTAATCGCACCTCAGACGACAAAACATTGTTCTCCTTAGCAAGATCACACAACACTGGAGGACTGTGTTCAAAATTTGAAATTTTTCTCTTTCTAGAAATACTTCTTCCTCTGTCTGCAACTGATTGTGGTTTAAGAGAAGACGGAAGAAAAGCTTTTATATTATCCCTCAATTTTTGAAATGACGGCTCCTCGGGATACGTGTCCACATCATCTCTCCTAGCTGGCACGTCTTTTCGTTTGCCCTCATAATGATTTTTGGAGTAACGTGTTCTATTATCACGTCTGTCTCTCTCCTCTTTCATTATTAAGGACTCACTGCCCAAGAAGATTTATACAGATCTTACAGCACGATTACTTACAGTAACAACCTTTTACGGCTGTACGATCCTGCTACGCTTTTTATAGCATGGTTCCAGTTCAAAAACCTAAGAACAACTATTACAGCTGTCACTTACCTCAATTTTGGTCTGACAACAGCAGAAAATCGACAACAAATCCTGCTTCAGTTATATTCCAGTCAAAAATTATCATAGATACAGAAAGCAATGACAAGACGACCTCAACACTAACAAATCATTTTATTATGATCAATCATCCGACCTTACATATGATAACAGAACGGATAATTTTCTGCACCACACGGAATAATTTTTCTATCAGCAACTTTAACATCATCTTTAACAAGTTTATCCAGCGCGATTTATGGCTAATCAGAGGCTCCAACCAAGTTCCACCGATGATAACAAGTGTTCAAATTGACAATGACCATGTCCTAACACCAAGAACTTATATATAGCGCGAAAGATATTATGCCCTCGTCATCTCCGCAGACATAACAACACTATATCTCAACAAGGCCACAAATATATAAGAACGACCTATACAGTTCAGATATGCTTCATTCAACTCAGCAACAATTCGATCTACATATTTTCGACCTATGTCATCGGTGACTAGTTTGATAATTGTTATATGGTATCTTACAACAGTTCTTCAAGCAGCTTCAAACACTTACAAGACAAGATAATAAAGTTTAAATTTATTATTCAAGAAAAACAATTTACAAGGAAGAATACTTCAACCAGTTAGAAAATCAAGATTGCAAGTTCTACAGACAATTTTTTTTTATTTTACAAAGAATAGCTCAGGTTGCAGATGATAGTGCAACACTTGAGAAGAAACAATGGTGGGCCCAGCAGAAGAACTCAAAGCCCAAGAAGAGAACTGGAAGGAGGTAGAGGACGAAGTTAATCCCACCCCTCCTTCATAACCCCCACCTTCACTGTCGACGAAGGACCTCCTCCACCATTACAATACCCAATCTTTAGCAGGGTATCGACAGTACTTAATAGAAGACACCCCGGCCTTCTCATCCTCCGCCGCCACCGCATCCTCTACAAGCATCCGAAGACATAACCGACGGTGAGCAGCAAACAAATCCATATAATGGAAGCGCCACATTTGATGATAGTCATCCTCTGCCTCCTCTACTTCTTCCCACAACATCCCATGAAAAGTTGGAGGAACAGGGATTGGAGTTGGCAGAGAAAGACTTTGGTTCCCAAAGTAGCGGGTTTGCATAATCATCATCTTCCTTTGAACTCTCTCCTCATACGCCTGACGACGAGTAATCACCATCGCTACTACTTATACAAATCCTGAAGACTGACAGGTTCAACTAGGGTGAACAGTGATAGCAACTATTCACCATTTTTTATAGTCACAACATTTAATTTCATGCCACCACTTCCAATATAGTCTTTATCACAAGCACACATCTCAAGCAGCATTTTTGGGGACCCAACAGTCAAAACAAATATTCCTCCAAATACCTATGAAGCCATCAATGCAATATTAAAAATGATTGGACTTCTCAACCAACACTACTCGCTACACACGTTTTCTCCTGCTATTGGCTGAGAGGGGGCAGTTGTGAGGGCTTATTTTTAATCCTCATACTGAGTCTGATATTCGAGCTCATATAGGTCGAAGTTAACACACGGGTAACTAACCAAGGCTTGAAGGCAAGCAGTTCACAATACAGACTTCCTCATCTACAGTTTGGGAAGGTCGAAGCATCCAATAAACATCGCGCTACAGAAATTACTCAGATGTCTATCAACAGTTCGAATGAATACGAACACTATTGGAGATCGTACCTTCATCACAAATCGGAGATATCAAAGCATCCTGTAACTTCGTACTACAGAAGATACTCCTCCACTTAGCAACAGTTCGTATATATGCGAACATCACTAGAGATCGTATCTTCTCCAACAATCAGAAGCTACAGCCAAGGGTATTAATAGATTCGTTACAGATCAACAAATATCAAGACGTTACAGAAGACCATTATAAAGACTCATCAAAACCTGATATTGTAACGTTCCTCATCAATGTAACTATAGGTCATATTATAAGACCTATAAAAGGAGATCTGGAGATCAGGATTCAGGATGGCTATTATCACCTACAGAACTCTGAGAGAAGGTCATCCTTACCAAAACTTAGATATTCTACCTCTTTCTCTCTTTGTAATAGCTAGCATCTAAATAAGACCATACTTTCAAAAATCCTCAGGAGAGGTCGTGGTTTTTTTACCCATTCAAGGGTTTTCCACGTTAAAACTCGTGTCTATTGCTTTTAGTTCCCAACCGAAGTTCTGCATTTCAAAGGTGTAAAATACTGTTTTCGGTTTCTACGAAAATAGGCTATTACAATATGGGTTCGCAATTCATCACACTGGAATGGCAAGGTCTGATCACAAACTTGTTGAGGATCTCTTCGCCGATGGACACGTGCAAGTGCTGGTTTCTACAGCTACGTTAGCTTGGGGTGTTTATTTGCCAGCTCACACTGTGATTATCAAGGGCACACAGATTTACAATCCAGACAAAGGGGCATGGACTGAGTTAAATCCTCTTGATGTTATGCAGATGCTCGGTCGTGCAGGAAGGCCTGAATATGACCAAACAGGGGAGGGAATAATTTTGACAGGACACGGCAAAACTTCAGTACTACCTCTCACTAATGAATCAACAACTTACTATTGGAAGTCAATTTGTATCGAAATTGGCGGATCAGTTAAATGCGGAAATTGTTCTTGGTACAATTCAGAATGCAAAGGAAGCATGTAATTGGCTTCGGTATACTTATTTGTTCGTTTGCATGCAGCGGAATCCAGTGCTGTATGGGATGGCTTCCGATTATATGGACAGGGATCCAACGTTGGAAGATCAGAGGGCTGATCTGATTCATTCTGCAGCAACCATTTTGGACAAAAACAATCTTGTCAAGTATGACAGTAAAAGTGGCTATTTCCAGGCCACGGACCTAGGTCGCATTGCAAGTTTCTATTATATAACTCATGGAACTATAGCTACGTATAATGAACATCTAAAGCCGACAATGGGTGATATTGAGCTCTGTCAGCTATTCTCCCTTAGTGAAGAGTTTAAGTACGTTACAGTGCGACAAGATGAGAAGATGGAGTTGGCGAAGCTTTTAGAACGTGTGCCTATTCCCATCAAGGAAAACTTGGATGAACCTAGTGCGAAGATCAATGTTTTGCTCCAAGCCTATATTTCTCAGTTGAAGCTCGAGGGGTTTTCACTTACGTCTGATATGGTATTCATTACACAGAGTGCGGGGCGTTTATTGCGAGCACTTTTTGAAATAATCTTGAAGAGAGGATGGGCACAGTTAGCGGAGAAGGCTTTAAATTTATGCAAGATGATTAACAACAGAATTTGGAGTGTACAGACACCCTTACACCGATTTGGTAAAATTCCAAATGACATTTTGACAAAATTAGAGAAGGATTTTCCCTGGGATAGGTATTATGATATAAACTCGAAGGAGATAGGAGAGCTCCTAACTGTTCCTAAGATGTGGTTAAAACTCCACAAATTCATTCACCAGTTCCCAAAGTTCAATCTAGCTGCACATATTCAACCAATAACGCATACTGTTTTGAGGATCGAGCTCACAATTACCCCTGATTTTCAGTGGGACGACACAGTCCACGGTCATGTGGAACCTTTTTGGGTTATTGTTGAGGATAATGATGGCAAATATATTTTTCACCACGAGTACTTTATTTTAAAGAAGCAATATATTAATGAAGACTACAGTCTGAGTTTCACAGTGCCCATATATGAACCACTTCCCCCTCAGTATTTCATTCACGTGGTGTCGGATAGGTGGCTTGGTTCAAATAAGTATTACCTGTTTCTTTCACACACCTTATATTACCAGAAAAGTATTCCCCACCCGCGGAATTGTTGGATTTGCAACCTCTGCCTGTTACTGCTTTGAGAAACCCCGCTTATGAAAATCTGTATCAAGAGTTTAAGCACTTCAGTCCAGTCCAAACACAGGTTTTCAACATCTTGTACAACGGCGATGATAATACTTTAGTTGCGACACCCGCCGGAAGTGGGAAGACAATATGTGCGGAGTTTGCTTTGTTGAGGAGTCATCAGAAAGGATCTGAGAGTGTCATGCGTATTGTGTATATTGCTCATATTGAAGCTCTTGCGAAGGAACGTTTTCGTGATTGGGAGGATAAGTTCGGAAAAGGACTTGGGATGAAAGTAGTACAACTGACTGGGGAAACAAAGACAGACTTGAAGTTGCTTGAGAAAGGGCAAGTGATTATAAGCACCCCCGAGAAATGGGACGCTCTTTCACGTCGTTGGAAACAGCGGAAGCATGTTCAGCAAGTCAGCCTTTTTATCGGTGACAAACTTCACCTTATTTGTGGTCAAAGGGGTCCTATCTTGGAGGTAATTGTCTCTAGAATGAGGTATATCGCGAGTCAGAGTGATAACAAGATTCGTATTGTGGCATTTTCTTCTTCTCTAGCTAATGCAAAAGATCTTGGGGAGTGGATTGGTGCAACATCTCGCAACCTATTTAATTTCCCACCAGAAGTTCGTCCAGTTCCTCTTGAGATACGCATCACAGGTATGGACATAAATAGTTTTGAAGCAAGGATGCAGGAGATGACAAAACCAACATATACAGCCATTGTTCAGCACACAAAGACGGGGAAACCTGCACTTGTATTTGTTCCTACAAGGAAACATGCACGACTTACTGCTAAAGATCTGGTGAATTACTCAACCACGGATTGTGATAATAAAACAGTACCTCTTTCTACTGCGCTCATTTGAAGAACTAGAACCTTTGATTTCTAAGGTAACAGATCCCATTTTGAAAGAAACACTAAGTTCTGGTGTGGGCTACCTTCATAAAGGTCTTTCGATCTTGGATCAAGAAGTTGTTTCTCAATTGTTTGAAGCTGGATGTATCCACTATGTGCTGCAAGTAGTTCGATGTGCTGGGGTATGCCTCTATCTGCTCACTTGGTGGTCATTATGGGAACACAATATTAAGACGGGCGGGAGAATGGTCACACGGACTACTCAGTTACCGAACTATTACAGATGATGGATCATGCAAGTAGACCTCATCTTGATAATTCAGGAAAATGTGTCATCCTTTGCCATGCTCCACCTAAAGATTATTACAAGAAATTTTTATACTATGCTTTTCCGGTAGAAAGTCATCTCCACCACTACTTGCATGACAATCTGAATGCTGAAGTTGTTGCTAGAGTTATCGAAAACAAGCAAGACGCTGTCGATTATCTCACTTGGACTTTCATGTATAGGATACTTACTCAAAACCCCAATTACTACAATATCCAAGGAGTCAGCCACAAGCATCTTTCAGATCACCTTTCTGAGCTTGTTGAAAACACGTTAAGTGATTTAGAAGCAAGTAAATGCGTTGCTATTGCGAATGATACAGACCTTTCTCCTTCAATCCTTGGAATGGTAGCGTCCTATTATTACGTAAGTTACAATACTATTAAGCGATTCAGTTCTTCGCTGACTTTGAAGACGAAGATGAAGGGCCTTCTTGAGATTCTCACTTCAGCTTCAGAATATGCGGAGCTACCTGTCCGGCCTGGGGAGGACGAGACGATAAGAAGGTTAATTAATCATCTGAAGTTGCCGTTCAATAATCCCAAGTACACGGACTGTGACGCCCAGGCTTTGTATATAGGTTCCTTAGGTTGTAAAAGAGCATTGTACAAATTTTCATTTATTTTTGTAAAGGTTAGCTTAGGAAAATGGGGGAGTACGCTTCGTCTCCACTTTTGATGTTTCCTTTTAGAACTTAGCTGTTTTCCATTTTCATATATATGTAGAGGACTAGTCTTCTACACCCAAGAAGGAATTTAAGCTTGTAATAGTGCTTTGTAATAGTTGTTGATATTTGAATGAAATGATGCCTTCAAAGACCCTTTGTTCAGTGTTTGTGATGCGTTGAGATTATGCGATGCGTTGAGATTATGTGATGCTAAATAATTGATTAAGAAGAGTAATTAGGCTTACTTGGGACAGGTGTCTCGAGTGCCGCACGTGCCAAGCTTGATTTTAAGTTGGTCCGTGTCAGTTGGTATCAGAGCGATCTAGTTGAAAGCGATCTAGTTGCGATGGCGGAGGGTCCGAATGCTACTGACCCCGCCCAGGTCCTTGCCCAGCAGGTGGGAGGACCATCCATTAATCCCCGGCCCTTGAATACCCGAACGCGGTTGGACCAGTTAGAGGATAAGATGCTAGCTCTAAGTGGGATTATAGATCAAGTGACGACTCTGGAGGAACGATTGGACGGTTTCTCAGACGATCAGGCCCATGTGGGCGAACGTCTTGTTACGTTGGAGGGAGTGGTTGAAGGGAATATGGCTACTCTTCTGGATCAGGTGGCTGAACTTTCCTCGAAAGTAAATCTCCTAGTAAAGGTTGTTGGAAATGGAGATCCAGCACCTTCGGGCGGCGGTATAGACCGGCCCAGGATCAAGGTCCCCGAGCCCAAGGCGTATGAGGGAGCGAGGGACGCCAAGGAGGTAGAGAACTTCCTTTTTGATATGGAGGCGTACTTCAATGTGGTTAGGCCTGATAGCGAAGGTTCAAAGGTGTCGATGGCAACCATGTACCTCGCTAGTGATGCTAAACTATGGTGGCGCACCAAATATGCTGAGATCCAGAGCGGTCACTGTACTATTGGAACGTGGGATGACTTGAAGAGAGAGCTGAAGAATCAGTTCTTACCCGAGAATGTTGAGTTCATTGCTCGGAGGAGTTTGAGGCAACTGAAGCAGACAGGCAACATCCGGGAGTATGTGAAGCGGTTCTCGGCCTTGATGTTAGATATCCGCGACATGTCTGAAAAGGATAAGTTGTTTTGTTTCTTAGAAGGTCTGAAGCCGTGGATCCAAAATGAATTACAGAGGCAACGGGTTCAAGATTTGACTTCCGCAATGGCCTCCGCTGAGCGTATCAACGACTACACCCCCATGTTGGGTGAGCGTCGACCGGCTCCGTCTCAGTCAAGTTCCCAGTCGCAACAAAGAGCGGGATCCTCCAATAATTACAATAAGGGAAAGAATGGAGGGTACCAAGCTAGAAGTGGTGGAGACCAAGGTCATGGCCAGAACAGAAGTGGGGGAGCAAGTGCAGGTGGTGCCTCGAGTTCCAATTCTGGGAGGGAGTACCACAGGCCGCGTAACAATGGCGGCGCTTCCTCTTCGTCCAGGTTTCAAGGACGTCCCGGGAACTTGAAGTGTTTCCTTTGTGGAGGGAATCACAAAGCCTATCAGTGTCCTCAGAAGACGGCCCTGAATGCGCTAATGGCATCGCACGGAGGCCAAGCCGATGACACCACTCAGGAAAATGATGGTGGTGAAACTCATATGGGTTCTCTTTACTTGCTCAATGCCGTGACCACTCAGTTGCCAGAGGTCAAGCCGAAGAAGGGACTCATGTATGTGGACCTTAGTATTAATGGCCAGAGTACTTTGGCGATGGTTGATACCGGTGCTACCCACAGCTTTATTGCCATTCAGGAGGCGAATCGTCTGGGACTGTGTTTGGTGAAAGATTCTAGCCGGATGAAGGCTGTAAACTCTGCCGCAATGCCGATACATGGTGTTGCCAAGTTGGTTCCAGTTAAGATGGGACAGTGGAGTGGAAAGGTTAACCTTCTCGCTGTGACGTTGGATGATTTTAAGATTATATTGGGAATGGACTTTCTCCGTTACCACAAGGCAGTGCCGATGCCGTTCGTTAACTCCTTAGGGATTTTTGGTGACAATCCCTCAATCATTCAGATGTCCACGCAGAAAGATGACGGCAGACTATTATCAGCGCTTCAGTTGGAGAAGGGACTGAGGCGAGGGGAGCTGACTTACCTTGCAACCTTAAGGTTAAGGCCAGATGATCAGGATCATGATGCCTTGCCGGCGGAAGTCTCCCGGGTACTTACAGAATTCAAGGATGTGATGCCGAAAGAATTACCAAAGGTGTTACCTCCACGAAGGCCTATCGATCATCAGATTGAGTTAGTCCCTGGAACCAAGCCTCCTGCGAAAGGGCCATATAGAATGAGTCCGCCTGAACTAGCAGAGCTACGGAGACAGCTTGATGGACTATTGGAATCGGGCTTTATTCGCCCCTCAAAGGCGCCATACGGTGCCCCGGTCTTATTTCAGAAGAAACAAGATGGAAGCTTGCGATTGTGTGTCGACTATCGAGCCCTGAACAAGGTAACGGTGAAGAATAAGTATCCCATACCGCTCATTGCCGACTTATTTGACCAGCTTACGTCTGCGAAGTACTTCTCTAAACTTGATTTGAGATCGGGTTACTATCAAGTCAGGATCGTTGCCGGAGATGAACCAAAGACGACTTGTTCCACTCGGTATGGGGCATATGAATTTCTTGTCATGCCATTCGGCCTGACCAATGCTCCTGCAACTTTCTGTACTCTTATGAATGAGCTCTTCCGGAAATATATCGACAAGTTTGTGGTGGTGTACCTGGATGATATTGTCATATACAGCCGCACTATGGAAGAGCACCTTGAACATCTTCGCCTTGTATTCCAAGTCTTGCGACTGAACCAGTTATATGTCAAGTTGGAGAAATGCTCGTTCGCGCAGGAACAAGTTATGTTTCTTGGACATGTCATTGGCGGAGGACAGATCCGGATGGATATGGAAAAGGTCCGCGCTATTGAGGAGTGGAGAGCTCCTACGGAGGTTACAGAAGTGCGTTCCTTTCTTGGCCTTGTGAACTACTACCGCAAGTTCGTTGAAGGGTATTCGAAACGCGCGGCACCCCTTACGGATCTTCTCAAAAAAGACTTTTCTTGGTCTTGGTCCGAGGAGTGTCAAGCAGCATTTGACGATCTGAAGCATGCGGTGATTAGCAATCCGGTCTTAGCCTTGCCAGATATTACCAAGCCGTTTGAGGTACATACGGATGCGTCTGATTTTGCAATCGGTGGGGTATTGTTACAAGAGGGACATCCCGTGGCATACGAAAGCAGGAAGCTGAACGATACCGAGAGGAGGTATTCATCCCAGCAGAAGGAACTCCTTGCTATTGTGCATTGCCTACGAGTATGGCGACACTATTTGTTGGGAATGAAGGTTTTGGTTAAGACCGATAACCGTGCGGCAAGCCATTTCCTTACACAGAAGAAGTTGACCTCGATGCAGGCCCGTTGGCAAGAGTTTCTAGCTGAGTTTGATTTAGATCTCGAGCACAAGCCAGGGAGGATGAACAATGTGCCGGATGCATTAAGCCGTAAGGCTGAACTTGCGGCCACCTCTACAGCTGCCGAACAGTCTCACTCTTATGTTACCAGTGCCCTCCATGATAGGATCCGCGAAGGATTAGTGGCGGATCCTCAGACCCAGGCCATGATTAACTTGGTGAAACAGGGGAAGACAAGACGGTTCTGGGTGGAAGATGGTCTTTTATACACGAAGGGACAACGACTTTATGTTCCTCGGTTCGCAGGATTAAGGCGGGAGCTAATCAAGGAGTGCCATGATACTCTTTGGGCAGGCCATCCGGGCTGGCGGAGAACACTATCCTTGCTACACAGGGGGTACTATTGGCCAAATGATCAGAATGAAGTGATGGATTATACGCGGACTTGTCACATTTGCCAGCAAGACAAAGTTGACCGGGATTTACCACTTGGATTGCTGGAACCACTTCCCGTGCCGACTAGACCTTGGGAAAGCGTCTCAATGGACTTTATCTCTGGGTTACCCAAGACGAAAGGGTATGGTTCCATACTCGTGATCATCGACCGGTTCTCTAAGTATGCAACATTCATTCCGACTCCAATTGTTTGTACGGCAGAGAAAACCGCGCGTCTCTTTGTGAAGCATGTTGTGAAGTATTGGGGCGTGCCAAAGGACATTGTCAGTGATAGAGATCCGAGATTTACTGGGAAGTTTTGGAGGGAAGTATTTAGATTACTGGGATCCACTCTCAACTTCTCAACCAGTTACCATCCACAGTCAGATGGTCAGACAGAACGCTTCAATGCAATGTTAGAAGAGTACCTCCGACACTTTGTCAGGGTGAACAAGAAGGACTGGGCCGAACTTTTGGATGTAGCACAGTTTTGCTTTAATCTGCAGAAGAGTTCCTCCACCAACAAGAGTCCTTCCGAGATACTGTTAGGACAGCAGCCCCTCGCGCCGCACACGGTGACCGCCGATTACAAGGGAAGTGTTCCGAGGGCCTACCAGTTTGCAAAAGAATGGCAGAGAAATACAGATATTGCCCGGGCCTCTCTAGAGAAAGCGTCAGCCAGAATGAAGAAGTGGGCCGACCAGAAGAGACGACCAGATTCTTTTCAAGTTGGGGACCTTGTTCTGATCAAGAGATCCCACCTCAAGCAGCGAGGTGACAGAATACACCAAGGGCTAGTATCCAAGTACATTGGTCCGATGCAAATCATTGGTAAAGTTGGGAAGGTTTCCTACAAGCTTCAATTACCTTCCCACCTTCGCTTCATCCATCCAGTGTTTCATGCCAGTACTCTAAAGCCTTACCACCAAGATACAGAAGATCCCAGCAGAACTATCGTCAGGCCTCATGTTCCGCTCAAACCAGTACGCTCTAGCGAAGTTCCAGAGAGCGTTCTTGATCACCGAGTCACCCATGTTGATCCGGACACCAAAGAGGAAGTTTATGAGTACCTAGTGAAGTGGAAGGATCTGCCAGATACTGAAGCCAGCTGGGAGCACCAAGATTCTCATCCCCTCCTGGTCCGACTAAGGAAGACTGAGTCCAAGCAAGAGAGGAAAGAGAACAGACAGATGTGGAAGCAGAAGAAAAAGTCGACGAGGGCGTCTCCAAACTGAGTGGGAGAGAGTGTGACGCCCAGGCTTTGTATATAGGTTCCTTAGGTTGTAAAAGAGCATTGTACAAATTTTCATTTATTTTTGTAAAGGTTAGCTTAGGAAAATGGGGGAGTACGCTTCGTCTCCACTTTTGATGTTTCCTTTTAGAACTTAGCTGTTTTCCATTTTCATATATATGTAGAGGACTAGTCTTCTACACCCAAGAAGGAATTTAAGCTTGTAATAGTGCTTTGTAATAGTTGTTGATATTTGAATGAAATGATGCCTTCAAAGACCCTTTGTTCAGTGTTTGTGATGCGTTGAGATTATGCGATGCGTTGAGATTATATGATGCTAAATAATTGATTAAGAAGAGTAATTAGGCTTACTTGGGACAGGTGTCTCGAGTGTCGCACGTGCCAAGCTTGATTTTAAGTTGGTCCGTGTCACGGACCCTCATGTAAAAGCAAATGTGCTTTTACAAGCTCACTTTTCACTGGTTCCTGTGGCTGGCAACCTTGCCTCTGATCAGCGAGAAGTGCTCCTCACATCTAGTCGTCTTCTTCAAGCAATGGTTGATGTTATCTCAAGCAAAGGGTGGCTTAACCTGGCAATATTTGCAATGGAAGTTAATCAGATGGTAACACAAGGTATTTGGGAACGTGATTCGATGCTCTTGCAGGTTCCTCACTTCACCAAAGAGTTGGCAAAGAAATGTGAAGAAAACCCTGGGAAGAGTATAGAAACCATATTTGATTTGGTGGATATGGAGGATGATGAGAGGAAGGAATTGCTACAGATGTCGGAGTCCCAGATGCAAGACATTATACGCTTCTGCAACCGTTTCCCTATCATTTATATATCTTACGAGGTTCTGGAGGCTGAAGACGTTAAGGTTGGAGAGGATCTTACGTTGCAAGTTACCCTTGAACGGGATCTTGAGGAGAGATCTGAAGTGAATCCAGTTGATGCCCCCAGATATCCGAAAACGAAATAAGAACACTACAAGAAAATGGGGCAAAAGCCACAGTAGACTTTTATTTTTTACCACTGTTTTTTCCGTGACAATCTAACCACAGATAATTCGGTGGCTTTTGGGCTAAAACGGTGGCTAAAGGTTGCCTAACAAAAACGAAACTGAGGATAGATGTATTGATTTTGCAAAGTCGTGGGCGAAGAAGAAAAACTGTGGCAAAAACAATACCCAAATGTTCATCTCCCGCGATCCCTTAATTCTCTGTACTCTCTCCTCTAGGTAATTCCAAAACTTGGTTCACCTCATTCACCCATCTTCATCTTCACCAATTCCCTTTGTCGATCCAATATTAGTCAGTTCTGTCTTCTTCATTCCTTCCCCAATAAAAATAAGGCAACGTTTGATCTCACTCTAGATTCCAGAATCGATTTGAATCCCTATTTAAGTTTTGATCACTATTTTTGGTTCTTTTGTTATCTGTAGTTTGATGATGAAGGAATAATTTATCTCAGTGATTTCAAGTATTCGGGTTCCAGGTGATACTCGCTCTCTTTCTCTCTATCTTGAGTCCGATTTACCTCTATTTTCGGCTTGATTTGATCTCTACAAAGTTTTTTGAATGTTTTTTATTCTGATTTTGGTTTGCTTTTGTAGTTTCTGCTTAGAGAAAGATTGAGTAATGTTTTGCACTCTCTCTCTCTCTCACTCTCCCTCCCCCTCTCTCTCTCTCTCACTCACTCATGTTATTACATTTTTTTATCTCATGAGAAAAGGATATTGGAATCCCCAAATTTTATGCTCCAATTATGAAAGAGGAGAAAAAGTTTTTGCTGCTCTGCAATCTGATTTCCAACGATAGTGGTGCTGGATTCAGAGGATAATATACAAGATGCTACCGATATAGACTCACTTGATGAGGACTATTATAGCGAGGAATCAGTTGCAGCCTGTGATGAAGAACATAATAGTGGGGATAATTTTGACTTTGAAGATGATATTGTGGAGATTTCTTCAAAGCAACAGGTACATTTTGGTTTTCAGGAATAAAATTTTCGCCTTTAGTTGTTTTTAGCTAAGTTATTTGGCTCTTCATTTGTTTATTGTTGCATTATTTGAATTACAATTAGTATTAGGATGAAGATGATTGCATATGGATTTTGGTTTGACAAGTACTATAAAAATAAGTCCAACACTCCTCAAAGTATTTTCTTTAAAAACTTCTAGTGAGTCGCAATCATGGAAAAATATGGGGTTGGATTAAAAAGACTAAAATTCATGGCAACAATCTGAACATAACACTCCTGTCTTAGCTTATCCGCCACCCCAAAATTCACCATTCAGCCTTCTTTATTACTTGGTTCATATGCGGATTCGGGGCATTCATAACATGACCTTGGGCAAATATGCTAATTGATTTTGAAACACTAAGTTCTCATCGGGGAAGCATTTGGTAAGCCTAGATCGTTGTATGAACATTTATTGGGTGCAAATCTGATAGGGACTACACTTGTAAGATTTGAACTAGATAAATATCACGAATCTTAGATGGTATACATCTACAAAAAGGTGTTGTAAGTAAACAAGGTTTTAGGAAACTTATAAGAAGGCACGACCATATGATAAGTCTATTAAAGGTTATAGGGTACAAAATATCCCTTAAAATCATTTAGATTTTTGTCCAATATATAGATTTTTTTTTCATAAATATTGTTTCTCCAATCAAAAAACTTACTACAGTGGTGATTCAAAACAAAACTTAATCCCTCTATACTTTATACTAGCATTGTCCTCCATGTATATGCTTTATATCTTCTGTGTGCCAATTTCCCAATAAGATATCCTTCGAAGGATGGTGGCTAATAGTAGGTGATACGAAGTCCAACCAGATGCTTGCTATCAAGAGGGTCTCCTTGCAGCGGAAGTCGAAGGTCAAGCTTCAGTTGGTGCCGGGTGAATCTGGGAAGAAATCATACATGCTCTATTTCATCTGTGACTCGTATATGGGTTGTGACCAAGAGTACAGTTTTTCTATCGATGTTAAGGAAAGTGCTGGAGTACGATGAACACAACCTTCTTTCATATCTTGTATGGTAAATTTTCTCTTTTTGGTCTTCTTGCTCTTCAAGTATTGAAAGTTATGCTGTTACTGGATTTACAAGCTAGTGATTATGTTATATGAATGTCTTTTATATACTAGATTTTTTGTTCTCGACCTCCATTTGTCGGTTTATTTTGTGGCTTCTCTTACATGATGTTCTCCTCCATTTCCCCTAAAATCTTTGTTGCATGGAGAAGATAAGGGTCAAATTGAGAGGCATTGACATGGTTTATGTAGTGAGGTGAAAGGTGACAATTTTTTGTACACTTATTTTTATTTTGGAAAATCCCTAGTTTGGTGATTTATTCCTGTTAGCTGTGGTGTATAATACCCTCTTCTGGGGAATGCCCCCCTCGCACACACAAAATAAAAGTTTTTAATACTACCTTTTGTGTTTATTTGTTTAATTCCTGCCGCCCTCATCTCGATCTTATTGAGTATTTCTAGTCTCCGAAGAACTAAATCACAAGACATGGCTTGTCTCTCTGGGTGTATGTAAATGGTGTAAACTTGAGTATCTTTGCTTTAGCGCTGTGTATCAAGCAATGCCTCAAATCTTACTCACTTCAAAGATCAACTTACAAAAATACCATAAGATACTATCACCTGC
Organism: Kingdonia uniflora; assembly: GCA_014058105.1. Lineage (NCBI taxonomy): Eukaryota > Viridiplantae > Streptophyta > Magnoliopsida > Ranunculales > Circaeasteraceae > Kingdonia > Kingdonia uniflora. Next base: position 46,355 of record JACGCM010002443.1, read on the forward strand.
ACAAATGCTCGTCGCAAAATCCATCCACATTAAATGCACCCATAGATCAATCAACATGATAAACTTCAAAGAGAGCTCAAATAATATAAAATGTGACTGAACAAAAATTACAATGAAGCACAAACCTCTACATGCACAGCATATCAATCATGCATGAGAACATATACACAACTTCTCTGTGGACTCAGACTCTCAGGTATAGAGGGAATACTAGCACTCACCTTAGTAGATCGAGCAGTATGTTTCCTTCGGTTTGGAACTCAAAACAGCTGAGTCTAGAAATTACTGTATCCAATCCTCTTCAAAAGAGGGTATTGTTAACAATCCCAGTCATTGGTCAATAATCCAACCAACAAAAAAACAAAAAACAAAAAACAAAAAACAAACTGAAAGCAACTTTTCCTCCAGAAACTTAAATCGGTTGTTTACAGTCTGGGTTTCTTCAAACCTGGCTTTGACTTTGTTGATGATATAACACGTAACTCCGTGAAAAGGCCAGAACAGAGACTGAATTATTCTCAGCTCAACCTATGCAACAGCATAAATCTGGTCTATATTAAGAGAGGTGGAACCCTTGTACTGGCTTTGGCATCCTGAAAGGAATTATTCTTAGGACAAAGGTATGGGAATTCCAAAAATGTAACGTCATTATAAATCAATGCTCTCATTACGTAAAGTTTCTACACAAAAGACTAACAATTCAGTCTAGAAACACTTCTAACCCATTTGCCATTAAGCATATAGTGTTGTATTAATCCCTCAGTAAAAATGTTCTCTAAAGGGATTAGCCACTATATTTTACACTAGCATGCAAACTATCTCAGTCAGTCGTATTGCTTCCTTTAACGCCATGAAATTTCCTCCCAGCTTCAACAGCTTCCCTGCAGATATGATTAATGAAATGACGTTAGAAAGGCTGAACAAGGCATATTAGAGTGACTGTTAACAAACTTAATTTGCATACTGGCAAGTACATAAAATTTTCATCACTGTACACCCAATAGTATTTCTACAACTTTCTTAATATACTTCATTAACATTTCAATGCATAGACAAAAATTCGACCATTTCAAACGAGATCAACGTTAAGGGATAAGATTTACATCTTCCTTGATATAATCTAAGTCTGCGCATAATAGGTAGTACAGAAAGAAAGGTATTTAACCATAACCTGAAAGCATCTACAAGCTCCTTGCTTTCGGGGTCTAGCTGTACACCATCATAGAAAGCATTTGCCGCATCTTCAAACCTCTACAAAGAAAACAGAATTCATAAAGATCAATGTCTCTAGTATCTTATGGAAGAGAATAAGCAAAACAGAAAACACATAATATTACCTGCAATAATCGTAAGGCTGCACCTTCCCGGAAGCAAGCTTTTGGCCAGTCTGGTTTTAGCTCTCTGCACGCCTTAGCATCACTTAAGGCCTGATCAGCTTGTCCTAACCGATACCAACAAAGACTTCTATTGGATAGTAAAACAGCATTGGTTGGGTCCAGGTCAAAAGCCTGCATATGAGTCACGTTAAAAGTTGAAACTAAGTTAGTTTTCAAAGAACACCAATTCTGGCAGGAATGTTACAAATGCTAAAAGGGGACAGAAAGCATGAAGGGGGATATTTAGTTTATTCTTCCGAAAGAATGAATGATTTCTCAGAAAATTTGACCCTTTGTTGCAATACTGCGTACTAGATACAGTTTTCAGAAATTTACATGGATTTATCCAATTATTTTTTTAAGAAAGTAAAACTAAATTATTCACTATCTTAGACGAATCTTTCTGGGGTTCAAAGAATAAAAACCCGAAGGCAACGGGACTTGACATCACGCTAGATCTGCAATAATGAAATCCTTCACCGCGACGTGTGAAAGAGTAGTGAAAGACTATGTAATAACAACATGACATGGCATATTCGACGCCAGCATTCTGCGGACGCACGTGTCCCGCATATTTTTAAGGTACTTCTCTTTTTCTTGCAGTGTCCGATACCCAGAACCGTAATAGACACTGACATGTGTAGCCGTGTCAGAGTTACATAGGTTAAAGATGATACTGCCACGGTCTTAGCATTCCCTCAAAGTTTCTATCGTTCTTCTCCTTCCACAAAATTCATCCAATTACAGACAAAGTAAGATCCCAAAGAACTTTCCGAATCTTCCTTTTAAATGGCTTGAACTACCACACTTGCAATAATATCATTGGACCCCGTTCAAGTGCCCAAGACACACCAAAATATTAAGGTATTGAATCCAAATCACTTGGCAACGCAGTAAGTGATCAATGGACTAAATAATGTAATTTCCTTTTCTGTTGTCTTTGGGCTTGGATGTGGGGCACGTAGCATATGACAACATCTGTATTATAGCAGTCATTTTTCTTTAAAACCAAATTTACAGAGTAAAAACATAGCAATTTTGCCTCATTAGAACTAACCTTCCATATAAAAGCCAAAAATGCTTAGTCATCTTGAGTAGCCATATGTAATGACCTTGTTTGGTAGCCAAAGCCAAACTCGATTATGGCAATTCTAATGCAACAAACCCATAAAACTTGATTTTAAGGACTGCAAATATAGTTTGGGCAACAAAATTTGGTAAAACAAGTACAGGTTGTGTCCTGATACAACCTTCGAAGGTGCAAATAAGGTAAGAAGGATCTTCAGTGGCACTATAATATTCCTTCTTTAGTAAGCACTGTGCTCAAAGAGGTGAAGTTACAGCCAACCAGTCGAAGCCCGGGCTGCCAATGGATGTATTGGAAAAGGATCGTGGTAAATTCTCGTCTGATCCATTAAGAAAAACTCATGATCAGATCTGATCCGCAACCCTAAAGGATCTCTATATCCTGATCCAATTTGTTATGAAATTGATTGATCCTTGACCAATCGATGTATTACGGATTTCTTCTTCTTCCTAAGTGAATCTTTACTCAGAAAATAACAAACCCTCAAATCCTTATTAACCTAAATAGTTTTGAAATCCTACCATCAAACCATTAGAAGTTAACAAAAGTTCCCCAGCTGAAGAAGAGAGTACACCCACTGAACAGTAGGGTTCTTAGTTGGAGATTTAGCAGCTTATAACATGATTAAGATTAAAACCAAAAGGTTGCCTTGAACCAGCTTTGAACTCCCACTTTTTCACTTTACCATGAAGAGTTTCCTTTATTTAAAACAACCCTTTTACCTTCTGAAAAACTCCTCCAGCCTAATCTGGTAAGAAGAACTGAAGAAGCAACAAGATCCGCATAAACTGGTAGGATTAGACTGTTCATATACCATGCCGTATTGACTGCACATCGCTCCACTGATAACTCCTATAACCCAAGTATAACCAATAAATTGTTTCTGAACTAGTCATTCAAAAAGGCGGAGCCACAAGACCCACAATTTCAAATATTTGATGACTATGATAGTTTCAATTTGCAAGCATATATTATGGAAACCTCACCAATAAAGTGGAATACCAATATTGTGTTATGTACTCAAAGCTAATCTTAGTCATCCTTTTGACTTGAAAATGTTAAGAATAATAAAAAATATTGACCATCACAAAGAAAACTCTCAAAGGTGGAAAGTATGCACTCTAACTGGAGGTTTCATCTCAAAACCAATTGGCAATGAGAGTAGTCGCAGGATCTTATATTTTGAGGTGCAAGCCTTGATTTGCCCTATGTGGGACTATATATCTCAACACACCCCCTCACGTGTGGCATAACTTTTGAGCTCAACACGTGGACAAACTAAACCAAGCAGTTCGATACGAAAGTGGACCAACTCAAAATACAAAAACAGAGAGAGAGAGTAGTTGCTGCATACTTGCGAACCCTAACTTGAAGTCTTGAATTTGAAAGCTTTGATTTTTAACAAAGCTACAAATTGCACAGGTACTTTAACTTCTTGATTTCTTTCATTTGCATATTGTTTCTAATGGGTTTAAAACACTATATAATATTTTATTGTATTATTACTCTATTTATCATTGAAGTAATCATGTATGGGACTATGGGTCATCTAGAAAGAGAAAGAAGAGTTTGGAAATTGGGAATTGGGAATTGGGAGAGAAAGAAGAATTGAGGTTGTTTAGTTTATACTTTAAAGAGACGGTATAGAACTCTTAACTTTGTTTTATTAATTGAGGTTGAGTAACTTGGGTTGTGTATTTTTAGATGACCACATAAATATTATGCTATTTTCTAGTTCACAATTTTTTCCCGAATCTTTGCCGAAACTTTCCCGAATTTTAACGAATAGTCTGAATGGACCACTCGCCGATTTTTTCCCGAATCCGAACTTTGTTACAAAGACGCGGAGTAGCATGTGGGTCGTTGGACTCGACACGTGGAATAAAGGCCCGCTCTGATACCATACTAGAACTGGAGGTTTCATCTCAAAACCAATTGGCAATGAGAGTAGCCCCCGGATCTTATATTTTGAGGTGCAAGGCTCTATGTTCGATGTGAGATTATATATCTCAACACAAATAATAGTTGACATCACATCTTAACCATTATAACTAAATCCCTCCATCACATAACAAGGTCTTCAAGCCTCATCCCCTCGTAAAAAGGGACGAAAAAGGAAAAATACTAAATCATTCATACATCATTAAAATGGTCACTTTTGCGGCCTTTGTCTTCCTGTCAAAAATGTTTATCGTTTCTCTCCTTCCACAAAACGCATATGGGTAAGGTCCAGATATTTTTTCGATACTCCTAAATGGATTGCACACTACGCCTTCAATAATTTTAACTAAAACCTCGTTCAAAGCTCCAAGACACCAAAAAGATAAGGAAATGATCCCAAACCTAAATCTTAATCACCTTTTCCTTGGAATAAAATGCAAACATAATGACTTGGGAAAGACTACAATGAAGGGAAAAACCACAAAAAACTATCGTCAATAACTAAATAGATTGGAAGAAAAAAAATGCAAAGCAGGTCCTTCGAATTTGAACCTATTTTCTTCAACCTAGGAAAATTAGATCCTTGGTATTGGCTCTGTCCGAGTCAACTTTAATCCTCCAATGTACAGAGTCAACCTAGACAAAAACTTTTGGACCCATTCTGGATTGCCCATTAGAGACAATTTAATAGCTTTATTTTCAGAAAGGAAGTAAGTTGCAAACACCAAGACTTTTGTAAGAACTTGAAAATTTTCACCTTTGTAGTTTCTTCCTACTGCCCCAAACCCTCCAGTTCCTAGAGTCCCATCAGAGGCCCCATAAAACTAACATTTATCTAATTGATCTCAGGAAGAAGCCATCATCAGCTTCTTATTCTTGGTGCTCTCATTGCCTTTGAACTGCTCCGATGTTCTTTAAAATCAACAGCTCTTTTTGGTGGTTGAACATAGTTCTTTAGATATGATTACTGCTTCTTGAAGGCCCGTACCCTGCTTTTGAACCCTTTCCAACACAATCTTCTCACTGAAAATCATGTTTCCACCTTTCCATATCTAATCTAGTAGGTGTAGCACTGCTGCAATCCCCAACTCCTTCAGTTACCCACTCAGATCTTTGGACATGAGTCTTTCATATGCTATATAATAAATTTAACAGTCATTACCATAGCTTCGAAAAATGCTAAAAAGTCCCACAACAATGTATAAAAAGCACACATCTGGACACAAGTTTGAAAATCCTTTACATCAAGAAATCTTCTGTAGGTATTAAATGAGCAAAGTCTCCAGGCACACCCATGAAATATTTGGAAAAGTGAGCTTTTTTGAGATGAGCATCTTGGAAGGCATCAGTTACAGAAATCTTACCTTGAGGATCATCTCTCCAGATACGAGCATCTTCCTTGTCATTTTCAATACTAATGTTGCGAACACTTATATCACAACCTTCTAATAGCTAGTCATAGAGATTTATATTCTTTACTTTCTAACAATCAATTAATATAAATCCATCAGAGAAAATTTCTTCGTAGGATATGTAATGATCCAGTAAACTTAACTTTTCAGAGAGCTAAACTCTGAACTGGTTAATCAGACGAAATTATGAAGCAGCAAACACACGTAACAGAGAATGTGAAAATAAGATACCTGTGTATATGCGTCTACTGCCATAAGATAATCCTTTCTTTTGAAGGCGTCTTCACCTCTTGATTTGGCTTCCAGTGATTTCTTCTTTGCCTCAGGTGTAACCTGAGTAATTTGCAGATGACTTGAGGTTTAATAGTCAACAAAATTTCAACTAGAGAAGAGTAATTTGTAGTTAGATGCAGCCCCTAAAAAATATTGTGCATGTAATAGGTTTTGCAGCAAAGAGAAGTAAATTAAGGTATATGGGGCGAAGTAGAAAGACCATGGGAAAATTTTTGAGACGGCAAAGTCGTTATTCTTCTCCACTCACCATTATTTGATCATTTCATGTATTTTAAGCGTGCTGTTTATGTATTTCAGAGTTTTCTAATTACAACAAACACAATCATCTTATGAATAATTGCCAGAAATTCAACATTAAAGAGCCATGTTGTGGAGCGTAGTTTGTCATTCATGAATACTTTCACATGTTATATTTCAAAAACAGCTCAGTAAATATATTGTAAATAAATTACAAGGTTAATATGTATATGGATCATAAATAAATGGAAAGCACTCAACCCCTTTTAAGCTAATTCTTATCATAAATGCACCTGCAGGGAATTAAACCCTTATCTTAGTGGTTAGCTCTGGTACCAAATGTTAAAACCTTGATACCATTGCACCTAGAAAACCCAGGTATTGTACAGTGCTTAAGGTCTTAACCTACCCAAGGATCCTAACAAAAACCTGCCCTACCTAGATTAATTTTTAAGCTTAAAACGCCCCCCCCCCCACAAACATGAAATCCTAGGTCCGCCCCTACCTACCTAGGTTCATGTTGGAAGCCCAATCACAATTTAGCTTCATCTCTTCAAACCACAGAAGCTTCCACCTAAGCTTTTAATCCTAGAAGCTCTTCTCGGTTTAGTGACAACCCCAGATTTTTGCAATAATCATTTCTTGTTTTGATGCTTTGTGTACTGCTTCATACACAGGGAATACCTAGAAACAACTGAGACTAGTTTCATCAAAACCTCCTCAGTGGGGTCACATTCACGCATAATCTCCATGCATACCCTAACTGCAGTTGAATCATGGATCCTGAGGCCACTCTCTCCTAAGTGTAACTTATTCTTTATGTTCTCTTTCTGGTTGGCATCAGCTTATATTTTAGTTTCTTAAATATTTTATTATTCTATTCATATTATAGGAGAATATTAGATGTTCTACGATTGTTAGGAGAGATATTATGGTTTCCTTATAGTTCCCTATATTTTGGAAAAAAGATATCTTGTATTCCTATATTAGTAGAGATTTTAGGCAACTGAACTCTTTTATAGTTTATTTTGTATTCCTTAAAAAAGGAAATACCAAGATATTCTCAAACTTTCGGTCTTTAAACCCAAAATAAACATAATGTCCTCTCTACTTCCAATAATAGGCCTTTCAAAACTTCACTTCTTTCACGACTACGTGCCTAGGAAAGAGTCGATACATTTCCAAAGGATATTTAACAGCTTTAGAACGTTCATACAGCTAAATGCAACGAGGGAATGGAGGGATGGTTCATAATTATATTTAAGATGTGGACAATGATGAAAAGAAAAGTTATTTATTACGATGGGAATGTGTTTGTCTCCTGAAGGTGGAAGAAGGCTTAGCGTTGAGATTTATTATAGAAATAAATTTAGCATTGATTGGGTAACTGGCTACCGAGCAACCTTCGGCACAGCGGCAAGTTGCAAAGATGGGTGAAGCCAGACCCGAACCATAATCGCCAAAGGAAGATTCGCACATGAAGAGTATAGTCTTTGAAGACAAATTTTGATGGCAAGTTATGGCTCATTGAATGGGCTTCGCTGCTTAGGGTGAATTCTACTTGGTACATAGAAATGTAGTTTTCAATTACGTTTCTCCAAGCTTCCTCATAGCATAGAATTGATGTCCGTCAATAGGGAAAGATTATTTTGGTATGATATTTGGTGTGATGTTCTCCGGCTCCCATATCATTAAGATATTTAAAGGTTAAATTGTTAGCTCTTTATCCGAACCATTGGAGCCAAAAATAGACCATGGGAGATACGCAGTCAAATCATTTTGCAAACAATTAGTATTATCTAGAGAGGGTTTGATGGATTCAAGATTCAACTATCAAAGAGTTCATGGTTAAAATTGTATAGCTTAGAGATATCCCTTATATAATGTCATTTTGCTTTTTTTTGTTTGGGGGAACTTTGCAACCAAAAGAAACTACTTGAAGGTGATTTGTCAAAAATGTCAATTTGAGGCAGAACGTTGTAGATGTGCCTAGCATATCTCTTTTTACGAGTATCACGTGAAATCAATCAACCACATTTTTCTACATTGAACTTTTACACAACATTTGGTGTCATTTCTTAATTCTCTTCGTGTCGGGATGGGTATTCTCGAAATTTATGATGATGGAGCGAATGATTAGAGGAATTGTGCCTTCAAAAGAGAAGTGATATGAATCTTGTGGATTTTTCTTCCCAGTGCTATTGGAATGATAATTTCGACTAAATGTGATGCAAGAATTTCCAACAAGAAAGTTTCCGCGGAGGAGAAAGTAATAATGGAAAATCTTAGCACTCTTTGGTATTGAGTTAGTTGAAATCCGGCATTTCATAGACTACACTTGGCCAAGTTTGTAGGTAATTGGGAAGATTTACATTTGATGATTTTTTTTGGGGGGGGGATAAATGTAAGGGTTCGTTTGTTAAAAAAGATAACTCAAATATTATACATCTCAAATATCCTAGTATTTGAAAAATTATATATCCTGGATATATATTTCTTGTTTGGCGATCAATGTATTAGTAATGATATTATGAACATTTGTGTTTGGCAGTACAACTATTGTAGATAATTTTTTCGACTTCGCCCCCACAACATTTTCATTTTTAGTAGGTACATAGAAAAAGAAAATTGTATTTCAATAAAAGATGTACTTTCCCTTTTATAAGATCTAGAGAATATATACGTGAAATAGGTTGAAATATGCACAGTGGCCTATCGAGATGATAACTATATCACTTAATGAAAAAAATAAGACCATTTTTCGCGGAGGTGAAGTAGAGCAAGTTGTTTAAAAAGATTATGGTGTTGACGCAATGCCAACATCCTACACAACCCTTTGAGAGAGAAAGTAAGACGATGGGTTTAAATAGGTTGAGTTATATTTTATAATTTATTCAATTACTCAATATGACTTTAGTAGATATTTGTTTCGATATATCTAGGAAATCCAAGGGAGACAGAGGATATTCAAATTTTTCTTTTTTGAACTAGCTCTAGATATCTCAAATACTATTACCCGCAACAAAACACAGATTTTGTAAGAGATATCTTGGATATTCTAAATCTCCAGCACAATCAAACAGTACCTAAATTTTTTATTTGTGAATGGAACCAAAATACAAAAAGAAAATTAAACACGCCTCTCTAAGAGGAAGAATTACATGTTTCTATATAACTAATATATCATCTTCAAAAATGAATTCTTTCAATGTGACAAATCGTAAAACAATTTCTTATAACTATAGGTTAAGACTCCCACTCAGAACATGATATTTCTGCAAGAGTAAACAGAATTGGAGAGAATGTTTCTCCTTGCCAGAGGTCCCTATCGATTTGCTCCCCTATTAGTCACAAAAACTTCTAGCAATATCAAGTATCGCAGTTTCAAGACCCAGAGTCTTTTGGATAAGCAAATCTTTTAAAGACCTCCCGGAGAAAGCACCAATTAAGAATGCCATAAGCCTAACATATGTCAACTTTCAAAACAATGTTATACCATCCTATCTTTTCGTATTCATTTCATTTGCAATTCTCTGGAGACATACTTATTTATTCTTGAATGCATCTTACTTCAATAAAAGCACATGTATCAGCGATCAACAATCCAGAAGCCATTTCACCCACAAACTAAAAGTGAAAATTTTGATAATGATCTTAAAAGCAAAAATTCCCATGCATATGGGTCTGAAACTGATCATTTTTTTGTTGCATTTTTTTTCCTTTAAGAACCAACCCAGTCAGGTTACTGTTAAACACCTTAGAGATTTTGGAATCTTTAAAAAAAAAACAAGACATCTGTAGTACCCACTCTCTCATCATTTCTAACAGAAAACACAAATGAAACCATCAGGGCAGGAGAGTACTCCCTACTCATGTTAAAACAGCTTCTTTAGGCAGGCTCCTCTGACATAAATTTCCTTCATTCTCCTCGAGACTAGGTTCAGTAAATCGCCATTCACTCCTTTTAACCTTCAACTTGAACTTGTCTTCATAATGGACAACAAGTTTTTTCACCACAATCTGATCGTTTCAAGTACCTTTCTTCAGCTCTTCAACTCAGCAATCACATTTCTCTCTTTTGATTTAAGTGAGGGTGTGAAAGTATTTTGAATTTATGTCCACACTATTTAGTTATTTGCTTCTGGAGTTATGTCTAATGGAGTCTTGGTCAGTTCTTAGGTACTTAACTTCAACCCTCTCAGGATTAACTTGTCTCGCCAGATCCTCCCTGTTGTCAGTTTGCATATTGATTGCAGTTTTTCATATTCTTTCACAATAGTTACCATTCTCTGTCTCGTTGTCATCTCAGAAGTACTTGTACTCCAGATCTTCAAGTCAGATCTTAGTTTCTTTAGTTATGCTTTTGGGACTTGCAAAGTCCTCATAAAGGTATTTATTTCATAAAATTTTCTTGCAATTTTCTGAAAGTCAAAATCCTAAACCAAGAATTTGATGAACTTAAAAAGGAATATTTGTTGATTTTGACAGGGAATTGGAAGACGAGAAACCTCCTCGGATGGAGTAAGGAATTATGGCACGTTTTACCTTTCGCAATGGTGTGGTAGTACATGGTTCGAATGTAAAGCAAGGAAGTTTGAAGGGAAGAAGTCGAGAGTTGTGGTCATGGTTTATATTAAAATTTTCATTTTATGGTAGAGTAAAGTCGTGTATGACGGGTACTTCCTTTGACTCTCTTGCAATTAAGTGGAAGGATACTATCATGGGCACACTTCATAAGTCTTATGGTGTGTTTGGTTCGTGGAAAATCGCAAAAATGGTGAACTGGATTTCCATAGTTTTTATCAAAACCTTAGAAAACCTATATTCCATTAACTAAATTCCATTGTTTGGTTGGGCATGGAAAATCAAAAAACTCTAATTTGAAAGAGAAAGTCGGCATGGAAAACCCAATTTCCACCAATTACTTTTCATCTCGAACCAAACGGTGGAAAACAGATTTCATGGAAATCCGATTCGTCATTTCTGCCATTTTCCACGAACCAAACACACCCTTAGTATCAAGGGCGATTTCTTACAGTTTTTTTTTTTTTACCTCTTAGAAAATTGTGTATCTTTTTTTCTTTTTAGACAATTCTCTTGTATGGGCTGTGTTTGTTTTGTTTTTTTGCTGGTTTATGAATCACCAGAATTTTTCAACCAGACCGGACTGATTGATGGATTAGGGTTTAGTGTTTAGTGTTTAGTAAAACATTACTCTAAGATTTATCATACTGTAGACTTCAGCTAAAAGCATCTCGAAAATTGTTCAATATTAGGCAACATGATCACATAAACATATTGAGTGAAATACTAAAGTGCAAAAATTAGTACCTCAAGGCTGTCTTGCTTATGCAGGCTGTTATTCACGAGCATATTGGGATCCTTCAGGCTCGCTACTCTACCCTGCATAGTTCACAACTCAAAACTCAATATATGGATCATCAAGTAACTCCAACAAAAGAGAAAGTTTATTTAGACTTTAATCCCTGTTTCAGTTTTCAGCCATATCAGTCCCTTGTTTCAGTTGCCTTTTTGTACACTTTTACAGCGTATCTCGCAATTCGTGATTTTCCTCCGATTGGTTTTTATTTTTATTTTTATATCACATATCTGACCAACAGAATACCTAATACATAGGCATATAAGCGCATTCTTTTTTACATCTCAGCAATTTGAGTGTAGCAACTTTTTCTATTAGTTACAAATATAAACCTTTGGAGGAAAAACCAATGGAGATACTCATACTTATGGGTTCTATGATCCCATCCGAAACGGTAATAGCTGCACCGAATTATAGATCACAAAACTATCCAAATAACTGCATTTTGAAGTATTTTGCATCAGGTGAAATGAAATTGTGAATGGTATAATCATACTCCCGCGATTGCATCTATTGCAATTAATGTTTAAAAAGGCGGAGGCGAAGGGGGTGAGTGCTTAGTGAGGCGGAAGACGGTGTGAGGCGTAAGCCTCAATAAAAGGCGAGACATAAGCCTCACTTTTCTCTTCTGAAACTATTAATTTTCTTATATAGATTTTTCTTATATACACGTAAGCCCCAAGGAGTATTTTCTAGAAATTATAAGAATTAAGGGTTAAAAAATATATTTTTGACATTTAAGCCTCAGTAATTCGTAAGGCGTAAGCCACAGTACGAAAATCTTCATAAGGCGGTGTATCATTCTTTAATTTTTGTTGCGAGTTGGGCCTGAATCATTTTAAGAATACTCAAATGGTTGGCCTCTGTAATTTTTTTATGTGGATTTATAATTCTTTATCAGCCTCTGATTTTTATTTTTTTTGATCTCTTCTGTGATACACCACTTATAGATAGAACATATATTTATTAATAAGAAAGATTTCAGAAAAATGAGTCACTGACAACCTGTTCTTTGCCAGTTTCCGACTGCATATGCTCAACTATTCCATCAACACTCCAGTTTGGAACAGTTTGAAGAGGAGAAGTCATGGGAAAAAGTGCTTCAACGGCTACTCGGTTACCCCTCAAAGCAGCAATTTGGATTGCCTTCAGACCCTCCTGTTATTAATAATTGAGAACAACGAAAACATTACTCATGGCTATTAAGCTTCAGCATGCATTTCAAGTGTTTAACAACATAATTATATGGCTTCAGAGAAATGAAAAGTGTAAACTTGTCTTCCAAGATAAAGAAAAGACTTCAGCGAAAACCGCATCACAACTAAAAGGTACTTTATCAAAGATAAAGATGCTCCCCCAATACTCCTCCAGGAGACAACACAAATCTAATTAGATTTTCCACAAACTAGTTCAAATGTGTCCGTCCGTAAGGAATCCTCCTAGAGATGCATTAGTACTCACATGCAATACTACCTGACCTACACAAATGTGATTGTGTTCCTTATGTTTGTCATTATCATCAAGACCCCATGAAATTTCCGTTAATTACAATTTTTTTTCTTTTCAAAACAAACGTCGGCAACTCTTGAACCCTCACTTCGTCAAAGCTTACCAATTGCACTCCCGGACTTAAGAAGAACCTTGCTCAAGTCAAACCAAGTACTATTTCACATATATCCAACACTAAATTCCCTAATTTATCTCTCTCCTCACAAATATTTTCTCATTCCTATTTTTCCGTATGCACACCATATAGTGAACAGAATCAATCTCCATCTAAGCTGCCCCTTGGTGAAAGACTCGCCCTTGATTACCAAACTAGAGAGTGCGAATAAAAAGACTCAAATGACATCTCGCAATGTAATAGAAATTGGTTAATCCCACTACATCTAGGAGAAAACTACAAAAACTCACTCAGTCAATATGAAATTTTCCGCGGTAAGGGAGACGTTAGAGCACCAAAGAAAAGAAAGCTACCAACTGGCGTAAAAGCTGCCAAGTGACTTGACTATTTATTAGCCTTCTCGGAACCTTTTATGTGTAGTAAAATGTGTGCCTATAAACATATCTGTATTACAATGTGCTTATGTATATTATCAAAAGTGACAAGTGCTGCAGTATCTATGTTGAGGTGTCACAATATAGCAAGTAAAGAGAGAAAATTGCATGGTTTACTAACAAGATTTTTGAGATCAACCACAATTTTAGCACAAAGATGACATACCATACAGAATACTTTACTAGTAACTTCTATACAAAGGAATGGCATGTTGACATGCAAATCAACATATCGCACAAAGATGGCATACCATACAGAATACTTTACTAGTAACTTCTATACAAAGGAATGGCATGTTGACATGAAATCAGCATATCTGGCCATTATATTCTAAACATTATATTGATAAAACAAATCCCTGTTTATCCTGATCTACTAATGACATATGGGCCGAATAGTGAACCAAGTTGTCCAAATCTACAAACTTATACAGTAAAACCCTTCTATAGTAATCCCCTATATAGTAATAACCCTCTATAGTAATAAAAAAGTGACGGTCCCAACTTGGTACCAGAGGATATAGTAATAACCCCTCTATCGTAATATTATTACTATTTTTTTGGTAGTCATCTTTAGAAATATGGTCCCATTGATTTTATATAATAATAAAAGAGTCAAATTATAGAGACCATAACACAAAATATTAAACCTTAGTGCTCATCTATAGACTTTCAAAAAAGTACTTATCTATAGTACTTTGAACTAATGAGTTGGTCAAATCTATAGACAAATCCCTTTTATCTCCTAATAAGATATTACACTATAATTTCTCCAATAATCAAGCTTTTAGGCCCACTTTTTATATAGTAAATAATCCCTCTATAGTAATAGTGTGGGAATAGTCCTCACAGCATTACTATAGAGCTAGTAGGTAACAACAACACTTCACTTTATAAAAATAAAACGTGTCCGACACTCGGACACACGCATCCAACACTATTTACATGGTACTTTTATGCCGTTTCCGACACCCCGTACCCGTGTCTAGCACCGACACCCGTATCCGTGTCGTTGTTACCTAGCTATAGAGGGGTTTTATTGTACTCACAAAGCAAATTTTGATACTATATACAAAACGTAAACATTAGCAACAGCAATAACTAGTAACTCTACAAAGAGAGGTCCATATGACAGCACCTCGTCACTAACGCTTGCATCACCCCCAGCTTTTAACAAGCAATTAATAATCTCGGGATTTCCGCTGTCAGCAGCAATATGTAACGGAGTTACCCCACCTGCACTAACGTTTGGATTAGCCCCTGCCTACATAGGAAAAATGAAAAAGTTAGTGCTACAATCACAAATGCTAATGCCCGACAAATACTAAAAATGTAAGGCAGTCCTAGTATCACTAACTAGAATTATAAACGAGAGGTGAACAGCATGGGATTCACAGAAAAGTTGAAGGTGTGTGCAGGAGGCACGTGAAAGCAACGCGGGAGAGCAGTCGATAACTAGGTGTTCAATCGAACATGGATGGCACATAAGAAGCAGATATGGAGAACTCATATTATGTGGAAAAAACAGTGACCTAAGGCAAAGATCTATTAAACTCGGATCTTGTGGAGAGGCTAATAATGTGGGGATAGTCTACAGAAATTAGATGCCGAAAACTCTGACTATGAGAAAATTTGCATAGAAATGTAAGGGAATTACTATTTAAAAATCAAGATAGGACAATTATGAACCACAATGAGACAGAAACTTTTCATGTGTATAACTTGAAATGAAAAGATACTGTAGGAAACTGAAAGAGATTGATCAGATCAGATAGATTTTAAAATAGACACCAAACTCCATGGAAGATAAAGAAGAAGAAAGAAAACCTTTGTTGGCAACCATCTATGGAAGCATGAGATTGCCTAAACGTTTCTTTGAGATAAGCATGATAGTAGTGTGATCCATTTGTAAATCAAAGAGAGTGGAGAAGAAGAAAACGAAATGTATATTTGGGTAATTCTTTTATATTTACTTTGTGCAACAGTTTGACACCTACAGAACCTACACGACACTCAGAGAAGCCCAAAAGTTGACTTTGTGTACAAATCACTTATCCTCATAAACGTTATTTTCTTGATAAGAAAGTTAGAATATGATATAATGTACATGATTTAGCCATTATATGTTGCTTAAGGCCATATAATATAGCTCGTGGTTTTATATTTGAATGACATTCATAAATTATACTTTTTTTCAAATGTAAATAAGAGCTCGTTTTAATTTGCCCACAAGATTAAATTCATATGAAATCTAGATACAATGGAACATAGAAAGGGAACTGTGAGAAAGTTATTATTAATTATATTCATATTTTACTAGCAAGAACAAAAGTCAGAGTAAATTAAAATTCACCTGAATCAACAGCTCTAAACATGGAAAAGAACAGGCAGCCACAGATGACAGCAGCGGAGTGATACCATCATCAGTTTCAACATTAGGCTGCAAACCAATAAATAATAGATAGAAAATTTAGAGCAACGCAAAATTCAAATTGAAAACGTAATTATTGTAATAATATTTTAATAGTGAAAATTGTCCCATTTAAAGACTAAAAATATGCATGCAACAATGTGGGAACCTTAGGTGCTCAGGTATATTGCCACTGGAGAGGATGATTGGTTTCTGTGTTTTGAGGGCAGTGGAACCAACCCATACGTATAATCTCCCTCTTAACCTATCAGGCGGAGGGAGGGGAGTGAGAGAAGGGGACATGGAGAAACAGAATTGGAGCTCTGTATTGATTCTGGGAAATAAGAAAAAGAAGAGAGAGAGAGAGAGAGCATTCTCAAAAAAAAAAAGGGAAAGAACAATACAGGATAAAATATGCCCCAGTTAGACGACCAGCAGTTTAATTCCAAAGTCAATGCAAAATAATTTTTATTTTATAAATGTTAACTTTGCTGATAAAATAACTGAACACAACGATCATACCAATGCTAAATGATCCCCTTTTTGGATCATCTGATTATCACTCAAAGACATAACAAGTTTAATAAGTTAGCAAGCAGATGAAAAATCCCAAATCCTCAGGTAGGTAATAAGTATTTTGTTGCTTTATTACAGATGATAATAACAGCATCATGCGCCCAAAGCTGTCATGTCATCCATAACGAGAACAGAACAAAAGATGTCTTGCAGAACAGAATGTCTACTTACGTCAGCATGGTGATCTAACAAAAGTTTCACAGTAACTTGTTGCGCATGACCAGCAGCCCAAATAAGTGGGGTACCAGCATCACTTTGTGAATCCACATCAACTCCTTTGGAGAGCACAAGTCTAAGCAAATCAACGTTTCCTGCAAGGTTTCGCAATGATCATGAATAAGACTCGATTTTGATTAATGAAACCCATAATTTATCAGAAGAAAGAAAAAAGATGACGATTAGATAGAATGTAAACAAGGAAAAAAAAAAGGGAACTTGTTGACATGAAAGGGCATGACCTCAATAACTAACTCTTTGATTAAGAAGCAAGACTTTTGTAACAGTCGTAGGTGAGCATTAAGGGTTATATTTAACCTCAACCAATAAGTACACAATTGCACATAGCCATAGCTGAGCATTAAGGGTCATCACCACAAGTAGACCGTCCGCCAATGCCCATGAAGAAATTTGTTGCTTTTATCTTGATCTTTGTTACATTTTATCTTGATCTTTGTTACACATTGATATGTAACTAGTTCATATAGAGAAGTCTTAGCCGAGCTCCTTAATGAAAAAGGTGAGCAAGTCGGGACTGACAGGTTGAAAAATTAGCCCAAGCCCAAGCCCAACCCAAAATCCTTCCACTCATCCCAAAACAGATATAACTACACTAACTTGAGAGGTTTGCCTAGCTTGGATGAATGCTTGGAGTAATGGGAGTCATTTGACTGAACCCAAAGTAAATATACAATGCAATTTACACCTTGGTTCTACAGGAACATACCATCATACATGGCATCATTCCAATTTGGAAAAATGCGAGATTGGAAGGCCTTTAGTAAAACATGTAAGAGGCAGAAACAAAACAATAAATGATAGAATGATTTACAATTGGCAACAGAAAACAGAAAATCATTGGATTGAAAAGGCAGTTTTGCCAACTTCGAAAATCCAAACCAATTCTTCTTCTTTTGTTAAATCCAAGGATAGCAAGAAAATGTTCATTGATTACTGAGCCATCTTTCAATTAGAGTGATGGACTTTGTACATACTCCACTTTAAAAAAGTTTTAACTAACAACTATAACGCAAAGACTGATGACGACAGAATTTCTCTATGAAAATCATATTATACACCTTAAGAAATTTAAGTTGCGCTAGATAAGTCATTCAATCTGAAAATATGTGAACCTTAATACACAAATATATAATAGCAACAAAAAAAACTTATTATAGAAAACAAAATAGAAACTGAGCAGACCTGTTCCAGCTGCATGATGCAGAGCAGTTGCTCCTAAATCACTGGAAGCAGCAGGATTAGCGCCACAGTCAAGGAGGTATTTGGCAGTGTCACTGTGTTCTTGCCGAGTGGCATGAAGAAGAGGAGTGTCTCCTACAAAACAGCACAAAATTGCAAACTGTAAATGATATCATCCTCATACTTAAGTCTTTGTCAAAATCAAGTAGGCAGTGACAATGAGTTTAAACGAACATCTTTCGTAATAGTATAACCAGAAGAACGCTATTAAAAGCATAAGATTATGCAACTGGAGGCCGAGGCTAGGATTAAATTAGGAAGGAGGTGCTGAATATTATTACAGCTAGAATAAGGAGGGTGAGAGACGTAAACCAAGCTGGAGTGCCAATTTCTCTTGAATAATATGTTGAGACTTGAGAGCGATAGTGAACATTAAAATATAGTGGTGATTTCTATGATTCAAATTGATGTGGTCATGTGGACTATTTGGCTGAATGCAAAAGGGGAAAATTTGTAGGGAAAAAGAATCTGCATGAGCTTGTCAAAGGTCCTAGTAAAGTGGAATCTGTTGCAGTCTCTTATGGTAAAAATGAAGGAAGTAATCACAGGTTCCCCAAGATGGTTCTTGGCTGTTAATGGGTGGTTGTATTGGTGTTTCTCTTCTTTTTTTTGAGTTTGAGACCTTGATCTGCGTGTTAAAGAGGCACCAGTCTTTTTTGTTGCTTGAGCTCATTTAGTTCCGCTTTCTTTTTTGTTATTCTTCATCTTTAAAGGCTACATTTATGAACAAAAAAGAACACCGCAAACAAATGATGTACGAAGGATAGCCTAAGGGGCTGTTTGGATACTTAATTTTTTGAACCAACCAAGGATAAACCTAGCTGGCATATCCTGGATATGTATAAACCTGAACTAGTTTAGTTTAATATGTTGTTTGGTCATTTTTACCTGTTACCCTGGTTGTTACCCTGGTTCTGCCTTGTATGTTGTTTGGATACTTATACCGTAAACCAATTCTTATAATTATTTTTAACTTTTTCTAATAAAATACTCGAATTAAATTTATTAAAAACATCATTGCACGTACTCAAAATTATAACAAAACACTATCTTTTTTGTTATTCTTCATCTTTAAAGGCTACATTTATGAACAAAAAGAACACCGCAAACAAATGATGTACGAAGGATAGCCTAAGGGGCTGTTTGGATACTTAATTTTTTGAACCAACCAAGGATAAACCTAGCTGGCCTATCCTGGATATGTATAAACCTGAACTAGTTTAGTTAATATGTTGTTTGGTCATTTTTACCTGTTACCCTGGTTGTTACCCTGGTTCTGCCTTGTATGTTGTTTGGATACTTATACCGTAAACCAATTCTTATAATTATTTTTAACTTTTTCTAATAAAATACTCGAATTAAATTTATTAAAAACATCATTGCACGTACTCAAAATTATAACAAAACACTATCTTTTGTTATTCTTCATCTTTAAAGGCTACATTTATGAACAAAAAGAACACCGCAAACAAATGATGTACGAAGGATAGCCTAAGGGGCTGTTTGGATACTTAATTTTTTGAACCAACCAAGGATAAACCTAGCTGGCCTATCCTGGATATGTATAAACCTGAACTAGTTTAGTTTAATATGTTGTTTGGTCATTTTTACCTGTTACCCTGGTTGTTACCCTGGTTCTGCCTTGTATGTTGTTTGGATACTTATACCGTAAACCAATTCTTATAATTATTTTTAACTTTTTCTAATAAAATACTCGAATTAAATTTATTAAAAACATCATTGCACGTACTCAAAATTATAACAAAACACTATCTTTTTTGTTATTCTTCATCTTTAAAGGCTACATTTATGAACAAAAAGAACACCGCAAACAAATGATGTACGAAGGATAGCCTAAGGGCTGTTTGGATACTTAATTTTTTGAACCAACCAAGGATAAACCTAGCTGGCCTATCCTGGATATGTATAAACCTGAACTAGTTTAGTTTAATATGTTGTTTGGTCATTTTTACCTGTTACCCTGGTTGTTACCCTGGTTCTGCCTTGTATGTTGTTTGGATACTTACCGTAAACCAATTCTTATAATTATTTTTAACTTTTTCTAATAAAATACTCGAATTAAATTTATTAAAACATCATTGCACGTACTCAAATTATAACAAAACACTATCTTTTTTGTTATTCTTCATCTTTAAAGGCTACATTTATGAACAAAAAAGAACACCGCAAACAAATGATGTACGAAGGATAGCCTAAGGGGCTGTTTGGATACTTAATTTTTTGAACCAACCAAGGATAAACCTAGCTGGCCTATCCTGGATATGTATAAACCTGAACTAGTTTAGTTTAATATGTTGTTTGGTCATTTTTACCTGTTACCCTGGTTGTTACCCTGGTTCTGCCTTGTATGTTGTTTGGATACTTATACCGTAAACCAATTCTTATAATTATTTTTAACTTTTTCTAATAAAATACTCGAATTAAATTTATTAAAAACATCATTGCACGTACTCAAAATTATAACAAAACACTATCTTTTTTGTTATTCTTCATCTTTAAAGGCTACATTTATGAACAAAAAAGAACACCGCAAACAAATGATGTACGAAGGATAGCCTAAGGGGATGTTTGGATACTTAATTTTTTGAACCAACCAAGGATAAACCTAGCTGGCCTATCCTGGATATGTATAAACCTGAACTAGTTTAGTTTAATATGTTGTTTGGTCATTTTTACCTGTTACCCTGGTTGTTACCCTGGTTCTGCCTTGTATGTTGTTTGGATACTTATACCGTAAACCAATTCTTATAATTATTTTTAACTTTTTCTAATAAAATACTCGAATTAAATTTATTAAAAACATCATTGCACGTACTCAAAATTATAACAAAACACTATCTACTTGTGCACATCACAAAATACATAACAATCACACAAAATTATTACTTTAAGAAGCAGTAACATTTAATATAGGAGGAGAAAGTGAGAAAATCTTTTATACAACTATATCTCGAGAAGAATGAAAGATGTGTCTTAAATAGGTGATCATTAATTCAAGTTGGATTCGACAACTTGAACTTTTTTTCTAGAGTTCAACTGAAAATTTACATCTGACACTCGAAAATTTTATCCCATCCAAATTTCATTTCCTTTCTATGATGGCAATTTCTTTCTGACTAACTCCGGCCAAAGTCAGAAAAACATTAAAACTAACAAGATTACGCGAGAAATCCCAAATAAACAGAGTTGATACCCACATACAACAAGTCAAATTCAAAAATGCCCCACCAACCCCACCACTAGCTCTTTGCACGCTGGTGTAGGTGGGCTCCTATGTGTCAATATCTATTGAGTTTCGCTTAGATGCATGCGTCGCAATCCCAACATGATTTAGATTGAACATCATTCCAAAATAAAATAAAGCAGGTGGAGTAGGAGATATTTTATTGATATGATTTAATTTAACATTTTTGATAGAGTATATTATAGATGATAAATAAGATTTACTAGATATGTCTCTTTATTCAAGGCCAGTGCCTGAAAAAAGATCAACTCCCTCCTTTATAAAAAAAGAGGTGGGATACTTTGTTCGTTCCAAAAGAAGTTTCTAGGATCAACTTTTCCTTTCACCATTGCTAACCTTACGAAGTTATTCTTGAAATACATTGTCGATTGCAACCAAGTCATCTCTTTCATCGAGGCGAGAAGGGGTTTAAGGCAAGGATTTCATTGGTTCGTCTGCTTGATCGGTGCAACCAGGATCATATATTCATCGGTTGGTCAAGGCTTTCATTGTTGCAACCAGGCGCATCTCTTTCATCGGTTGGTTAAGGCGGAGAAGGTAAAAGTCAATGCGTTGGTGCAAGAAAGCTAAAGATCCAAAGCGTTGCCGTTAATGCAAAGCTAGAGATCCAAAGCGTTGCTGCATCTCTTTCATTGTTGCAAGAGTCAAAGCGTTGTCATTGATCCGTCGAAGAGAAGAATGAAAGATGTGCCTTAAATAGGTGAACTGATTTCTTCAAGCTTAGTTGTTAGAGCGCATTAATGAGAGGAGAGATGAACTGAGTTAATGGGAAACCATTAATTGAGGAGAGAGAAAGTACAGTTGATGTGATAGCATTAATGATGGATGTGTATTAGTAGCAAAATATTAATGAAGAAGAGAGAGGAAGTACAGACTTACTTGTTTTCTTCGTAGAGTTCTTTCTCTTGTTTTGATAAATGTGAGCTCCCTATTATTTTATCGCGATTTTAGTACGATTTTGAAACTCATTCCGTTGCGAAACGAGTATTATTCGTTCCAATAAAAAACCATTTTTCCTCAAAATATGGAACAGACTGGTTCAAAAGAAAACCTGATTAGTAGGCCTATAGATTGCCAAACATGTGTTTTTAACTTTAGTTTAATTCTGAACTGGATTAGACTGGTTTAACATAGTATCCAAACAGCCCCTAAGCTTTCCTTAAATCCCACACCATCTTAACATATGCTCGACGAGCCCAAATTTGCAACCGAGGCCCTTGGTTGGCACTACCACCTGCCAGACAGCACATATTCAACCCAATATAAGTAGAAAATAAGTCGCCATGCACATAAAGTCGGAATTTTTTCTATGGCAAGGTACTTACACAAGGAGGGAGGTGGAAATTCGCGGTTAGATATTAGAAGTAAGTTTGACTGCTATGCAGCTGCAACTTATTATACGTTTATAGGTCATCGTCCTTTGTGTCATCTCTTTAAGACAAGAAAAGCAATTAGCTTAGGAGGAAATTGTCCAAGTTCGGATGGGAAAAAGTCCTCCTGCGCGTGCTGATAATTTCACTCTAACATTTTATAAGGCTTGATGGGTTTGTATCAAGATTCAAAATGGATCCCAAAAAACTGATAACTAAGCACAAGATAGTGCAGTTCCTAGATTTTTGAATGAACAAAACCTTTGCTAAACTTAACGATAAAGCCCAGGCAAGAATGATGTTAACTTCAGAGCCATAAGCCTGACTTTGAGTTCTTATAAGATTATGCAATAGGATATGGCTTCTAGATTGAGAGTGATGCTGTCTATTATGGTCAGTGGGGTACGGCATTGTTCGGTCAGACCTATGTAACATGGAAACTCCATATTCAAAAAAACAATCAGTGTCCACACGTATTGAACACTCCGTCACACTGAACACTCGCCCACTGATGGGTACTCCTTGCTTAGCTCATCAATTTTTTAACATATCTTGACAATTTCCAAGTCGTTAGACATTAACTTCAAACCTACTAACTTCTACCATTATTTTCATATTTGTTATCATACTAACATGTTTATCCGATTTATGTCTTTAGAACATTTTGAAAAAAGTTTAGTATGATACATACAGACTCATAACACATAATCAAAGAGTACAAGAATTGAGGCAGTCGCATCTTAAGCAAAGAAGGGAGGCAGAGTGAGGTGTGTGATGCATAGATAGCATGTGAGGTATATGTGAGGCGTATAGGAAGGCGCTGCCTCCGATTTCACGAAAAAGAAGAGGCCAAAATTGATATTTGACCTCTTTATTCTATTTATTTTTTCAAATTGTAATTTTATAAAAAAAAAGGCCCTAAAGGGTCTTGTTTATTCATTCTATCTTCCATCAATTTGAGATTTTGGAGAAAAAAGTTAGGTTTTCATTTCCTCGGAAAAAGGGGTTCTTAAGCTCAAATCTCAACGAAACGGAATTTCGTCGAACATCTATCTCTTCTATTGCAAGTTTTTGTCATCTTCTTCAAAAGATGTTTTAAGGCAATGATTTCTAAATGTTACTGAAAATATTGTTATTTTTATTGTAAAAGTTAGTTGACTTTAGTCTAAATGTTAGTTGATTTCAATATGTCAGTATAAATGTAGTTGTTTTTTATGACTATTGTGAGTTGTTCCTGAGTTGTGTTAAGATTCTTCCTAGTACTATTATTGTATATTAGTTGTGATTGAAAATGCCTCCAACAAAAACTACGAACCCAATGTGGAAGTATGTGAAACCGAATGAGGCCTTGTTTACTGAGATGATAGAGAACTATCTTGAATGCATGTATTGCGAGAAGACGATTAGGGGTGAGATAAAAAGGTTTAATGAACATCTTGCGTGTACACACAACAATGTTTGTTCATGTGTATGTGTGTCAACATCGCCAAAGAAGAAACTTCCAGATACTTGGGTACACAATCTTAAGCGAAGAAAACCAAGAAACAAATTTTAACTGAGAAAAAATTGAACGGTGACGATATTGATGGCGACTTTACGTAGTTTTTTTTATCTAAATGTTAAGATGCAAAATGTTTAAGTTTATGAAATCGTTTATGCGTACAGGAGATGGGGAGTGGCATGATACAATGCATGAATTCATGAAAAGGATTGAACTTCCTTTCACTCCTTATTATAGATTTTCTTAGTTCTTGTTCCAATTGAGCTAAAAATAAAACATGTCTACTTTTACTCCATCCTGATATAATATTTGATTATTTTAATAAATTGCTTACCGTTAGCAAAAAATAAAATAAAAAATGTAACTTTAGTTTGCTAGTTTTCTTCTTTTTTTTTCCGTTGGGGGGAGGGGTACATGAATTATGAATCTTGCGATGATTTAATAGGTTGGACAATTTGTCTTGATCGAGTCCTTTCATTTTGAGCCTAATTTATCTCATTGAAGCCTTGACAAAATCATGATAAAGATCGATAAGGTAATTCATCCATCCCCCGCATTCATATACATTCATTTACTTAATTTGCTTACACGAGTAAGATGTACCTATTTATTCTTAACTTTTGTATCTAATATAGATTTTTTTTGTAGTTTCTTAAGAAAAAAGGTAAAGTGAAACCAAACACTCGCTACCTCCGCCTTTATAGCCCTTGGACGTACACAATTTATTTACACTTACAAGATTGATATGGGGAAAGCTTACGACCACATCAGTGAAGGATTTTTGAACTACACACGGATTCAAATTGGTTTAGACAGGATATTGATACAAATGGGTTCATAAACGTATTTTGCCAGTTTTTTCTCCATCGTGATTACTGAATCCCCAACCAGGTCACAAAATAATTCGGGGCTTAGGGTCCATTCACCAATAAGGAGATAGAGTTAAGAGATCTGAGAGGGTTTAGAGCATGAGTTCCTAAATTGATTTTTAGGCGGAACAGAGGGGGGGGGGATGAAATCTGGACACACCAAATTTGATGCGACCCCACTTTTAATCTGGCATGACTACTACAAAACAAAAGAATTATAAACATCATATTATATTCCTAAGATGTTTACTTTGTGATTCTGGAAAAAAAAAATCAGGAAAAGCAAAATCTTGGAGGTAGAGGCCAAATTTTGGGGGCATTATTGTTAGCCGAAGTTCTTGTGCGCAGGATTGCTTGCTTCTCCTTAACTACCTTAGATTCTCCCTTCCTTGCCACTAAATATCAATCAAATATCTCTGTGATTTTCTTTTGAGAAGTTAATTTCTTGATCGTGTCTGGCGCTGATTTTGCCATTGTAATCAGCTGCATTGGATCCGCAGTCCTAAATCAAATAAACTCGGTTTACCCTTAAGTTCTAGTGGCTTTGGATCCCTTGAAGTCTTGAGTATTTGAATACAAAATCGCAACAAAAAGCCCCAAAGTTGTTCCAATCCAAATCACATAACGACGCAATAAAGAAGAGAAAAATGTTCTCCTCGTGGTGCGTTCAAACAAACTACTACTGTGTTCACACACCACTCCTTGTAAACCTTTAAACCAGGTTTTAAAAAGATACATTATGTTAGTTGTAATGCTGTTAACATACGAGTTTTCAAAAGCCAAGAGAGGTAAAATACTGAAGCATTGGCAGCACTAATTGATTCGAATGATGTTCATGTTATCTTCTTAGCCAGATTTGATATACTTCCCATTAATCAAATGAACATAGGGGGTAATTCTACCTACATTCTTACTCGCAAAAAACCATTTATGTGTCTCTAAAACCAAAATACTTCTCCTATTTCTTTCTCTACTCGTTTTCTACCTCTCATTAAGCCTGATCACTATTGGTACTCGTAGCTCTCGTATTATCGCCAAAAAATAAATAAAATAGCCATACAAGATAATAACATCAAACAAACAAAAAGGGTATATAACTATAAGTATCAAGTACCATCTTCATCTCTAGTATCAACTTCAAGCTTCAATTCCTCCAGCAAGTACTTGCAAACCTCAGTTTTCCCCTCTCTTGCCGCAAAGTGAAGTGCCCCTCTTTTATTCGCGTCTTTCACATCCGCTACAGTTTCCGCCAAACTCTTCCCCCCTTCGCCGAGCTTTGCCGCCAATTCTGATACAAAAACCAACTCATTCCCATAAATTACACAAAGAAACCAATAAATAACCAACTAAAGAAAACCAAGAAATTCAAAACTTACTCTTGAAGAGATCGAGGTTTCCAGTTCGAGTGGCATTGAGAAACTGTTGAACTGTCTCTCTTACTGATATCAACCCAAAAAAAAGCAAACAGATTTTTAGCGAAAAATCGTAAAACAAAGATTGAAACTTTTATGGGTTCGATTATTAACCTGCGAGTGCTGCAGAGGCGTCAGGCTTCATTGTTAGGGTTTGGGGGAAATTGGGGGTTTTAGAAACCCTAGAAATTGAAAATTTGTGATTGAGTTGAGTTGAAGGAAGAGTGGAAATTGGTGGGTGGAGAAGCAAAATATTTTGAATGGGGTTTAGGGAGGGTGCCAATTCTAAATGAGAACTGCCGATCTGAATGGCTGAGAAAGTGTTTGTTTTTGAATTGAGGATGGGAGATCTTGACAAGAGCTCCACGTAAGCGTTTTTCGCTCAAGCTGTGCCTCAAGCTCGTGTTTTTGGAGCTTATCAGACCAGTGCATACTCGAGCTTGAGACATCAGCACTAGCAAACTTGTTTTAGCGGTACCAACTAAATAAATCTACTTAAGAAAATACATTTTTTGATGACATAACGGCATTTGAACTAAACTTGTTTTCACCTCGTTCAGCATGTTGATCTGAATATTCATCCGGCTACAAGGCCAGTTCTTTTTAAGCATCTACAAGGACAATATCAATTGCCAACTTCGCCTCCTAGGAAACTGCTAGCCCTTACTTAAATCCTGTATCCAAAACATTCCTCCAAAGTTACATTATAAAGTGTATATTCAACTCTTACCAACTCTCAGGGCAGGAGTGCTCTGTGCAACTCTTTTAAAAGAAAATCAAATGGAGAGAGAATTTGAGAAAAACAACGTGTAGATTGCTAAATATAAGATAAAAAATCACAAAACAATTTGAGAGACGTGAGGAAATTTAAAAAAATAAAAATAAAATAAAGAGAACAAAACAGAATACAGAAATAAGAGATGGAATGAACTAAAAAATATTTTTAGTGCTTTACATTGATCATATACACTCATAAAAGCATAATGGACAAAGTCGCAAAAACATCAAGCTGAATATTTGTACAAGCAGATGAAGATGAGAAACAACAAAAGTCGCTGATATAAGAATGTGCACTAAGACTGAAAATTACCAAAAAAATGCAATTTTGGATTAAAATTCAAAGTAGGTTAGCTACATAATGTCTTGTCTTAGAAACATTTACCTACCAGAAGACAAACTAACCCATTTACAGGCATTGTTAAACTTCTGTTCTAGGCTAAAGCTAGGAACTCTAGAACTTCACCGTCGATTCATCTTCACTGAGATACTCTCATAGACTTCAAATTGGCTTGCAAAGCTACCCTGTGAAAGGAGAAAGGAAATTAACCATGAGATAAAGCGATACAAAAGCAGCAACTTCAGTTAAATGCAATGCATACTTTTCTTAGTAGCTGACATACATTCATTAGTTGATTTCCTAATCGCAGCCTCTCTAAGACCTTATATATAGTAAAGCAAGGTGACAAAATTGAAACAACGCGTTACAACAGCCCCCTAAGAAAAGCAGATTCGTTACCATCATTCACGCTTTGCATACTGAAGTCCGAAGTCCCAAGTCATACAAAACTGTAATGCCCGGTCATACTGTGCCCGGAATACAGCCCAGACAACGATACGAGTCTGACACAAATTTTCACTACTTCCAGCATGAGTAGCCCATGAGACTAATATGTATGCTCTTCTATACAAATGTGGTCCAATGATTCCTAGGAACACATACTTTGAAACTTTCCAGGTAAGAAGAAATATTTTTTGTACGCAAAACAAGGCACAAGTTATGCAACAATCCAAACTGTCCATGTCGTAAATGATGCTTGGCCTGAACATGCACATGTTTCATCGTTGTACAAATCATGCCTACTCTCAGTGTATTGTAGTTGGGGAGATTATGAAATATGGCAAATAAGGTGGAAATAAAGTATCTTTCAGTGCAGATTGTAAAAGAATTAAAATGCCAGGTCCATAACATATATAACAAGAAGTCACGTGTAACTTAACTGGAATGCATCTTTAAGCTCTTTGTTTTCAGGATCCATTTTCAAACCATCACAAAATGCATCTGCTGCTCGGTCAAATTTCTGCAAAATCAAGCAAAATACAATGTAAATAAATGCATATTTGAGGATATAGCAAACAAGTAACTTCTGAGGTAGTATTTACTTTCAGTACATTCCATGCTACACCTTCCCTATAGCATCCCTTTGCCCAGTCGGGCTTTAGCTCTCTGAAAGCCCTAGCATCAGATAAAGCACGATCTCCATCTTGCAGACGAGCCCAACACAGGCTCCTGTTGGATAGTGGAGTAGCATCGTAGGGCTTTGCCTCCAAGGCCAATATTCCAACCATAAGATCTAAATCAAAAAGGGGTTCACCCCCAATACAGACTAAAAATAAGGAGGTGAAATGAAAAAAGCATTTTAAATGGTTCAATTCTGACATGGAGAGCTAATTCTCTCCTGTACTGACGGTCTTTTCAGTGACAGCATTTTCGGCTTAACAATAATCACAGTAATACAACCCCGCAACCTTCTTTTTTTCATTTCTCTCGCTCTCTCCCTCAGGAGTGAATGTGCTTCACAGACCTTAGTAGGCCCTGCAAGGGCCATTTAATCTTTTCGTCATTTTTACTCTACTCATTTTGGTGGGTAACGAATTTTCAAAGAGACTTGATCATAAATTGGTGGCCGGAGATCATCAAGTTAACATTAATTGCACAGCTTAAGACCATATTGCTATTGATCATCCCATTTCTTTAATGTCCATGTCACAAGTAAAAAGAAATGGAGACTTTTGTCAAAGTTGAGATGGAGTTGTCCTAGGGCATCTTCTTTAACTTCCAAATTACATTGATATGGTGGCATAAGAAAGATCCTTTCAAAATGGTTTTTGCGTTTGGCCGACATCATAAGAAACGATTTTACAAATGGAACGAAGATCATTTCAGACCCATAATCATCAGATGTCGCTTGTCCCATTACCCCATAACTAAGTTGTTGGAGCATTTATGCCATTTTCGAATTCTATAGGTGTTCTATGATGAATTTGATCAGTTCATGCATGGATGTGTCAAGCTTCTAATAAAAGAGTGAAACCCTTATGGTTCCTTACTATTTATCTAATGTTTGAGATGATAAAAAGTTTCGTTTCGGAACTATCATTATTGAGAATATGGCTACCATGTGGCAATCATCATATTATGGCAGGTTAAAATTTTGATATGGTCGTTTATTGGGTGATCTTGTGCGTGAGAATTTGATGTGAGGGCACATAACACATACTTGAAGGCGATGAGAGTCATGAGGCAATTTTTAAAGAAACAGACCTAGAAGCTAAATAACCAAGGGTTTGATTAGAGTTTCCAGAATGAACCTTGATCTCTCTACTTAAATGCCTCTTTCTTTTAATTATCACACCTTGAGTAATTCTCTCTTTTTCTCTTGGTTTGCTCTCTTTCTCTCACAATCTACACCTTTTTCTGCACTTTCTCCAGCATAATTCTTCCTTCCTACTTTTTTCATGTTTCTCCTGTGTAAATTGGACACGCCATATTTTGGAGAAAGAATCTGTGTCGACACGTGTCCGACACTGACAGTCAGACACTCGAATACATGTGTCCAGCATATTTTCAAGATACTTTATTGCTGTCAACATGTCGGACACCTGGTACCCGTACTAGACACCGGAACGTGTATCATAGGTTTTCTCTTATGGTTAAGCTGCCATGGCTGCGATTAGGAAAACTTTTGAGTTTGATGTCACTGTCTCTGTGACAAAAGATGTAGAACGTGAAATCTTTTTTTACTCCTCGGCTTTGCTAGGTCTGAAGCTGTTGCATCACTCTCATTGTAAATTTGCAGCAGGGATGCCAGGCCAAGATGACATCAGATGCGCAATTAAGCACACTTGGAATCTGCAAGGAGAGGTGACTGTGGGTTCCATTCATTCAAAACACATCATACTCATGATGTTCTCAGATGTAAATGTGGTGCAAGCCCTCTCGAGCGAAGCGTCTGATGTGAAGGGATACTATTATAAGATAATTCGATGGTCTCTTTCTTTGGATCCAAAGAAGGATCTGTCCTTTGTTTCCGATTAAACTCAATTGCCTCAATTGAAGTTGAACTTCATCAATCCTTGCTTGCTTCGGCATATTGCAGGTCTCATGGGAAAATACTTAAAGACTGATCAAGCTACACTTTATCACACGACCCAGTAGAGCTAGGGTTTGTGTGAAATTAGATCTTGCTCATGAATTGCCTAAGCGAGAATAAGTGAGAGTACCTAATACCAATGGATTTTGGCAAAAAATATGAGAAGGTAGCAAAATTTTGTACCTTTTGCCCTCTACAGGGTCATGTGAAGAACATATGCAAGTATCTAACTGCTAAGAATATGAGTAAAGCTGATGTTGATATCATCAAGGAGGTGAAAGAAAGGAAGAAATTAGTCTCTGTAGCGCCCATTATAGTACTGAAGAAGTGCACAAGCATTACCAATAATAAAGAGGGTAAGAATATTGTAGCTCCTAAAGACTTTATTCCTAGGTCAGTTATGGTCATCGAAAAGATTCTAACTCTTCATGATTATACATGCAAAAGTTTGAGAAGGCTCTGGCAAGGACGCAGCTGTGTTCGAATCGGTGTTGTTCTTGATAATAATAAAAATATTGCACCTGTTAATAATGATTCGTTGAAGACTGTTTCGAGTGTGGAGCTTGCCACCAATCCCAAAGCTGCTCTTTATGGGGGAAAGATAAGTGATGCTGAAGAGGAAGAGCTAAAAAGGGTTACAAGTATGATCCAGAAGAGGTTGTGCTACAGCACCGGATGAAGATTTTTGGAATGTTATGACGAAGTGGGAAAAGATAGACTATTCCCATCTGGCTCCTACTGTGCTCACTAGGAGCAGAGCTACATCTCTCTAATTTTCTTTGTTATGAGGATTAAAAAAGTGGTACTCTGAAATACAAGGTGAATATGGAACAAAAGAACGGATCGTCGCATAAAAGAGTGAAAAGTAATAAAGTTGGCATTCAAATAAATTTTGGAGTCATTTGTTGATGTTGCTCAGTTGCAGATTTTGCTCTCAAATTAGGTTTCCCTAGTTATAATTCATATATTGGTAGCCATGAAGAAATATACATTTCAAAAATAATAATATTAACAATAATTACACTAATGCTATGATCAGATGTGATGAGCAATTCTTACATTGTCAAATATTATTGAGAGGACAGTATCTCTAAACTCTTCTTGTATCTATTGCACATGTTCACGCATAGAGATGAGGTCTAATTGGGATAAGTTGGTGGAGTAGTACTAGTTAGAAGAGGAACGATTAATAAAAACTACAGCTATCATGCACATGCACATGCACATGCACATCTTCTTGCAATATACTACTTCATACTCAAAAAAGAATTACCCGTGTGTACCAAAATATTGCTTCGGTATACTCTTTTTTTTTAAATGCAACATCTCCCTTTGATTTTATCTCCCCAAATTTCGCATCTACTCTAACCTTCCTCTGTACCAAAAAAATTAAAATTTTAAAAAGATACATTCAAGTGACAAACCATATATCGAAATTAGTGAATAAAAAGTGTATGCTACGAGCGATAGTTTAAATCTGAAAAGATACTGTTTGTAAAAGCCGACTTCAGGATACGAATTAACTCTAGGGTTTCCTAGGATTCACTCCTCGGAAGATAATGCGTCATAGACCAGTTTGCACAAGCAAATCTCAGCTTTCATACAATTTATTTGTAAGACATATATAGGTGTCTTTGTTAGAAATTACCTTCGCGCGAAGAGGGAGAAAAAAATGCACCACAAGAGAGGGGTTGGCATTATCTTGCAATTCCCTCATCTTGAATAAACTGTTCTTTATTTCAATCCCAAATTTCGATTGCACTCAATTATAAGAAAATGTTGGGGCCTGGGCTTTTTATTTATAGTCTCTTACTACATAGTTTGCATGGATATCTATCTCTAAACTAAGAAAGATCCCTTATAAATTGAGAAACTAGTAGGTCGGGTGTCGGCTACTTCGAGACTCCTTTGCGATTAATCTTTGGGTCTGGCCTAACGTTAGTGAAGGGGCCTCGAACTAGCCGCTTCTTCATGGCACATTTATGAGAAATGAATTGTTTTTCTTTCTTTCCACTGATATTGAATTCGCGATTTGTGTAGATAATTCTTCTACTGATGGAAAATTTTATAAACTAGGAAACAAAATATTCCATCCAAATCTGGAAGAGAGAGAGAGGGAGACACTAAAAGTCAACAACAAGCCTAATGCACGACAATCCGATGTGTGTGAATGCGTGCCAATTTTATCAGATTCAAGGGCTGAGAGCCGTCGCAAAAGAATAATACTCTTAAGAGCCTAGGGAAGGCTATCTTTACATGAACAAAGATGATTTAAACGAAAACATATTTCCTTAATTATAAAATTTCTCTAAGACACTGCAAAAGAAGTATCGATATACGTGTGTGTTTATTGTTGTGTATTAAGTACAACATATATCAAAGCGTAAATTCACATGAACAGAAGGATTATCAGCTATTGGTAATTCATATGAACATAGAGCTACAAAACAGAAGAGCGTGAAAAGATTGTAACCTAAAAGGGCTATAGATTCAGTACCTGTTGTTTAGCTTCTTCTGAGTGAACATGCCTCATGATTCCACCAATACTCCAGCTAGAATATGTTGGTATTGGAGAGGTTGCAGGGAATAGAATTCTAACGTCTTCATGGTAACCGTTCATGGCAGCAATTTCTATTGGCTTAAACCCAAACTGCGATAAGAAAAGGAAGAAAAAACCGAATAGATTAAACACAACAAGCAGGAATGGGTCTAAGTATACATACTTAATGCTCTTATGTTGAACAAGTTAAGGTCGCATTGGGTCTAAGTATACATACGTAATGTTCTTATGTTAAACATGTTAAGGTAGTAAAAGACAAGTTGTACTAGTTTCCGTCTTAATATCAAACTGGCAGATTGATATTAACTATCTACTTCAAGGAGTTGTCACACAGGATCAAAATATTAAATATAACAAATACTTTGAGCAGCCAATATTTCGATTCATCCTTGGTGGCTTGGACTATCGACCGATTTATCAAGCATATCAGCTAATACTTTGGTATATCACTTAAATAACTGACATCGATCTTGATTTTATGCAAATTAAATTTGTATGGAAATACATGAGAAGATAATATAGACTCAAGTATCTCTACGGGATAATATCTTAAATGTATTTACTCTAACCGATGTTCAGCAATATCCATTATCCACCGTGGACACTTTTCCTTTCAAAAGACAAATCCAGCAGATAAGATCACAATTATGTCTAATCGGTCCATTATATGAAAAATAAACCACGGTTGTCATGTAGATTAGTCACTACTATGTAGTAAATTTATCATATGGGTCAACAAGGGTCTTTAGGGACTACAATGTAGTGAATTATCAAATATATCATTCTATGTCAAAAAAATTACATTATCGGGAATATTTGTATCAGCTCCAGCTCTTAATAAGCATTGAACAATTTATGTTTTCCCTTCAGAAGCTGCATGTATCAAAGGAGTTATATCACATGACCCATCATCTGGATCTGCACCTGCCTAAAAACCTACGACTCCTCAGTACTACATTGTATTTCAAGATGTAAGGAAAGAACATGTAAACATAAATAAACACAGACATAGACGAACTAAATGCATACACATATGTGTGAATGTGTACCGAACCCATGGTTAAATAATACAATTAGAGCATCATAATTCAATATTACAATTACATAATATTTGGAAGGTCAACTTGTTGAGCAGTAACATAAATATTGTGGATATCAAGTTAACTTCAGTGTTCAGATAGCTCAAAAAAGAATATCTTGATTAGTATGTAAAACAGATTTTCTTATTAAGTAGGTGGATGTTTAGGCGTAGATTTTTCTTTTGCTTAAGCAAAAAGGGGCTAGGCACAACCCCATGACCAGGATTTATCAATATAACAGCCCGTTATAATTTCAAGTATCTCTTGCCCCTAGCATCCTCCATTATCATAATGCAAAATGGTTGGGAAAGAAACTAGGAGAGAGAACACTTTCAATTATTACAGTAGAATATGAAGCAAGAAAGTCAACGCCTATTTGATTCTCTAAAAACATGAAATATACTGAAAAACTCAAGCTTTGCAATGATCATTTTGATAGTATTGGCAGTATGGTAGCAGTTCCAAGGGGTTTAGCTGTGAATTAGTAGCAACTGAGATTCTCATATGCCCTTCTTGTACACCTATTTAGAGACCTCTCAAGATGGCCTGCATTTCATGTAGCACCACACAATCGGCTGGGTAGCACCACTAAACCCAAGAAGACAGTTGCCTTGCTCATCCCTGAATAGGGGTGAACAAAACACCGAGAACCGAACCGATCCAAACCGAAATAAACGTGTTGGTTTTTGAGGCTTTGTTTCGGTTCCTATAAAAGAAAAACCAGAAATGTTTGATTTTGGTTTCTTCATAAGAGGAACCGAGAAAATACATTATTAGTGAATAAAACTCTAAATGTATCTCAATCCTCGATCCTTCTATAGATTTTTCATATATTTTTTGTAAAAAAGTGTATCAAAAGACTAAATTTTAATACCATCAAATAAATGTCTAATTTGAACAACAATTTTACTAGTTATGATATAATAAAAAACGGGAAACCAAACCGAACCGGACTCTCTCTCTCTTTTTTAATTCGGTTTATAGTGTTGTCGGTTTCGGTTTCAATTTTGGATTTTAGGAACCAAAGTTTTCGGTTTTGGTTTCAGTTTTAGACCAAAACCAACTCATGCTCACCCTTATCCCTGAATAACCCTCCATACCCACCAAAATCACCCTTAGAACCATTAGTACTGGGAGAATAGAGTTGTTCTTAGGTGGGGTCCATCTACAAAACAAAAAAATTGGAAGACAGGATGTTGGGGCAACCTCCCAATCACGGGAGACATCACTAGCAACAACAGTATATCTTTTTCTTCAAAGAGCTTCTCAGCTTATGAGTAATATCAAAGTAGATAAGCATAAAAAAACATTTATTGGGCCAATTCATTACTGAACACTTTATTGTTTCTGCACTTCCAAATGTGGTAGAGAAAATAATAAAAGGCATTACCCAATACCTTATAGCTGATAGAACTAACTCCCGGGTTACAGATCTACTCTATCTCATTCTCCAAAGTAGTAATGTTTCTGCCGAAGTAGCTGAATATGTTGCTAACTAGAACAAGAGTAATTACACCCCATGAATAGGTGGCCAATGCTTTAACTGTTGGAGGCACAAAGAGAGCAGCTATAACTTTGGAGAACTCTTTTAGTAACTATCGGGAGAAAGTTGAGATTTGGTGAATTATGGCTTTGGCCAAATATCATTAGTATCACATATATAAACGGGCGATACGGAGTGAGTAATAGGGCGAATATCTAGGATTAGTGTTGAGAGTGGAATCTGGTAGAGGGTTGATTGGCACTCTAGGCTTAAACAACCCTCTCTGGGAAGAGTATGCAAGGTTATAGAGGATCAGGGGTAACTAAAGTGGGGTTGGTGCATTGACTTGAGTCTAATATGACCCAATAGGTAGAGTAAGGGGTCTAGATGCCTTCCTCCGTTGTCTATATTCTCTTCTTGCATTAGGGTTAAGCGGAGGGTGATTTCTAGGATCTATGTCATGTGAATGAACATTGTGGTTTAGACTTGGAATATAGTAAGTGTGAGGGCGACTTATTTCTGAGTAGCCAAAACATACCTCAAGCCCCATGTGTGCAATGATTGACTAGGGCTCTAGGAGATGTTTAAAGGGGTTTGAAGAGTCTCAAGATACACCGATGTATCCATGTATAACAGCAGCTGTCCAGTCAAGTTAGGTGAAAGTCATAAGGATAATTAGGACCTCATACTTGTAAAAAAATCCGGTCTGGTATAATAAAGATCGAACAAACGATTGTATTACACCCTAACCCTTAGAAGAATAGGTAGCAAGTAAAGCACACTTTACGTCATCACGCTAGCCACAGAGAAGAGACCGTTTAAGCTTTATGAGCTATTAGAGAGTTGAGGGCTAATAGAATTGCACTGCTAGATCCCTGGACAACCTATCCGGACTCCAGACAACTTTATTTTCACCTTGCTTCGAGGGTTCCCAGCTGCCGCGTTCTCCAGTTTAGGGATGGTTAGCTCCTCGAGTTCGTTAATGGCACAAGTCTTGCCATCAATGGGGAATCATAGGGACCGCATTCTCCAGTCAAGGGACGCCCGTCTACCCCAGGATTCACGAGGTAACACCCACCTCACTATGTCGTTGGACGAGTTAAGTGATGAGAACAATGACATCCAGTCCTGATGCTCGAGCGATACCGATCAACGATGCAGAATAATTCTAGGCCTATGCAATGGGTTAGTGAAATAACCTCTCTATTCGTTATATCTTAGTATGTGTGGGACAAGGGACGTTCTCTACCTCTGGCGAGCTTTAGGTGATTGTCACTAGTGATATTGGTTAACTCTTGCAAGTTCCCAATCGCTTTCTACTTCGCTGTTAGTAAAGGTTATCGAGGAAAAGAAAGTTCTATGCTGACTATCCGGACCAAGAGGCTGCAGTCTAGTCCCCTTTCATTATGTTTGTGATGTGATCCCATGGTGTCAGTATTTCATATTTAGGCATCCTTTAGGAATAACATATATAGACACAGTAGTAGTTCCGATTAGAATATTTCTTGTTTAACTCTAGTATAATTCTTTATCTGTACTTGCGAG
Organism: Kingdonia uniflora; assembly: GCA_014058105.1. Lineage (NCBI taxonomy): Eukaryota > Viridiplantae > Streptophyta > Magnoliopsida > Ranunculales > Circaeasteraceae > Kingdonia > Kingdonia uniflora. The sequence goes on from JACGCM010002443.1 coordinate 83,837, forward strand.
GACTTTGAGGAGTTTTCTCACTCATGTCCATAACATTTTCAGGTGTACCAGCCGAGAAGAGTTAGCATCATTCTATGAGATCAGAGTGCATAGCCTGGATGCATAGTATAGTGCATACCTCGACGAAAATAGTATGCTTACATAATTTCATTTAGTATGTTGTTGTAGTGTTGTAATAACACATTCAGATTATGCTTATGTTGTATCATTATGCATACTGTGAGCATTAGATTTTGGAATTATTAGTTTTTAGTCAATTAGATATATATAGCTTTTGATAGTCTAATGTATTTAAGACTGTCTTTTTTGTGGGCATCTTGGCTAGTCCTACTGGCTGGGTTCGTCGTGTTTCCGGTGAGTACTTTGATGGTCGGGCATTCCTCTGGCTAGGCCAGAGGGGTGTCACAGATATTATACCCTAACACAAATTTTTCTCCAAAGAGTTAAATTCTTTAAGCCTAGCAATAGAAGCGGGGCATGTAAAGAAGGAACTCCAACAGCGGAGGAATAACCTCATGTTCCACCATCTTTAACTATTTTTCCGGATAAGAAATGCCGAAGTTGTTGGAAGAAGCGGCGTTCTACCGATCAGTCACGTAACAAGAACCATATATCATTAAGATTATCACCAGATGTTGTTCATTCTTCAAATACGAAATATAAATCCCAGCAAGAAAGCAAAAAATGCAAACCCTAACTTTGCTACGGGATAAATGCAATTTCTAGGAAAACACAAACGCCCTAGAACTAATAAAGTTGATGAAAAACAGGTCTACACAAGATTGGACTCTAATACCAAGTTAAGTTCGGTACAACAACGTGGGAGAGAGAGAAAGACTTCCATTTTTATTATTCATCATAAAAGAGGTTTCGGTCCATACGTTGCTCACTGAGAAATCTTATATCATGGCTGATTAGGTGCATATTGTGATAATGCTATAACGTATAAACTTTCATGAAGGGTTTAACTTCAGTCATTCTTCCACAAATCTAAACAGGGCATGCGTTCCCAAATCTGCCTATGTCGTACCAATACAGATACCACCATATTGGAAGCTCGCGCGTATTGCATTATTCCACACTCATATACTGAAAACAGATGACTAACTATTAAAGGCAGTTTCTTTCGCTATAACTAAAAACCAAAAAACAGATGTTCACTTATTCAGGCAACTCAAACGAAATTTAATAACTAGTATATAACTTACAGCACCAGAAGCCACAAGTAATAAGACATAATTGTCATTCTTACACATGCTACTACTAAATATATGTTTGGATAACAGGATTATAACATGGTATATATAAGGGTCAGGGCTCTTACCCCAAGCAAAAGTTCCACACATTGCAATGACTCGGCATAGATAGCTGACATCAGTGGTGTCATAATATGATTAAAGAATAAGTTGGGCTGCAAAAAAGAAAAGAGTAGAGTAAATGTTAGCATTGTAAGAACCACTAGAAAAGAATGAGAAGGGGAAGTGAAGGTACTATAGTATGCAACACCTGCAGTCAAAATAGCTAACATATTTCAGTCTTTCCAAGAGTAATATCAGGTCGCAATGGAGAAATACTGATTTTGAAGAAATAGAAACACTAATCATGACTCAAATCTCGAAATAGGGATCGGGATCACCTGATTCAAATCAGCTATTCTTGATCCGTCCCAAATAATCAATCTCATTGATATACAATTCTACATATATTCAATTATTGTACAAAACCGAGAATAACCTAAATCTTAATGAATACTTAACACATGCACACAAAATCCGAAGTCTAAACATAAAACCATGAGACTTTAAATATTGAGAAGGTGCTATATGTTGCACATCAAGTGATAGAAGAAAAAAAATTCATACACAAATGCATTTAATTAGCAGATCTATTCACGGTTTTCATAAAAATTTGAAAGCAACAAGGCTAAGAGGTCAATCGAACATCCTAGCTGCAAAGAAGGAAAATTCAATCCATGCATAAAAAAAACTCTAGTTGACTCCTTTGAACACCAAAATCACATGTTGAGTTCTATGAAGCATTACAGGTGAGACAAAATTTTAATCTTAGGGTTCAAATCGTAAATTGTAGTAACATTATTGAGCAGCTCTACTAGCAAGCTAGTTCGGCCTCGTCGCTTTGAGATGGATTATTTCTTGTTTCCCAGAAGGAATCCATACAAACTGTGAACTAGCATTTCCTTAATACACCCATACAAGGTTTATAAGCAAATGGCGGTTCTTTAGAAACACACACTTGGTAAATGATCCCCGACTAAAAATGGGAGGATCCTGGGGTGCAGAACATAACTAATAGGAAAAGATGTGACAACCAACCCCATGAAAATGGTCTTTCATGCTGTTCTAAGCAATAGGATACTGCTTACAGATCCACCCCATATGAAAAGGTAAGTAAATGCTTACATTGGCACAGTGATCCAACAAAATTTTAATAGCAGCATGTTTCCCATTAGTTGCAGCCTTTTGTAAGGGTGTTCCAGATCTACATAGTGCATCCACTTTTGCACCTCTAAAAAGTAACAAGCGCAGCAATTCATTATGTCCTGCAGTCATATGCTAACATGTTAAACTAGAAGCATGCACCATTTACCTAAATCTATAAAACTTAGTGCAAGAAGCTTTATTGACACTAACAGGAAATCGAGTTACATTCGAGTTAGTAATTTAAAAGGGTCTTTTTCTTTTTATTTTTATTTTTCTTTTCGAAGATAAGCCAGTTTTTTGGAGATCCGTAACTCTAAATCATAAGAAACCCCCCCATGGGGGTTCGAACTCATGACCTCTCAGTTGGTGGAGGGTCACGCCACCACTGAACAAATAACTCAGTAGTATTTAAGGAGATCGGATGTAACCTAATCTAAGATCCCAATCTCATCTCAAACAAAGAACGGTTTAGACATTCCAGGTAACTGAGATTGAACTAAATAAAGCAATCTTAAGTCAGAGTGTAAAGCAATTTCATTCAATGAGGCCTCAATGTAGAATACTATCCTTTTATTTTTTTATGAGTAGAAGTAGATAATATGCTATGAATCTTGATTCTTGTGCGCAATCTATGACCTTACTTTTTTGTAATTTGTGTTAATTCTTATATCAATCTTACGTCGACAATCATACAGCTCCAATATTTCAATAAATAATCCTTTCACAGAGAAGTGTGAAACTGATAAGTCACGTGGCCGTACCCACGACAGCCCATAGCACGTTTCGTACATCATGTGCACACCCTCTTATTTAGTTCTTGTTATTTACTTTAATTGCATTATAATTAGGAGAAGTCTCCTAATTAGAGTCTAGCTAGGGTTTCTATTTGTGCTAGGTCTCTTCTCCTATAAAAGAGAGCCTAAGCTTAGTTTATTTAGTATGTTGATTTTAGTGAGAGAGAAGGCTTAGCCTTAGAGAGAGAGATTGTAGAGTTTGGGCTAAATCTCATAAGCCCTAGGTCTCTTATCCTATAAAAAAAGAGCCTAAGCTTAGTTTATTTAGTATATTGGTTCTAATGAGAGAGAAGGCTTAGCCTTAGACATAGAGATTGTAAAGTTTGGGGTAAATCTCATAAACCCTAGGTCTTTTAACCTTTATTTTATGCAATTAAGAAAACTTAGTATTAATCACGTTAATTTAGCTTCCACGCACGTAGTGTTTAACAAAAACATAAACAGTTCATGCTTGATTGTCATCATGAGCATAACAATGTTAACAGGTTTCTAAACCAAATATTACAGCATCTCGCAACCCCGCACCAAAGACAGATGTAAATGTGTCAATTAAGGCCCTTATGGGGAGAAAAAACAAGGTAGTAGACATCTCAAATCTGAGAAAGGTGTTATCGTTCAATGATTAAATTCCAAATATTGTTGCAACGGAATTAGCGGTAGTCTGCTCCTGCTCTTCTACAGATTTGATTTAATAAGTTTGTGGCAAATTAAGCATTTTTTATTATTAAGTAGTCATTGGTTGTTGTTGTTGTTGCTTTTTGTGCAATTTTTTTTATTTTGAGGCTTTTTGAGCTCTGCTCAGTTGCATTTAAAAAAAAAAAAATATATATATATATATATATATATATATTTAAAAGTCAGTGGTTATTATAAAGTACATACAATAATGTTTAACATGAAGAAAAAAGTCTACATTCCGCCATAAAATTTACAATTAAGAAATCCAACCGTAAACCTATTAAGAGATGAAAAGATAATGTTTGAATAACCTAGTATGATGAGAATAAATGCTTATTTTCGTACATAGTTTGAATGTGCCAACATATTCCATTCAAGGTAGTTGAAAGGAAGTGTTGCTAGCACAATTGGAACTGATGCCTACTCTTGGGTGCAGCCCAACACACCTTGCAGTGAAACTATTGCTTTCACTAGTGAAAAATGAAGTGTAAGCCTTTCAGCAATTACTATTCCTGACCACCAATAAAAGCACTAAGGTATTCTGTGTACTAGAAACAAACATTTCGAAGTAACGTGACAAACTCTTTAACTGGAATCCCCAAAAGATTTGCTAACCTTTTTCTGCAGCATAATGCAAAGGAGTGCATCCTAAATTGTCTGATGCACTGATATTGGCCTCCTTTTCAAGAAGATATAGTGTGGTGCTTCCATGGCCCCCTAGAGTTGCGTGAATTAAAGGAGTTTCACCTGTAATCAGGATCACATATTTTTAAGCTGAAGTCAGTTACCAATAAAAGCACGTGAGTTTTAATTCAAAGGCTTGTCATCTTTAACAAGCTAAGGTATGTAACGACTGCAAAGAGAGCTAAATTGGCATTATAAGGGGGAATAAATACAATGCAATGAGCAGAAGTGAAAGGTAAAATGCACAAAAGAACTAATTGACTGTTATATTCACCATAGAATTCTCAAACATAACCCAAGGAAAACATAATTACCACAAACACTGCACCAACATTGCCTGAAACATTATGAATCAAAGCAGCAAAAGAAGCTTTGATATTAATATTAGTCAAGTATTCGTGTTTTCCATGCGGTCCAACCAATTGCAAGAGGAGAAATTACAATAACTAGCATTATTAATTTCATTTTAATTCTTTTGAGATAACAATGCATGTTCACTTTAGAGCCATGGCCCACTACAATGTTAAGGACCACGACTCCCACTGTTTATCACTTTGAGAATGTAAAAATAATCTATTGATCATCTCAAAAGAAACTTTCCATGGTTAAAAAAAATGAAAACCAAAGAAAAGAAAAACAAAGACGAGGAACACTCAACATCATGTAAAACCGCTAAACTAGATCCTTCACTGATTTTACCCCCATTTTTTACAAAAATGGAGGAAGAGGACCAATATAAAATCATCACACATGTCAACGATGATCCTTACAGGGTCTAGATTTCCCTACAAAATGCCTATCATTCCAGGCCACGGTTCAGGACTATCATCGCCGTGAAACTAGAAACGATACCAACCCCCTAAACATATTTCATTAAGTATATAACTTTCATTATAAGTGGATCATTTATCCCCTGTGCATAAAACAGAGCCACTATTTCATACTCAATTACGCCAAACTTGAAAACCCTTTCTTCAATTCAATTAAATCACACCTCAAAATTTATAAATACAAAAACATAATCAACAAAAACCAATAAGCATACCTTTCCCATCTCTCAAATCAACATTAACTTTCGCTTCCTCAATCAAATACTTGCAAATATCAACTTTCCCCTCTGCCGCGGCGAAATGAAGAGCCCCAATACCATTCAAATCCTTCACAACAGTAAGCGTTTCCGTCACTCCCCTTCCGTTATCCATCTCCGCCGCAAGTTCTAAACAAAAAAACATCAAAACTTAAACAAAACCCTAACACTAACAGTTTAACACAACTAACGAAGAAACACAACCCTAGAAGAAGTAGAGAGGGGTTTTTACTCTTGAGACGACGGAAATTTCCCGCTAAAGCTGCTTCGAGTAATCGACGAGGAGTGTTTGATTTCGAACTTGCATGTGTGATGATCGAAGTGAGAATATTAAGTTGAATTGAGAGAAGAGATGATCGAAATTTAGAGTTTCGTACCTGAAGGAGACGACGCCATTGGAGATGTTTTGCAGAGTGTAACTTCCCTTGAAAAGGAGCGCCAAGAGATTAGATGGAAAGTTGTGTCAATCGTGGCGCATGTTTCGGTGGCATTATATTTGGGCCAATGGGCCCTTTAATATTGATAGTTAGATCACCTCCAACAGTAGAGGCATGAGAGCCAAAACTAGTGGAAAAGATACCCTGTTGTTGCAATTCAGATGGCCCATATAACACCTCGTCTCTTCATCCAATACATTAAAGGTGCCACTGCATTTTTTTTAAGCCAGGGTACTTATAGGCCTTAGAGTAAATTGTGTGGCTTCATCTAAGATGTTGAATAGTATTGCGACCAACAGAAGGTTGTGATATTGTCTTGATGAAAATCTCTATGTTCAGTTTTCAACACTTGGTGATGTTTGTTTCACTGCTAGACTTGGTTTGATGTTTTTTTTCTTGCTGGAAAAAAAATCAACCTCATCTTTTAGCAGTTGAGGCAAGCTTAATTTTTTTTTAGCACCACATCTTTCTTTTTATCCCGAGTCTACCCTTCTCCATCTCCTACCGTGAAGAACTCTCGAAGGAAGAAACGCAAAATGGTATGAATATCTCTCTCTCTCTCTCTTAAGTTTGACATGCAGAGAGCTTCAATTTTCTCTTGCAAGCTTTGATCTTCATGTAAGTTCATAGCTAATAAAGAATCACAAATACCCAAGCTTCCAAAACCCTTAAATTTGAAAGAAAAAATAATAATAATAATAATAAAATAAAATAATCCCACTAAAAAACTTATCTTTAATTAATACTCCATCTTTTCTTAGTTTTTTCAAATAAGTAGAAGTGAAGTTAGTAGTTGTTTTCTATGATTTGGGATTCCTTTACTTTATCTTATCGAGCAATGTTATAATTGTATAAGGTTGCATGTTGTTTGGATTTCCATAAACTGTGAACTTGAGGGGGAATAATAGAACCCCTTTTGATCAGTGTTAGAAATTTGTGTAATTATGTTGTTTTGGTCATTATCAGATCTCTTATTGGCGAAAGATAAGTCTTTGTTACAGTTTAGGGTCAAGAGCTTGTTGTTTAGAACCATTCTTTCAGTAATTTGAGATACCCAATTCGACTTTTTTTCATCAGATACCAGGAAAGTAGTCTCACTAGATGCATCATGATTTTTTTTTCTTGTTAGTACCTTGTTCTGATTTACTTCAGTATTGCTCACATATCTGTTGCGCTTTCCATCATTTAAGCTTTCAAGACTCAAAGCCAAATTTTAATTTCCTTCTAGAAACTCTTTAATGGCATATGAATCCTCATTATTAGTCAATTCCCTATCAGTTTTAGTAAGGTTGGTACTTTCAGTATTCATTCATTTTCCTCAATATATTTAAGGTTGTTCTCATGTTTTACTTATATTTTGGAGCAATCCTGCATTATACTTCCTTTCATTTAAAGGCTGAATTTAGCCCTTATGAATTGTAGTTCAAATGCTGTTATTAGTTGTACTTGGTTAACATATGAACTATTATCAGTTACTGCTCTTATTAGTTTATTATTATTGCACTTCTTTTTATTAATCTAGTTTAGTTATATGAAAATATCTCACTTATTTGGATGCTAGTTTTGATTGAATTGATCCGTATAATTGTTGTTAACAGATATTTGGATTTTGAACTTTGTGGTTGATTTCGAGCTCTCTCACTCTATCTCATCTCTGCATATTGTGAGGGTATTACCATAGATTGTTTGTTGTATAAATTTTTTATGGTATAATTTTATTAAAGTTCCCTTGTGTGAAGTCTTACCATAGGCTGTTTTTTTTATATAGATTGTGTATAATTTTGATGCATCACCTATGTGTTTTCTATGTTGTTTTCGTTTTGGAATGTTTGTTGTATAGACTGTTTGGTGTATAATTTTGATATGTTAAATTCTTCAAGTTGTGATCTACATGTTACTTCTGTTTTGCAATGTTTTATTGTATATATTGTTTTTGTATAGTTTTGTATAATTTTGCTATAAAAATCCTCAACCCCTAAAAAAAACATAAATTTCCAAAATTGTAGCATGGGCCGATATAGGGTATGTTAGAAGTAATGTATTTTGGGAGTTTAGGAATTAGTCTTGTTTATTGTTGTTTTACTTTAGGGTATTGGGTTTGATAATGAGCATTAAACATTTAGCACTTGAAAATTTTATTGAATATTCAACACTTAAAAAACAAACACCACCTTAGATCTTGGAAAAGTACAACCTCAAGTAAATAATGGTGACCTCTTCGATGACTTATTTGGAGAAATGATCAACTCTTTATGAGAACTAAAAGGATTCACATTGCAGATGAGTTAGCTGCTTATTATGCACAATCAACTGATCCAACTTATATTATTTAGTACTTTATATGGTTACAAGTGTAATAGCCTAATTTCGTGATCTGAACTTAGTCTTTACACCAAAGAGATTCAGAATGGCTAGTGAACAATGAGTAACAATTAACACAAAGTTTAGCGTGGAAAACTTTTGAATAGGTTAAAAACCATGACCTCTCTTAAGGATTTTAGAAAGAGAAATATATTTTATAGAGCATTGCTAACTATTACAAAGGATGTTCTGAATAGTTATGTGTAGAGTGTTTTAAAGAGAATTCATCTGTCCCTCATCTAGAATTTTATGGTCCTATTTATAAGTCTTATAATATGACCATTTGACGACCATTATTATTCTTAATGATGGACGTTATAATATATATTTGATAGTCTTGGAGCTGATTATGTAACAGTCTGATCTTGTTGTCTTGTAACGGCTTTATTAATGACGGAGTGCTTGTTGACTCGATCTGTTGATGTAGAGGTCGAAAATAATGGGTAGAACTTTGTAGTCATGTCGTAACATGTCATGCATTGTGTCACGTATATGTTTACGAGGTCGAGTGGTCGTATGATGGTCGAGGATAAAGCTTGAGTTCGAGATGCGGAATAAGCCGCTACAACCGCCCCCTCTCAACCAAGAGTACGAGAAACATTGTGGACGAGTGGTGTTGGTTGAGAAATATCATTATTACTATAATTAATATCGGGGAATCATTTCCAATGCGTCTTCATGAATATCTGTTGTGGTTGTTGGGTTTCCTAGAACCAATGGTTCTGGTCAAAAATTATTGCATGGGAATTCCTTCTGACGTTGGGAATTTGGAAAGCCATATTGAATGTTGATGGTTGTATAAATAAAACTTTGGTTTATTATTGTAGCTGCGATCAATCAAGTGTTTCTCTGAACTGTGCCTTATGTATTCTTTCTTTCTATAACTTTCTTTCTATACTCTGTAATCTTCCTTCTGTTGAGAGGATAGTAACTACTAGACAACAATCTCGGGTGGCTAGAATTCTAGTAAAAGTTAAAAAGTTTCGATTCTGATACTTTGGGTATTAGTCTCTGAGTCTGTTTATGCTAATTCTTATGCCTCCTACCTTTCACGGTATGGCATATGAAGAGGTGGTGGAGGCGGAGGATGACCATTATCAAATGGTACGTTTCCATTATTTGTTGACATCGAAGGAGGAACGCAGACATGGGTTGCGTCTGCTGGCAGAGAAAGTTGTTACAGCTAAAGATAAAGCGGCATGTATTCGTCCGAGGGAGTCTCACCGGTACCCTGCTGTTGAGTGGTTGCTATCTGAAAAGTAGGACTCTGCTTCTTTCTCTGTTACTTAGGGTGGTGGGGGTTATGGTGGAAGAGACAGTAGTGGAGAGATTTTTTCTTCCTCACAATCATTGTCTCTTGTCGTGAAGAAGATCCTTCCGTTGAGGGTAGGATCAGGCACGGATATCTTAGCTCTCTCAGTGATTTTCAGTTCCTGGATTGCCTAGGCCATCCATATAGGGGATTAGAGTTTGGAAGCATGCTTTAATTTTTCATCTTATTTTTCTTGAAGAAGAGTTTTGGGCTTCGATCTGTTGTAATCTGTAAAACGATCTGTAACAAATGTCATGATGACTAGTTATCTGTAAAGTATTCTGTAAATTCTGAGTTGTCAAAAAATATTCGAGCTAATAAAAACTTCGTGTTCTTCCATTTTTCTATTTTGAACTTCAACTTCATATGTATAGTATGCGTTACGAACAGACTTGTTGGGCATTGGGAAATAATAATTCGAACTGCGGATGTCTGCAACAAGAAAATTCCTAACAAGTTTAGAAATGTAATGAGGTCAAAATGTAATGTGAGCAAACAAGTGACTAGGTTAATTGTATTGAGTTGAGAGAAGACTGGTATGCGTACGAGCTGTTATTTCGAACTGGCTGAAAATGTCTTGATGTAGGTAGGTAAATGATATTTTTTGTACGTAATTTGTTTGAGCTACTGCTGGTGGTACTTGAATATACTTTGTGGGTGTTGTATCTGTACGAATAAGATCTGGGGAGATACTTCGTAAAAAGAAAGTATTAGCTGTCAAAATATTATCGGGCATCTGCTGATATTCTTATTTCTATAAAGTTATTATTTATAAAATATCTCCTTCCTCAAAATCTGTTGGGGAGGTAATATGGATGATATCCAGAGATCTACATCCCGGCTCTATAAAATAGTGATCCTTAGCTGGTATGCCTTGTATCTTCTGCAGGGAGAGCTTATTATTGGTTAATTGCAAATGATTATGGTAAGGACACGTTCTCAGCGTGTTTATCATGCAGTGGAGGGTAGGTTCAACATTAAAGTGGTTGAACTCCGTGAACACTACTTTCATTTATTGCTTATGATGTCGTGCTACCGAAGTGGCCATTGAACTTGGATTGTTTAGATGACGAAGGTAGGCATGCAGAGGTTGATTGATTTTTTTGGTGTGATATATTCCGTGAGTTGTTGCTAGATGCAACCTTGCGAGAAGAAGCTATTCGAGAAATTACACGGGATAAACTTGTTGAAAAGGATGAGAGAGTAGCAGTAGATGAGATAATACCATGTAGTGTGGTGAATCATCCGGTCTGCTTTAAATGTAACTATATGTGATTGTAAGCTCGAACTTTAAGAGCTTGAAATAAATAAGTAATCTGATTGCAGTATTCTATTTTTTTATCTGTTGAATGTAGAATAATGCAGATTGAATCTACGAACTGGAATAAGATCAATAATTTTTGTTGAACAGGTCATGTGTCGAATATTGTGCGTTATAACTGTCTGATTCTAACAACTGTGCAGACATTTTTGAATTTTAAATATTGAGTTATTTTAGGAATGACATATATTATGGTACGATCTTGTTGAGTATAAAAGCAAAGTGATTGATCGTGTATATTATTTTGGGAGAGATGACAAAAAAATTTAATGGTAAAAGGTAGAGACGGACGTGATAACAATAGACGTTACCACAGAAGTCATGATGATGCAGTGAGATAAAAAGATGTGCATGTAGAGGCAGTAGGGGTGACTGACACGTGTCTGAAGGAGTCGTCGTTTCATAAACCGATGGAGAGTATAAAAACTTATTTCTCTCTCCCTCATAAATTATCTACAGTTATAGAGAGAGAAAAAGTGGTGTAACCAGTATCTCTAGGGAAAAAAAATGTTTTAGTTCTGAGTGCAATCTGGTAGAGAAAACTTTATCTAGTAAGAGAAAATTGCTGGAGAAATAACGGCAGCGGTCAATCTCTGTGAGACGTGTGAGTAAAGCAGAAGATTGTGGGTCTTCTAGTACAGGTTAGTAACTTGTTCTTTTGTTTTGATTGTATTGTTTAGTATTCTATATTTGATGTTGTATATTCATCGCGTTTGTATGGGATTGATTTGGGGATATCAAAGTTAAGAATGTAGGGACTAAGAATTGATTGTTTGCCTATATTTTTAACATTTTACACAAGCTTTAGGTATGGGGACAAACTGTAAAGAGAGAAAATTGTTTTTTGGAGAAGAAGAGGGAAAGTTAAAAATGATTTTCTATTGTTTTGGAGATTTTGGAAATAAATGCCTTGACTGGGTAAAAAGTATGAGTGAGGTTATTTTTTATGTGTGCATAGTATAGCCTGTTATAGATGTATAAAATATAATAAAAGATTATGTGTACCTGTAGGTCCATTATGCGTTCAAAAAATATAAAACCCATGAGTAAATTTGTAGTATTATCCAATTTAGAAGAAACATCATCGTCAGATAGGGAGGACGATCGTAGTAGTATGGAATAGACTATAAATAGGGTGGAAGTGACTGCAGGTGTATAAATTTGTGGATCCAGTGGAGTAGATAAAATTGTGAAAGATGACATAAAGGTGAGGGATAAATCATTTTTCATATACCCTGAAGGAATAGATGTAGGGAAAGAGTTTTTGAAATATAAGAAGTTAAAAGAAGAGTGGGGAAACTATGTAATGGAATAAGGTCGGTGGTTTAGGACCTATGTACCAGGAAAATGTGAAGAAAGGGTATATTACCAAGTTCTCTGTCTGGATATGTGGAAAAAAGATAAAGGTATCAATGAAGATGTAAAAAATTTGTACTACAATGGGGTGGGGATGACAGGCCCAAATGATGGATTTTTATACTATCTGAATCAGGTCGTATATGGCCTTAGGATTCCTCTAAATTTCTTTCAAAAAGGGGTTATAAATATATTACATTGTTGTCTTACCTAACTAAATAGGAATGTATTTAAAATGATGAGGGTGTGTAGGGCAATGAATGATAAGTATAATAAGAATGGCACTGTAAAGCAATTTATAGCAGATGACGTGCTGAAATTTTACAAACTGAAGTTCGTCAAAGGTCGTAATAGCATTTTTTGATTTTAAATTTTTGGGTAGACCATGGAACGGCCACCTTGTATGGGTAGGGGAAATTGTATGCAAGTTCCAGATGAACCAGTGCTCGCCCTGAACCATAAATATTTTAATCCGAGTAAGTTACATTTGTCAACTCGACCGACCATCATTTTTTCTTTGAGCTGCTAACCATTTCTTTATTTTTTGTTTGTCAGGTCCTGATCCCAAATCTCAGCTTGATAACACGAGCTTGTTCAACTGCGTAGCTCTTGAGCAGGTCGAGCTAAAATAAGTGCTCAGTGAATTAAGTATTCGTAGGGATAAAAGGGTAGATTCCCGAGTTCCCAAATTGCAGCGTGCTCATAAGAACCGAGCTATGGCTGAGAAGAATAAGGCCCAACTTTTGTAGGTGATTCGACTGATCTCCCTCTACCTGAGCTAGAGAGTACGAATGTGAAGTGGACATTTTGGAGGTTGAAAAAACTTGCGCAAAAAGCTTCTGGTGGTGGTGGTTATAGGAAAAGAGGTCGGTAAGTCTGTTGCTGGAGGTGTAGTGGAGGAGTAGGTGGTGAGTGAGGCCACTCCTGCAGAGGCAGACAAGTGGTCACTGAAGAGGAAGCAACATGAGCACGAAGGCAGTGACCATACTCATGCGAAGGTTGTAGCCAAATAGAGTGAGATGGAGGATAAGTATTGTATGATGGCGGGGACCGAGCCGCAACAGCTCGAAGATATGTTCCAAGAGTAAACAATGGGTATACGTACTAATATTTTCTAATTGCTAGATGTGTGAATGATATATGTCTTACTGATCTTGTACCTTATATTTGCAGCTCTTAATGCTGATGAAGGGGGCTAAAAAGTTTATTGAGAAGAGGAACCATGAGTTCGAAGGCTCGATGCTCAAACAGCTCGAATGAAGGAGCTCAGAGAAGAACTCAAGAAAGAAAAAGAGGGTAAGGCTTAAGACTTAAAGGCTGTTGAAGAGTGGTATGTAGAGTTATCTAGCGCGAGGAGACTGTATCACAAGCACTCAGAGAGATGAAGGCTAAGATGGATCATATGGTCCAATCTTATAGCTACTTTGGGTTAACTGTCGCGGATATCAAGTTGGGCCGAACTGGCAGGTATAAAGGGATAGTCTTTACTTCATATACAGAAGATAAAGTGGCGGAAGATGTTCCTGCTCCAGTCAATGTACCTCCCTTTCAAACTGAACAAGTTCGAGCTATTGATGGTGAAGTGAACCCTCCATCTGAGGTAAAGATTATCAAGATCATTTAATCAGTCTGTGGAATTATGTTTCGAATTATATTGTTTTGTCTTTTACTTTGATGTAATTGTATTCTATGTGGTCTACAACTATTAAGTTTGATAGACGCTTTTTATTGTGCTCTGTTTGAATGTTTGTATGATAACAAGAAATTTGTAATTTGTATAGGACGTAGAGCGGTTGAGAAAAACTATTTCTGACCTGGAGAGATCGTTGAGTAGAGTGAGGGATTTTGTGGCTTGTATTCAACAAGTACTAAATAAAACTGAGTATGAGAAAATGCAATTTAAGTCTAATTCGGAGAAAAACTTTAAAGAATTATATGACCTTCAGTGTAGATATGCTAAGATAATAATAAAAAGGGGTGAAGTTTTAAGAAAAAATAGGAGATAAAAGTATTAGTACGTAAATCGAAAGACTTGATTTGTTTTTTTGACCTGAGCAATAAAAGTAGGTGTCAAAAGCTTTTGGTAGCTCTGACACTGTATTTTAAGGCTGAAGTACATAGTGAGCGGGGTCTAAAAGAAACTTATGTAGAACTTTTGAAAGAAAGGGGTGTAGTACATAACCCAGCTCGAGTTATGTTTTAAGCGTAAGGCGCGCAATCATCATAGTGTAGAGGTGAAAGAATGCTCAGCTCGAGCTGACGTGTCTGTTATATGGGGTGATGTAGGACCCTTACATGATGTTTTTAGTTTTATGTAGGATCAGAGAGCAATGAGGATTGTGTTTTTTAGAATAAGAAAAGAGCAAGTAGAGGGTGAGGTAAAGGAGTTGCAAAATGTGCTGACATAAAATATAGAGCAAAAAATATCCTTAGCAAATCAATTGAAAAAAGAAACAATTGTGAGAAAGAAAGTAGAAGGTGATTTGTGAGCGTTAGGTATGTTACAAATGGAAATACGTAAGCGTCTGTACGGGGCGCATATGCAAGTGAGGGAACATCTGTATCCATCACGAGCAAAGATCAGAGCTCGAACAGACCATGAACGTCATATAAAAAGTGTGATTGAGTTTTATGGAGGAGAGTTGGCGAGGGTTGAGAACGAATTTAGGAAGTACGTGATGGATTATGGGAAAGATTTTGATGTAGAGAACGAAAAGGCTGAAAATATGTGGTTTACAAAAAATGAGGAGGAAAAGGTTGTTAAAAAAACAACTCTTATACCGGCACAAAATTTTGCCAGAAGAGAGCGAGAAGAAAAAAGTTGCTGATTAAACAACTCCTATACCGGCACAAAATTGGCCAGAAGAAAGCAAAGAGGAGGCCGAGAGTTTGATACCTCGGTCGCGACGGAAGCAACGCCAACAAGAGGTGGTGACCTCATAGCTTGAGAAGGAAAAATAAAAGTAATCACGTTTCTTACCAACTTGCATGTGCATTAGATGTTTGTACACTATTTTGATAATAAAAAAAAATAGTTTTCTGTGATGATAATAGGGATATGAAATAAAGTTATGGATTGATAGTACTCAAGTATTATGTTCTTGAGAAAATTTGTGAATTGTGTTATGTAAACTATTTGGATACACTAACTAGTATATATGTGAAAGTTAACTGTCGCTGCAGGGGGAACTGGCAGAAGCTTAGAGCCAGTGTGAAGTGTTGCGTCTGTTAAATGAAAATTTGAACATTGATTTGAATATGCATCAAGAAGCACTAAAAAGTGTTATCGAGTTAAAGAAAAAAATAGAGGTGAGAGTAACGGAAGAGCAAAGTACAGTGGTTCATTTGACCAAACAACTAGAAGATAAAGAGGCTGAACTAATACCTGCGCAAACTAAAATGACAGAGTTATTGGCGGTGTTGAAGGAAGAAGAAAGATAGTGTTAAAGATTTGCAGTGTCAGATAAATACGCTTGAAATAAAAATAGTTTATGTACGAGCTACTGTGAGGGAGGTAGATGGGCGTGCTCACAAATATGAAAGAGTGTGGTATGCCGCTAATAGGAGGGTAAAAAAGTTAGAAGAAGCCAACAATGAACATAACAAATTAATAAAAAAACAATGGCTGAAGATAGGAACCCAGAGGATACTGTACAAACGTTGAAGTTAGACGTTTTGGAGTACCAAATGGAAATTTGGGAACTACTGAGCGCGAAGACCAAGCTGGAGGCTGATCTTTTGAAGGCGAAACTAGATCATGAAGAAAGGGTTGTAGAGAGAGACCATAATGAGTCTTTTATGGAGGAATCAGTGACTTTGTTGGCATACATGGACGAATTCATGATTGTGATGGAAACACGTAATATAGCGACATTGGATGAAAAATGGGTGATAGAATAATGTTGTAAAACGTTGGAAGGGATGTTGAATGAGGCTAAGGTAAAAATCACAGAGCTCGTTATTCCTGATAAGGTGAAGCGTGAGGTAAGTGGTATGCATGAAGAGAGATGACATTAGTGCTTACATTTTTTTGTCTGAGTTCAAGAGATTATAAAAAGAAATGGACACGGTTTATGGCAACCTGGTCACAAATGGTGTGCAGTGTGACATGCAGTTAGTGTAAACTAAGTATCTTGATCGTATTATGTCCAAACTTTGTGCCCTTACTAAGAGTAAGTTTAAAGAAGGAAAGCAAATTGCTACTGGTGGGTGCGAGAGGTTATGCATCTACAACTTTTTGAATGTGGGGAAAGTTTGCGTGG
Source organism: Kingdonia uniflora (assembly GCA_014058105.1). Classification (NCBI taxonomy): domain Eukaryota; kingdom Viridiplantae; phylum Streptophyta; class Magnoliopsida; order Ranunculales; family Circaeasteraceae; genus Kingdonia; species Kingdonia uniflora. Next base: position 100,570 of record JACGCM010002443.1, read on the forward strand.
CGATGTGCGGTCTGAAAGTTTGAGTGATAGTTTGAGTGATTGAGGAGGAGTTATGAATGTAAAAAGGAATAATTCATACTATGCCCATGAAATATAGTAGATAGAGTATAGTAAAATTTAACTGATAATAGAATTAGTGACCTATACATATTTGTACAGACCTTTTGATAAACCAGTTGTGGTTTAGAAGTCTGTCATTTGTTAACCGTATTATGGAACAAATAACCGACCTTTTGTATGATAGAAGATTGAATTGTTTAAAGCAATAGACGACCTGTTATGTAATAGTAGATTAGTTTGGCTGAAGTAACAAATGATCTGTAGTGTAATAGAAGATCATATTGGCTGAAGCAACAACTGATCTATAATAGTAAAATGGGTGAACCCATTAGTAACCTGTGATATTAGAACTGTGTTATGTATATAGAAGTGTTTATATGAAATAGTCGAAAAGTACTATAAGGTAGGGCAACTAAACACAAGTATTTCATTGTTGAAAGATTGACATACAATTTTTTTAGATATAGTAGAAGAGTACTATATGAAATAGTAGAAAGTACTTTGATGTAGGTCGGTCAAACATAAGTATTTCATTAATGCAAAATGATGTACAAGATGATAGAAATAGTAGAAGAGTACACTATGATAGATTATTATCTGCGATATAACTTTAATCTCCTCGTATTCCAAGGATTGGGGACTCAATCTCTATTTTCTGCAGCGAGATCGTTAGAGCCAAGTTCACTTTTTCAGACAATGATGAAAGGTCCTTCCTAATTTTCTACTAGTTTCTCAGTATTGAGTTCCTTTCTATGTTTCGGTACCTCTCGTAGGATGAGGTCTTTAATTTCAAACTTTCTATGGAGAACCCATTTCTTATATGATCGTACCAAAGTCTGATGGTATCTTCCTAAATTTATGGCTGCTTTGTCTCTTGTTTCTTCAATCCAATTCATGTTACATGCCAACTAGAACTTGTTTTCTTCGTCTTCCATGGTATGATCACGTAGTAGGTGATGATATTGAGTGAGGATGATTGCTTCAGTTCTGTTTGCCAACAAGAGCGGCATACATCCAGTCGATACTCGAGGTGTTGTTTGATATTTCCATAACACATGTGGTAATTCCTATACCCAATTACCCTTCTTTTCTGTCAAGTGCTTCTTGATTCTGTCGACTATAGTTCGATTGGTGATCTCGTCAGCCTGGCCATTTCCTTACGTTTATCCATACAGTTACAATTCACAAACCCCTCGGAATCACACAATCAAATGTTCAACAATTATACTATACCTTCTCATTCATATTCTCTGGATTGGCATTCTCATCCTCTTCATTCTCTCGCCCAGTCTGGGGAGAAACTCCATCTAGCCCTTTCATAATGCCAGCCCCATCATCCTCAACCTCCTCAACTTCAACCTAGGTATCCTCCATAATGTCATTCAAATCAGTTTTGGAGTACCCCATTTTCAGAAGGTGACGCCCAAGTCTATCACGCTGGATTGCCACCTTCTCCAGATTATTTCCTACTTCTTCTGTCAGATCACTAATCTGCAACTCCTGAGTAGCTTTTACAGACTCCAGTCGCTTCCCCTTTCTAGCCAGATCAGTTTTCAGATGAGCTACTTTCTTCTCGAGCTTAGCCTTCCCCTTCTCGAGCTAGGCTTTCTTCTCCTCTATCCCGAGACAGACCCCCTTCATTAAATGAGCAGCCTAAAAAAATGATACAATCATTGACTACATTTTTTAGCTCGAACCACAAAATAGAATTTAGAAGATATTTATTAATTATCAGACTTACCATTTTGCTCATCTTCTCCTCACTATTGTGAGCTGCAAGCCTCACCCTTTCCTCCACCGTCTTCAACCCATATTCCTCACCAGTCGATCCTCTATGACCTTCGCCCCAGCCAATTTAGATGAAGGACCTACCCTTCTCTTCTTCGCCTCTCCCTCGGCCTCACTACTCCTTGTGGTACCGGAGGTCGAACCACGCTTCAATATCCTCTTCTTTGGGAATACCCGAGCTAGCTTGCTCGATCTAGTAGACTTTGGTTCATTTGTAAAGTCTACCCCAGAGGCCTTTGGAAATACCGCTCATCTCTCCCTATCAGCTCCCCTCTTCTTGTTGTCACCAATACTCGTCATTAGCCTCGTTGCTTGAAACTGTTGAACTTTCTTGGACCTGCTGTTAGCTCGCTTCTTTCTACTAATGCTGAGTTCTTTCAACACATTTTGAGCTCGGTCCCTTCATGAGCAATAGTATCCAACATAGACTTCTTCCTCTTCACCTTTGACATAGGGGCTGCCAAACAACAAATGCATTATCAACAATAGAATAACATTCAATTTGAACTTTTCAATATTATATGTTATTATACTTACTTTATTTTATAGTTCTACACGGAAGTTCCATGGGTTCTTCATCATCTCTCTGAAGGCAACTTCCCTTTACCCATATCCCATTATCATTCTACATTCGACCTGCTGAATTTAGATTAAATAATAAAGGTCAACTTGAACTCACAAAAAAGTATGCCCCTTTACTTGTAGAATAGTTTTTTACACCATAAAACTGCAAAATCTCTTCAGGAGATATCATCCTCTCAACCTCATCCTCCTCCTACAACTTATTCAAAAACTCACAGACATTTATTACTTTCTACATGTTCTCATTCAACTAAACAGAACATGCCCCAATGGCTTTCATAATCCCTTTCGTAAGATTGTTAAGGGGCAAGCACAACCCGTACTCCAGTTGAGACAGGTAACACAGAAAACCCTCTTCCAGGTCGCCCTAAACATCTCCATCATAATACTCCAAAGAGATCAATTTATCTAAATCCCTATCCAATTTCTCATTCTCTAAATCAGCCAACAAAAAGAAATGTTCATCCCCAGATCCTACCGCGCAACTTCTAAACTGCCTACCGGCATATTCTACATAATATCCTCATCTTCCCCCTACAAAAGCTTTGGTTTTACAAAATTCTCTAAACATATCAGAGTTCGGAGAATACAAAACTAATTTTCAAGGAAAATCTGGAAATGGAACAACTTCTACTCCATCCTCCCTATTAGATACTACATTTTTAGACTCAGCCGAATGACCGGAGGTCGGGGCCTCCAGAACAGGTAAGTCTCTATATCTATTATAATTATACAGTGGATTTGGTTCTACACAAAACTCCTCACGATTGACCTACATACAGGTCCAAGCATTCTATCATTATCTTTTACATCACACAGATATGCATATCGTTTATATTTCTTTTTTTTAATATAATATATCTAATAGATTTTATGAGTTACTATAAATAGTATTTTTTCAAAATTTGAAATCACAAAAAACTTTTACAAAATTTATATCAACAATATCGCAAATCATCTACTAACCTTTGATATCGGAATATGAATCTGATGCAGCGCCAAATCCTTCCCTCACAATACTGCAATATAGCCACCTTCGTGACTCAGCCTCTGTAACTCTCTCTCACTTTGATTGCTGATCACTCTCAATTAATTTCTCACAAAATTCTCTGCTATTTTTTCTCTTTCCTCCCTCTCTGTTCTTCAATTTTTCAAAAGTTAATAAATGTTTCAATGAAGGAGATGAAACATTATTTACAACTTCTCTCTCTAACTGTTGACAGTTATTGGGCCTCGCACTAGCTGCCCTCGATTTTGGAACCGGTGCATCCCTTCCACAATTCATGTCAGGCACTTTGTAACTTTTTGATGAAAACACCTTCCCATCATTGCCCTTAGCCCTATATTTAATTATATTCTTATCTCTATTACCCAAATTTTCCTCTGACTTCGCCACACTCATGATGACTCACACTTGTGCGCAATCAAACTTTCCTGTTATAACACAAGAGGCAAAAAACAAAGCTACATACTTTTTATATTTTGACTTCTACTACTTATAGTAGTGCTGACGTCATTCCCAAAGCTCTTACATTTCAAAAATTCATATTCTTTATTTAATAATACAGTCACAACATCATTTACAACAATATGGGACAAAATCAAACTTTATTCAAATTAGAAATCCTTGGCAGTTATTCGATCTCATACAATTCACTCCCTCACATATAATTATACCTGAAACATCCCAGATTCCCTGGGGAGCCACACCTAATCAATTCGCCTTCAGCAATTCTTACATCTTCCCACTCAATTTTCTCTTCCGCAATTAGTCTCACTGCCTCTTCTCGAGCTAATGGTTCCACAATCACATCCCAGAAAGCTCCTCGTATAAGCGACGATCCTACTCAAGTTGCCTACCCATCCAATCTAAACCTTCAAACTAATATTCAGACACTGGCAAGTCAGCATCATAATCTATCAAGCCAAAGATCCGTTCTCACACTTCAGCAATCTTAATCACCAAACGCCTTTCAGCAGCATAACGAATTCTTTCTGATCGAGTCCGCACCATATATATCTTGTGTCTTACTCCAATCCATGCTCATTTTCCCCTATTTTATAAAGTTTATATAATCACTTTAAATCCCCTACATTCTGTGTGTATCTCTCAAATCTGTTTTTGTTTTTTCTATAACTGAAAACACTAAAAAATCCGGATAAAAAGTTATCTGAAATTATCTGTCCACATCGACCTATTTGATTTCGTCCTACCCATTTTGACCTAATCATCATAATTTACTTCCCGTTAATATTTTGTAAGAGAGCTCTCTAAGCTATAATTTCCAATTTCAAATAGGTCTTAATCTTCTACAATTATCTCCCCCAATCATTCTAAGTTACTCAGTTTAAAATAACTCTCTACACAGCTTTTACTCTATACACACATTTTTACAGCTCGATCAATGTAACTTCTAGTTCGATCTTACATTTTATCCACTATTCATAAATCTTCAAGTTATTCACAACTCGATTTCTAGAGTTATTATATATATCAATACAGAGTTTGACTAACCAAATTTTATTAAGCTCGAATAAAAATTATAGGTACTTTACAGATAAATCTTTCAGGTACTTTACAGATAACAAGTCTTTAAGGTACTCCGAAATCAGTTACTTTACAAATAACAAGTCTTTCGAGTACTCCAAAACAATAAATCCTTCAGTTTATCTGACTTCAGTGATGTTTCACTCCATAAATCTTCTGAAGAAAAATAGCCATTGGAAAATGCTGAGTATCCTCATTCTTTTGAGTTTGATTGAAGTTTAGACATGAAGCGAACTTCAAATGGAAACTATGAAAGAAAGGACGTCAGTGCTTGAACCAACTCTTCAAACATAAGGTCTTCTTAGAGCCAAGAACAGATAATAGTATAGAAGTAGATTTTCATTCTTTATCTCCCTTCTCCACCACCACCGTTGCCTCCTCTATAACCCCCACCCTTAAAGAGTTGGCAGAGATCAAGAGGGCCCGACCTTTGAATCTAATCCCACACGAGAAACTGGCAAAACTGCCCTGCAGTTACACCAGTCCCCGGATATGTCTCCTCAACCTTATCTTCTGTAAGGATGTGGAGACACCTCCAACGTTAAGACAACATGATGAAATCTCCATATATAGTAAAAATCTTCTTCAGCTTCAGCCGCTTCTTCTTCTGACATACCCCGATACGTCGGTGGAATAGGAATGGGAGTAGGCATCTCCAGCGATTAATCACCAAAATATATCAACTTCAACCTCTGCATCTCAGTAGACATTCTCTCTTTGTAAACCATTCTCCTGGTCTTCACCATTATTAATCTAAACTTCTAGAAAAATTCTTAACAGATAACGTACTTTGCCAGAATCCTCGGTACAAGTACTATTTATATAACCCTTACATTTAATGTACATGTACGTTTCCAAAGCAGTCCTCATTCAAAACAATGCCACTCTTAACGCCCCAAGCATCACGTACATCATTATTCCCATCATCATTCAATGCATAAACATCCCCCATAGAGAAATACCCAATTTCCATACCAGTCAAATCAACATTAATACGTCATTTCTTTTCAACTCTCAGCAACCCAACTATACAAATTCTTTCTCAACCAATGCCACTCGTGACCTCAGTTGCGAGGGGGCAATTGTAGGGACTTATTCCTCAATCTAACCCAATTCGAACTGTCTCTACCTCGAACTACCTCAATGTCAGGATCATGTATTCTATACGTGACATATACAGTCAACATTGTCACATAGTCCACGAACTGATGAAGAATGCGGCTCGAGCACAACTGAAGAATATGAACAAGTCAAAGACACCTGTCCTTCACAAACTCAACAATTATTCAGTCAACAACCACTTGCCTCAATATTTAGAGAACGTGCTTCTGCATGATAACAAACTGCGGACAAGATCTATATAAGGAAGGAGTTCCAAAAGAAATAAGGACCACCAAAAAAATATACGAAAAATCACTAAGAAAACCATATTTTCTAGATTCTCAAACGCCAACTTTCTTATTTACAAGATCAAGTATTTTTAGTTCGAGATCACTTGTAATAAGATATCAACCTCAAGCAATAAAAGTCACTATTATCAAAACCCTCAACTCGAGGTCGTGGTTTTTGCATATTTAAAGGTTTTCCATGCTAAATCACATGTGTCATTTATTATTTTTTACATTAGTTTTTGTCACAAAAACATTGGTGTAAGAGCTAATTCTAAGCCACCTCGAGCTTACGGAATTAGGCCATTACAGTTATAATACAGAAACCCACACGTTTCATCTTTCACTCGAAGAGTGGGATGCCTTGATTAGGGTTTAGTAGCCTTCCGATTATTATGTTCATATGTATAGTCATATTATAAATTTCTGAATGTTTATTTTCTTGATGCACATAAGATAAATGAGAACGTCAATACGTTTAGGAAAAGTGGGTTACCCCATGAATACTTGATGAAAGCTATTTTTGTAAACAAAGTGGTTACTGGTAAATATGCAACTGGTCATGCTAGTGATGATTCCATTGATACAGCTACTTTAGATGTTGCCGCTGATTTTGATATTGAAGATGAGAATAATGTCCCCACTGACCTTGCAGAAAAAGATACTGATGCATACTTCACCGATCATCATTTTGAACCATCTGGGGGTTTATTTCCTACTTTGTCTAATGCTGAGCCCTTCGTCCCTCAACCAGAGTAATTTACACCTTATTACTTTCCATACTCTGCACCTCAACCAAAACTATTCACTTCTCTGTCAAAAAATAGTCACCGCGGTGGGAAAAAAAGGAAAAACAGAAGACACTTTTGAGAAGAACTGGCAAGATAAGATACACGTTAAAAGAAACTTTCGGAAGTGTGAGTTATTCTTCAAGAAATTGAGCTTTTGGGGTATTTAATGAATGCCGAAATGACTAAAGCATACTTGAAGTTTACCGAACATCCAAATTTGCTGACATGTTGTGGGCTTAGCTGCCCGAATCAAAGAAAAACTACCTGATGCAGTTCTCAGATTTTAGTTTGTTAGCATTAATTTACTATTTTAGATTATCTTGTTTTCTCGGAGTTTATAAAACTATGTTGATGTTCGACTATTTGCTATTTTGGACTATGTTAGTTTGTATTATCTAAGATTCGTACTTTGGATATCTTTAATATGTTGATCTATATAAACCATTTTGTATTTCCATTTGTGGAATGCTGCCTTTTGTATGTCCTTTTGTCCATTTTCAAGTTATGAATATATTTTATGGTGCCATTGTACTATTATGAAGAAGTACTGCAAATTTTGAGATGTACTCCAAGTGTGTTATTTTATTAACAAGGATATTTAAGACATTTGCCAGCTTTCAACACTTCTTAGAAGAAGAAAAAAACTATAACTTATTCAGCACTTCATCATTAAGCATTCAACACACATTCAACATTCAGTATTCATAGTTGAAAATTTTATTTAATATTACCACTTAGAGAACAAACACCACCTTGGTTCTCTTGTACAAGTATAATTGGTAATTTTATCGCTTGGGCATTTCTTTAAAACACCTTGAAAAAAGGGCACAGCTGCCAAAAAACATACAATATAGGTGTATTGTTTGCAAAAGGACCCCCCCCCCCCTATAAATCTGGACCTGTGCCTTAAAAGTTAAAATACTCACCATATCCCAGATTACCACTACCAGATTCAAACAATATTTAAAAAATAAATCCTTCAACAAAAATCGATATACTAACAATATTTATATGGGAATAAATGTACATTGCTTAACGATAAACTATTCAACACAACTAAAATGATTGGTCGTTTAAAACTCTCATCTGGGTTTTTCCCTCTCCAACACATCAAAAGTTCCACCCTCTTCAACTTTCTATCTAATCTTAAGCATCCTCTCTTCAAGTCACTATAGCCATCGAAAAATTCTTCTCTCTTGACTCTCTAAAATCATAGGTAGTTTCATCTTGTCTTAACTTCTATATGTGTTCCAAAATAAGCAGCTACAGAAATTCTGTTCATAATACTATGATACGAACCTATCTTGCAGTATTGAAATTTAGGCTTAGGGTTTTTTAATGGCCAACTCAACCCAAACTTATTCTCAAAGTAATGCTGTGACGCATGATAGAACGTGGATAATGCTCGCAATAAAATAAAATAAACATAACATAACATCATCTGGCAAATAGTAGTAAGCACACTCCCGATAATTTTCTGGATGATTTTGATCACTACGTTATTTTATTAACCCAAGTAGGTTATTTTGATAAAAACCTAGTAGGGTTGAATATTTTAGATTGATCTCTGAGTGATGAATCTGCATAAAGAGAACTATAAGTATTTCTATAATAACTGAAATTCTAGTGCTCGGTATTTAAAATATTTCGAGAAATTAGGTCAAAACAATTACTATCAATCAATGTTCTAGGATTAAGCAGAAACAGTTCAATAGTAAAGAAAAGAATGAATGAAATAAAAATTGTCACCTTGTGGGAAACTCCTTTGACTCAAGAAGAAGAACCAAGGGCGTTGTCGATGAACACGACAACAAAAAATATACTATTAAAAAGAGCTTAAGGCTGAATTATACTTACAGACTCGATAACCGGTCTCGTGATTAGCTCTCTTATGATCTAAGTAACGTACTATCAATTTTGTTCTCGCAGGACTAGCCTTTGTGCTCGTAATGACTATTTCTTCTCTTCAATGACTCTCCTTGCACTCATAACAAGGAACACCCTTTTTGAATCACTCTAGAAGAATATATAAGAGTAGGAGAAACTTATTCAACATTAACCTTTAGGTTTTAGGTTTTGAGTGATGTCAAACACTATCTCTCCGAGAAAGGATATTGAGCTTTTTCGAAAATACTTTTTTGTAAAGAAAAGAAGAAAAAGAGAAAGAAAAAGAGATGCAATGTTCGCTTAATAGTATTTTAGTTTTTTCTTGAGACTATTTGAACGAGACCTGTGGTCGTTCGAACGGTGCTACCAAATCAAAACAAACAACGCATAGTTTTGAGGCTTATTAGGGATTTCGTTCGAACGACAAAGGTCCTCGTTCAAATGGTCTCAAGAAAAACTAAAACTAAAATTTAGGCGAACATGATCTCCTTTTTTCTTTTCTCTTTTACTTCTTCTTTAGCAAAAAAGTATTTGCGGAAAAAGCTCAATATCCGTTTTTTTTTTTGATCAGGAGATAATTGACCTCAATCAAAAACTTAAAAACTAAAGGTTACGTTGAATAAGTTTATCCTACTTCTAGACTATTCTTTAGAGTGATTCAAAAAGGGTGTCCTTGATGAGTTGCAAAGGAGAGTCATGAGAGAATGAAGTCGGTCATACGAGAAAAAGGATAGTAGCTGCGAGAACAAAAGTGATTATAGGGAGTGATACGTAGATCAAAGAGAGGGAATTTAGGAGATTGAAGGGATGGGGGGGGGGGGGATAGGGAATGGGATGGGGATGGGGGGGGGGGGGGGGGGGGGGCGGGATAGGGATAAAGGGGGGATAATTGGGAGGAAGGAGGATGGGGGGGATAAGGATAGATGGGAAGGAGATAATCAGAGGGGGGGGGGGGGATTGGGGGGGATAAGATGGAGCTGGAGGGGGGGGGCATAGGAGGGGAGGGGAGGGGGAGGGGGATAGGAGGGAGTGATAAGACTTGAACTGGGATGGGGGGATAAGGGGCATAGGATAGGGGGGGGGGGATAAGAGAGATAAGGGAGGTGGGGGATGGATATAGATAGCTTGGATGAGGGATGATAGATTATAGGGGAGGGGGATTGATAGAATGATAATCACGAGACCGGGTTACGAGTCTGTAAGTATAATTCAGATAAGCTCTTTTTATTAGTATATTTTTGGTTGTCGTGTTCATCGACAACGACTGTGGTTTTTCTCTTGAGTAAAGGAGTTCCCACAAGGTGAACAATTATTTTGTCATTTAATTCTTTGTCTTTACTATTGACTGTTTCTGCTTAATCCTAGAACATTGATTGATAGGAATTGTTTTGACCTAATTTCCGAAATATTATTAAATACCGAGACATAGAATTTCAGTTATTATAGAAATATTATAGTTCTCTTTATGCAGATTCATCAATCAAGAGATCAATTCTAAATATTCAAACCATACTAGGTTTATCAAATAACCATACTATGTTTTAATAAAATAAACCTTAGTGATCAAATCATCCAAGAAAATTACGGGAGTGATGCTACTACTATTTTTCCATATGGATGGTATGTTTATGTTTATTTTATTTTATTGCGAGCAATATCCACGTGATATCATGCGTACAAGAGCATACTTTGAGAATAAAGTTGGGTTGAGTTGCCATTAAAAAAACCTAAACCTAAATTTCATACTGCAAGATTAGGGTTCGTACATAGTATGATGAACAGAATTTCTGTAGGCGCTTATTTTGGTGAACAACATATATGAAGTTAAGACAGAGGAAATACCTATGATGTTAGGAGTCAAAGAGAGAAGAATTTTCGATGGCTATAGTGACTTGAGAGGGAGGAGGCTTAAAGAGTAGATAGAAAGTTGAAGAGGGTGGAACTTTTGATGTGTTGGAGAGGGGAAAAACCAAGATGAGAGTTTAACGGACCAGATCATTTAGTTGTGTTGAATAGTTATCGTTAATCAATAGTAAATTTATTCCCATATAATATGTTAAGTATATCTTTTTGTGGTTGCAAGGATGTATTTATTTAAATATTGTTTGAATATGGTAGTGGTAAATCTGGGGATATGGTGGTTATTTAACTTTTAAGGCACAGGGAAAATTTATAGGGGGGGGGGGTCTTTTTGCCAAAAATACACCTATATTGTATTTTTGTAGCTTTGCCCTTGTTTCAAGGTGTTTAAAGAAATGCCCTAAAGAGATAAAATACCAAATATACTTGTACAAGAGAAACCAAGGTGGTGTTTGTTCTTAAGTGTTGAATTTAAATAAAATTTTCAACTATGAATACTGAATGTTGAATGTGTGAATGCTTAATGATGAAGTGCTGAATAAGTTATGTATTTTCTTCTTCTAAGAAGTGTTGAAAGCTGGCAATGTCTTAAATACCTTGTTATAAAATAACACAACTTGGAGTATCATCTAAAAATTGCAGTACTTCTTCATAATAAAGTACAATGGCACCATAAGTATATTCATAACTTGAAAATGGACAAAAATGGACATACAAAAGGCCGCATTACAAATGGAATACAAAATGGTTTATATAGATCAACAATATAAAGATAATCCAAAGTACGAATCTTAAGATAATACAAACTAACATAGTCCAAAATAGCAAATAGTCGAACATCAACATAGTTTATAAACTCCGAGAAAACAAGATAATCTAAAATAGTAATTAATGCATAACAAACTAAAATCTGAGAAACTGCATCAGGTAGTTTTTTTTGATCGAGCGCAGCTAAGCCCACAAAACAGTCAGCAAAATTTTGGATGTCGGTAAACTTCAAGTATGCTTTAGTCATTTCGGCATTCATTAAATACCCAAAACGCAATTTCTTGAAGAATAACTCACACTTCCGAAAGTTTCTTTTAAGTGTATCTTATCTTGCCAGTTCTTCTCAAAAGTGTCTTCTGTTTCCTTTTTTTCCCACCGCGGTGACTATTTTTGACAGAGAAGTGAATAGTTTGGTTGAGGTGCAGAGTATGGAAAGTAATAAGGTGTAAATTACTCTGGTTGAGGGGAAGAAGGCTCAGCATTAGACAAAGTAGGAAATAAACCCCAGATGGTTCAAAATGATGATCGGTGAAGTATGCATCAGTATCTTTTTTGCAAGGTCAGTGGGACATTATTCTCATCTTCAATATCAAAATCAGCGGCAACATCATAAAGTGCTGTATCAATGGAATCATCCCTAGCATGACCAGTTGCATATTTACCAGTAACACTCTTGTTTACAAAATAGCTTTAATCAAGTATTCATGGGGTAACCCACTTTTCTAAACGTATGAAGTTCCATTTATCTTAGTGCATCAAGAAAATAAACATTCAGAAATTTATAATATGACTATACATAGAAACATAATAATCGGAGGCTACTAAACCCTAATCAAGGCATCCCACTCTTCGAGTGAAAGATGAAACGTGTGGGTTCTGTTTATAACTGTAATGGCCTAATTCCGTAAGCTCGAGGTGGCTTAGAATTAGCTCTTACACCAATGTTTTGTGACAAAAACTATGTAAAAAATAATAAATGACACATGTGATTTAGCATGGAAAACCTTTAAATATGCAAAAACCACGACTCGAGTTGAGGGTTTTGATAATAGTGACTTATTGCTTGGGTGATATCTTATTACAAGTGATCGATCGAACTGAAAAATATTGATCTGTGAAATAAGAAAGTTGGCGTTTGAGAATCTAGAAAATATGGTTTTCTTAGTGATTTTTCGTATATTTTTTTGGTGTCCTTATTTCTTTTGGAACTCCATCCTTATATAGATCTTGTCCGCAGTTTGTTATCATGCAGAAGAACGTTCTCTAAATATTGAGGCAAGTGGTTGTTGACTGAATAATTGTTGAGTTTTGAAGGACAGGTGTCTTTGACTTGTTCATATTCTTCAGTTGTGCTGAGCCGCATCTTCATCAGTTCGTGGACTATGTGACAATGTGACTGTATATGTCAGGTATAGAATACATGATCCTGACATTGAGGTAGTCGAGGTAGAGACAGTTCGAATTGGGTTAGATTGAGGAATAAGTCCTACATTGCCCCTCGCAAACTGAGGTCACGAGTGGCGTTGGTTGAGAAAGAATTTGTATAGTTGGGTTGCTGAGAGTTGAAAAGAATGACGTATTAATGTTGATTGGATGGTATGGAAATTGGGTATTTCTCTATGGGGGATGTGTTATGCATTGAATGATGATGGGAATAATGATGTACGTGATGCTTGGGGCGTTAAGAGTGGCATTGTTTGAATGAGGACTGCTGGAACGTACATGTACATTAAATGTAAGGTTATATAAATAGTACTTGTACCGAGGATTCTGGCAAAGTACGTATATGTTAAGAATTTTTCTAGAAAGTTTAGATTAATAATGGTGAAGACCAGGAGATGGTTTACAAAGAGAGAATGGTCTACTGAGATGCAGAGGTTGAAGTTGATATATTTGGTGATTAATCGCTGGAGATGCCTACTCCATTCCTGTTCACCGACGTATCGGGGTATGTCAGAAGAAGAAGCGGCTGAAGCTGAAGAAGATTTTTACTATAATGGAGATTTCATCATGTTGTCTTAACGTTGGAGGTGTCTCCACATCCTTACGAAGATAAGGTTGGGAGACATATCCGGGGACTGGTGTAATGCAGGGCAGTTTTGCCAGTTCTCGTGTGGGATTAGATTCAAAGGTTGGGCCCTCTTGATCTTGCCAACTCTTTAAGGGTGGGGGTTAAGAGGAGGCAACGGTGGTGGTGGAGAAGGGAGATAAAGAATGAAAATCCTTCTATACTATATCTGTTCTTGCTCTAAGAAGACCTTAGTTTGAAGAGTGGGTTCAAGCACTGACGTCCTTTCTTTAAGTTTCCATTTGAAGTTCGCTTCATGTCTAACTTCAATCAAACTCAAGAATGAGGATACTCAGCATTTTCCAATGGCTATTTTGTCAGAGAGATTTATGGAGTGAAACATCACTGAAGTCAGATAAATGAGGATTTATTGTTTTGGAGTACTCGAAAGACTTGTTATTTGTAAAGTAACTGATTTCGGAGTACCTTAAAGACTTGTTATCTGTAAAGTACCTGAAAGATTATCTGTAAAGTACCTATAATTTTATTCGAGCTTAATAAAATTTGGTTAGTCAACTCTGTATTGATATTATAATAACTCTAGAAATCGAGTTTGTGAATAACTTGAAGATTTATGAATAGTGGATAAAATGTAAGATCGAACTAGAAGTTACATTGATCGAGCTGTAAAAATGTGTGTATAGAGTAAAAGCTGTGTAGAGAGTTATTTTAAACTGAGTAACTTAATGAAGATTGGGGGAGATAATTGTAGAAGATAAAGACCTATTTGAAATTGGAAATTATAGCTTAGAGAGCTCTCTTACAAAATATTAACGGGAAGTAAATTATGATGATTAGGTCAAAATGGGTAGGACGAAATCAAATAGGTCGATGTGGACAGATAATTTCAGATAACTTTTATCGGATTTTTAGTGTTTCAGTATAGAAAAAAACAAAAAACAGATTTGAGAGAACACACAGAATGTAGGGGATTTAAAGTGATTATATAAACTTTATAAAAAGGGGAAAATGAGCATGGATTGGAGTAAGAACAAGAATAATGGTGCGGACTCGATCAGAAAGAATTCGTTTGCGCTGAAAGGCGTTTGGTGATTAAGATTGCTGAAGTGTGAGAACGGATCTTTGGCTTGATAGATTATGATGTGACTGCCAGTGTCTGAATATTAGTTTGAAGGTTTAGATGGATGGGTAGGCAACTTGAGTAGGATCGTCGCTTCTACGAGGAGCTTTTGGGATGTGATTGTGGAACCATTAGCCGAGAAGAGGCAGTGAGTAATTGCGGAAGAGAAAATGATGGTGGGAAGATGTAAGAATTGCTGAAGGCGAATTGATTAGGTGTGGCTCCCCAGGGAATCTGGGAGTTTCAGGATAATATATGTGAGGGATGTGATGTATGAGATCGAATAAGCCAAGGATTTCTAATTTGAATAAAGTTTGATTTTGTCCCATATGTTGTAATGATGTTGTGACTGTATTATTAAATAAAGAATATGAATTTGTTGAAATGTAAGAGCTTTGGGAATGACGTCAGACATACTAAGTAGTAGAAGTCCAAATATAAAAAGTAGGTAGCTTTGTTTTTTGCCTTTGTGTTATAACAGGGAAAGTTGATTGCGCACAAGTGGGGTCATCATGAGTGTGGCGAAGTCAGAGGAAAATTTGGGTACTAGAGATAAGAATATAATTAAATATAGGGCTAAGGGCAATGATGGGAAGGTGTTTTCATCAAAAAGTACAAAGTGTCTGACATGAATTGTGGAGGGATGCACGGTTCCAAATCGAGGGCAGCTAGTGCGAGGCCCATAACTGTCAACAGTTAGAGAGAGAAGTTGGAAATAATGTTCATCTCTTCATTGAAACATTATTAACTTTTGAAAATTGGAAGAACAGAGAGGGGGAAAAGAGAAAAAATAGCAGAGAATTTTTGTGAGAAATTAATTGAGAGTGATCAGCAACAAAGTGAGAGAGAGTTACAGAGGCTGAGTCACGAAGGTGGCTATATGCAGTATTGTGAGGGAGGATTTGGCGCTGCATCAGATTCATATTCCGATATCAAAGGTTAGTAGATGATTTGCGATATTGTTGATATAAATTTGTAAAGTTTTTTGTGATTTCAAATTTGAAAAAATACTATTTATAGTAACTCATAAAATCTATAGATATCTTATATTAAAAAAAAGAAAATAAACGATATGCATATCTGTGTGTGATGTAAAAGATAATGATAGAATGCTGGACCTGTATGTAGGTCAATCTGAGGAGTTTTGTGTAGAACCAAATCCACATGTATAATATAATAGATATAGAGACTTACCTTTCTGGAGGCCCGACCTCCGGTCATTCGGCTGAGTCTAAAATGTAGTATCTATAGGGAGGATGGAGTAGAAGTTGGTCCATTTCCAGATTTTTCTTGAAAATTGTTTTGTATTCTCGAACTCTGATATGTTAGAGAATTTTGTAAACCAAAGCTTTTGTAGGGGGAAGATGAGGATATTATGTAGAATATGCGTAGGCAGTTTAGAAGTTGCGCGGTAGGATCTGGGGATGAACATTTCTTTTTGTTGGTGTATTTAGAGAATGAGAAATTGGATAGGGATTTAGATAAAATGATCTCTTTGGAGTATTATGATGGAGATGTTAGGGCGACCTGGAAGAGGGTTTCTGTGTTACTGTCTCAACTGGAGTAGGGTTGTGCTTGCCCCTTAACAATCTTACGAAAGGGATATGAAAGCCATTGGGGCATGTTATGTTTAGTTGAATGAGAACATGTAGAAAGTAATAAATGTCTGTGAGTTTTGAATAAGTTGTAGGAGGAGGATGAGGTTGAGAGGATGAATCTCCTGAAGAGATTTGCAGTTTTGGTGTAAAAAAACTATTCTACAAGTAAAGGGGCATACTTTTTTGTGAGTTCAAGTTGACCTTTATTTTAATCTAAATTCAGCAGGTCGAATGTAGAATGAAATGGGATATGGGTAAAGGGAAGTTGCCTCAGAGAGATGATGAAGAACCCATGGAACTTCCGTGTAGAACATAAAAAAAAAGTAATTAATAACATATAATATGAAAGTTCAAATTGATGTTATTCTATTGTTGATAATGCATTGTTGTTTGGCAGCCCCTATGTCAAGGTGAGAGGAAGAAGTCTATGTTGGATAATATTGCTAGAAGGGACCGAGCTCAAAATGTGTTGAAAGAACTCAGCATTAGTAGAAAGAAGCGAGCTAACAGCAGGTCCAAGAAAGTTCAACAGTTTCAAGCAACGAGGCTATGACGAGTATTGGTGACAACAGAGAGGGGAGCGATAGGGAGAGATGAGGGTATTTCCAAAGGCCTCGGGGTAGACTTTACAAATGAACCAAAGTCTACTAGATCGAGCAAGCTAGCTCGGGTATTCCCAAGAAGAGGATATTGAAGCGTGGTTCGACCTCCGGTACACAAGGAGTAGTGAGGCCGAGGGAGAGGCGAAGAAGAGAAGGGTAGGTCCTTCATCTAAATTGGCTGGGGCGAAGGTCATAGAGGATCGACTGGTGAGGAATATGGGTTGAAGCGGTGGAGGAAAGGGTGAGGCTTGCAGCTCACAATAGTGAGGAGAAGATGAGCAAAATGGTAAGTCTGATAATTAATAAATATCTTCTAAATTCTTTTTGTGGTTGAGCTAAAAAATGTAGTCAATGATTCATTTTAGGCGCTCATTTTATGAAGGGGGTCTGTTGGGATAGAGGAGAAGAAAGCCTAGCTGAGAAGGGGAGGCTAAGCGGAGAAGAAAGTAGCTCATCTGAAAACTGATCTGGCTAGAAGGGGAGAGGACTGGAGTCGTAAAAGCTACTCAGGAGTTGCAGATTAGTGATCTGACAGAAGAAGTAGGAAATAATCTGGAGAAGGTGGCAATCCAGCGTGATAGACTTGGCGGTCACCTTCTGAAAATGGGGTACTCCAAAACTGATTTGAATGACATTATGGAGGAGTACCTAGGTTGAGTGAGGAGGTTGAGGATGATGGGGCTGGCATTATGAAAGGGCTAGAGGAGTTATCCCCAGACTGGGCGAGAGATGAAGAGGATGAGAATGCCAATCCAGGATAGGAAATAGAAGAGGTATAGTATAATGTTGACACATTTGATTGTGTGATTCCGAAGGGGTTGCTGAATGGAATGTATGGATTAAACGTAAGGAATGGCCAGGCTGACGAGATCACCAATCGAACTTAGTCGACGAATCAAGAAGCACTGACAGGAAAAGAAGGGTAATTGGGTAATAGGAATTACCACTGGTTATCGGAAATATCAAAAAAACACCTCGAGTATCGATGGATGTATGCCAGTCTGTTGGCAAACAGAAGCTAGAAGCAACATCCTCACTCAATATCATCACCCTACTACGTGATCATACATGGAAGACGTCAAAAGAAAACAAGTTCTAGGTGGCTGTAACATGAATGCGATGAAGAAACAAGAGACAAGCAGCCATAAATTGTAGGAAGATACCATCAGAACTTTGGTAACGATCATATAAAACAGGGTTCTCCATAGAAAGTTGAAATTAAAGACCTCATCCTACGAGAGGTACACGAAACATAGAAAGGGAACTCAATACTGAGAAACTAGTAGCAAATTAGGAAGGACTTTTCATCATTGTTGAAAAAGGAATCTTGGCCTAACGATCTGACTGCAGAAAAATAGGAGATTTGAGTCCCAATCGCTTGGAATACGACGGAGATTAAGTTATATGCAGATAATAATCTATCATAGTGTAATTTCTACTATTTCTATCTCTTGTCATCATTTTGACATTAATGAAATACTTATGTTTGACCGACCTACATCAAAGTATTCTACTATTCATATAGTACTCTTTACTATATCTAAAAAAGTGTATATGTCAATCGTTGCAACAATGAAATACTTGTGTTTAGTTGCCCTACCTTATAGTACTTTAGAATGATATATAAACACTCTATATACATCAACACAGTTCAATATCACAGGTATATGGGTTCACCCATTTACTATATAGAATCAGTTGGTGCTGCAGCCAAATGATTCTATACACTACAGATCATTTGTACTTCAGCCAAACTAATCTGATATAACATAAACAGGTCGGTTTGCTTTAACAAGTTCATCTTCTATAATACAACAAAAAAGGTCGGTTTTGTTCCATAATACGGTGTAACAAATGACAGGACTTCTAAAACACAACGGGTTTTACAAAAGGTCTGTACAAATATGATATAGGCACAATTCTATTATCAGTTAAATTTTACTATACATATCTACTATATTTCAATGGGCATAGTATGATTATTCTTTTACATTCATAATCCTCCTTCAATCAACTAAACCTATCACTCAAACTTTCAGACCGCACACGCCACGCAAACTGTCCCCACATTCAAAAAGTTGTAGATGCATAACCTCTCGTCACCACCACCAGAGTAGCAATTTGTTTCCTTCTTTAAACTTACTCGTTAGTAAGGGCACAAAGTGTGGACCTAATACGATCAGATACTTAGTTTACACTAATGCATTGTCACCATGCACACCATTGTGACCCAGGTTGCCATAACGTGTCCATTCTTTTTTATAATCGTTTGAAACTCAGACAAAAAAATGTAAGCACTAATGTCATCTCTATTCATGCATCACCACTTACTAACGCTTCACGTTATCAGGAAACGGAAAGCCCTCTTATCCCTGTGATTTTTACCTTGCCTCATTCAACATCCCTTCAACGTTTTAACACGTATTCTATCACCATTTTGTCATCCATGTCGCTTATTAGTGTTTCATCACAATCAATGAATTAGTCCATGTATGACCAACAAAGTCAAGATTCCTCCATAAAAGACTCATTATGGTATCCTCTACAACCCTTTCTTCATGATCTAGTTTCGCCTTCAAAGATCAGCCTCCAGACTTGGTCTACGCGATCATGTAGTCCCAAATTTCCTTTGGTACTCCAAAATCGAACTCAAAGTTGTTGTCAGGATCTCGGGTTCCTATCTTCAGCAATGGTGTTGTTTAGAATTTGTATGTTCATTGTTGGCTTCTTCAACTTTGATTACCCTCCATTTAGCGGCATTACCACACTCTTTCATTTGTGAGCGAGCCATATACCTCCCTCACAGTAGCTCGTACATAAACTATTTTTATTTCAAGAGTTATTTATTGACACGCAAATTTTAACACTATCTTTCTCTTCCTTCAACAGCCAAAACTCTGTACTTTGTTTGCGCAGGATTAGTCAGCCTCTTATTTCTAGTTGTTTGGTCAAATGAAACACTTACTTTTCTCTTCGTACTCCTCACCTCTATTTTTTTCTTTATCATAACATTTTTGTGCTTCTTGATGCTATTTCCAATCAATGTTCAAATTTTTATTTAAGAAGCAAAACTTCACCTGCTCTAAGCTTCTTGCCAGTTCC
>JACGCM010001820.1:0-27700 GCA_014058105.1 Kingdonia uniflora
TTCCCAAACGCGTAGGCCGGTATCCAAACTATCAGAATTGGGATCTAAAGATCGAGAGGTTTGAAATCCGAACCATAACATAGGAACCAGGAGTATTGCATTTATTGGTAACTATCCTCCATGTTGCGGTAGAAACGAAACTCTTTAATGATTCGAAACCTCTCAAACGTTTTCCCGGTAACGAAGCTTCACGGGAATGTGAATTTATTTGGTAAAACTCGCCTAGCATTGTTGTCGACTGAAACAGACTATTAAAACGATTCCAACTCGGTAAACGAGTTGCATGTAGACATGCTTTTTTGAATTGAGATTGAACCTTCGGAGAGGTACATATCCCCACCCTGTACCGGCAAAATTCAAACTGAGTTATTACGAATCATTGATAGCTACCTAGAATCTTATCGTCGATGCCAAAACCTTTGAAGCGACCAACGCACAAAGAGTTGCCGTTATCAAACCTATCTAATTGCGTTCTAAAGCATCAGAAGAGGGTACGAAAATCATTCCCAGTCGAAATAGAACCGACAGTATGCGATTCATTGGCAAACATCTCGCATGTTGTAGTAGTAACGAAACTCTTAGAACTGATCTCATCTCAAACGAGTTGCCAGTAGCCAAAATCTCAAAATTGTGATAAAAACCAACGTAGTGGTCCTACTCCTTAACGGTCCTAAAATTCAAAACCGGGGAGTATTGGGATTCTTGGGGAACTATCAAACTATTGTCGGTCGAACGAGCTCATCAAAACAATCCAACTTCTCAAACGAATAGCCGTTATCCAAATTTCTCAAAATCGCGATCTAAAGCATCGGAGAGGTGCAAAATCCGAACCAGTCAAAAATAGATGCCGGGAGTATTGCGATTTATTTGGTAACTATCCTCGCATGTCGCCAGTTGAAACAGAACTCTTAAAAGTAATCCAACCTCTCAAACATGTTGCATGTAGACATGCTTTTTTGAATTGAGATCTAAACCATCAGAGAGGTACATAATCCGTACCGGTCAAAAATTTAAACTGGGAGTATTGCGATTCATTTGATAACTATCCCAGCATGTTGTCTATTGAAGAAAACTCTTAGAAGTGATCCAACCTCAAAAAAGAGTAGCTGGTATCCAACTTTTCATTTGCGTTCTAAAGCATCGGAGAGGTAAAAAATCTGTATCAGTAAAAGATTAAAACAAGCAGTATTGCGATTCAATTGGAAATTATCCTAGGAAGTTGTCGGTCATAACGAAAGTCTTTGAAATGATCCATCCTCTCAAACGAGTTGCCGGTAGCCAAACTTCTCAAATTACGATAGAAATCATGGTAGTGGTACATAATCCGTACCAGTCAAAAATTCAAACCCGAAGCATTACGATTCATTTGTTAACTATCCATGCATGTCGTCAGTCAAAACGAACTTAAAAAAATAAACCAACTTCTCTAACGAGTTGCCGGTGGTATCCATATTTCTCAAAATCGCGATCTAAAGCATCCGAGAGGTTCGAAATCCGAACCTGTCATAAATAAAAGACGGTAGTATTGCAATTTATTTGGTAACTATCCTAACATGTTGTCGGTCGAAACGAAACTATTTAATGCGATCCAACCTGTTAAACGTGTTGCCGGAATCCAAGCATCTCGGAATTGCGATTTATTTGGTAACTATCCTAGCATGTTGTCGGCTGAAACAGAAGTCCTAAAAACTCTCCAACCTCTCAAACGAGTTGCATGTAGAAATCTTTTTTTGAATTGAGATTTAAACCATCGGAGAGGTACATAATCCGTACCGGTCAAAAATTTAAACTGGGAGTATTGCGATTCATTTAATAACTATCCCCGCATGTTGTCGATTGAAGAAAACTTTTAGATGCGATCCAACATCACAAACGAGTAGCTGGTATCCAACTTTTTATAATTGGGTTCTAAAGCATCGGAGAGGAACGAAATCCGTACCAATTAAAAGTAAAAGCCGGTAGCATTGCGATTCATTTGGTAACTATCGTAGTAAGTTGTCGGTCGTATCGAAACTCTCAGAAATGGTACATCCTCTCAAACGAGTTGTCGGTATGCAAATTTCTCAGAATTGCGATAAAAACTAACAGAGTGGTACATAATACGTACCGGTGAAAAATTCAAACTGGGAGTATTGCGATTTATTTGGTAATTATCCAAGCATGTTGTCGATCGAAATGAACACTTAAAAATGATCTATCTACCCAAACGAGTAGCCGGTATCCAAACTTATCAGAATTGGGATCTAAAGCATCGGGGAGGTTTGAAATTCGAACCAATCATACATAGTAGCCTGGAGTATTGCGATTTATTTGGTAACTATCCTACCATGTTGACGGTCGAAACGAAACTCTTTAAATCGATCCAACCTCTCTAGCGTGTTCCCGGTATCGAAGCTTCTCGGAATTGTGATTTATTTTGTAACTACCCTAGCATGTTGTCAGTTGAAACAGAACTCTTAAAAATGATTCAACCTCTCAAACGAGTTGCATGTAGACATGCTTTCTTGAATTGAGATCTAAACCATTGGTGAGGTACTTAATCCATACCGGTCTAAAATTCAAACTGGGAGTATTGCGATTCATTTGATAACTATCCCAGCATGTTGTCTATTGAAGAAACTCTTAGAAGTGATCCAACCTCACAAACGAGTAGCTGGTATCCAACTTTTCATAATTGTGTTCTAAAGCATCGGAGAGGTACAAAATCCGTATCAGTAAAAGATTAAAACTGGCAGTATTGCGATTCATTTGAAAACTATCCTAGCAAGTTGACGGTCGTAACGAAAGTCTTAAAAATGATCCATCTTCCCAGACGAGTAGCCGGTATCCAAACTTATCAGAATTGGGATCTAAAGCATCGGGGAGGTTTGAAATTCGAACCAATCATAAATAGTAGCCCGAAGTATTGCGATTTATTTGGTAACTATCCTACCATGTTGTCGGACGAAACGAAACTCTTTAAATCGATCCAACCTCTCTAACGTGTTCCCGGTATCGAAGCTTCCCAGAATTATGATTTATTTGGTAACTATCCTAGCATGTTGTCAGTTGAAACAAAACTCTTAAAAATGATTCAACCTCTCAAACGAGTTGCATGTAGACATGCTTTCCTGAATTGAGATCTAAGCCATTGGTGAGGTACTTAATCCGTACCGGTCTAAAATTGAAACTGGGAGTATTGCGATTCATTTGATAACTATCCAAGAATCTTATCGATCGATGCAAAACTCTCTGAAGCGATCCAACAACAGAAACAAGTTGCCAGTATCCAACCTATCATAATTGCGTTTTAAAGCATCGGAGAGGTACGAAATCTGTACTTGTGAAAAATTAAAACAGGCAGTATTGCGATTCATTTGATAACTATCGTAGTATGTTGCCGGTCGTAACGAAACACCTAGAAATGATCCATCTTCTCAAACGAGTTTCCAGTTAGCCAAACTTCTCAAAATTGCGATAGAAACCATCAGAGTGGTACATAATCCGTACCGTTCTAAAATTCAAACCGGGAGTATTGCGATTCATTTGGCAACTATCCAAACATATTGTCGGTCAAAGCGAGCTCATAAAAACAATTCAACTTTTCTAACGAGTAGCCGGTGTCCAAATTTCTCAAAATCGCGATCTAAAGCATCGGAGACGTTCGAAATCCGAACAAGTCAAAAATAGAAGCCGGGAGTATTGCGATTTATTTGGTAACTATCCTAGCATGTTATCAGTTTTAACAGAACTCTTAAAAGCGATCCAACCTCACAAACGTGTTGCATGTAGACATGCTTTTTTGAATTGAGATCTAAACCATCGGAGAAGTAAATAATCCGTACCGTTCAAAAATTCAAACTGGGAGTATTGCGATTCATTTGATAACTATCCCAGCATGTTGTCGATTGAAGAAAACTCTTAGAAGCGATCCAACCTTACAAACGAGTAGCTGGTATCAAACTTTTCTTAATTGCGTTTTAAAGCATCGGAGAGGTACGAAATTCGCACCAGTAAAAAAATAAAATCGGCAGTATTGCGATTCATTTTGAAACTATCCTAGCAAGTTGTCATTCGTAATGTAACTCTTTGAAATGATCCATCCTCTCAAACGAGTTGTCGGTAGCAAAACTTCTCAATATTGCGATAGAAACCATTAGAGTGGTACATAATCCTTACCGGTCCAAAATTAAAACTGGGAATATTGCAATTCATTTGGAAACTATACATGCATGTTGACGGTCGAAACAAACTCATAAAAACAATCCAACTTCTCTAACGAGTTGCCGGTATCCATATTTACCAAAATCCCTATCTAATGCATTATGGAGGTTCAAAATCCGAACCAGTCATAAATAGAAGCCGGGAGTATTGCGATTTATTTGGTAACTATCCTAGCATGTTGTCGGTCGAAACAAAACTCTTTAAATCGATCTAACCTCTCAAACGTGTTGCCTACATTCTCGGAATTGCGATTTATTTGGTAACTATCCTAGCATGTTGTCGGTTGAAGCAGAACTCTTAAAAACGATCCAACCTCTCAAACTATTTGCATGTAGACATGCTTTTTTGAATTGAGATCTAAACCATCGGTGATGTATTTAATCCGTACCGGTCTAAAATTCAAACTGGGAGTATTGCGATTCATTTGGTAACTATCCTCAAATGTTGTCGATCGAAGGGAAACTCTTAGAAGCGATCCAAACTCACAAACGAATTACCGGTATCCAACCATTCATAATTGCGCTCTAAAGCATCAGAGAGGTACGAAATCCGTACCAGTCAAAAATTAAAACCGGCTGTTTTGCGATTCATTTGGTAACTATCCTCACATGTTGACGGTCGGAGAGAAACTCTTAGAAATAATACATCCTCTCAAACGAGTTGCCGACAGCCAAAATTTTCAGAATTTTGATAGAAACCATCGGAATGGTACATAATGCGTACCGGTCAAAAATTCAAACCGTGAGCAATGCGATTCATTTGATAACTAGCCAAGCATGTTGCCGGACGAAACGAACTCATAAAAACAATCTAACATATCAAACGAGTAGCCGGTATCCATACTTCTCAGAATCGCGATCTAAAGCATCGGAGAGGTTCAAAATCCAAGCCAGTCTTAAATAGAAGTCGGGTGTACTGCAATTTATTTGGTAACTATCCAAGCATGTTGTCTGTTGAAGCGAAAGTTTTAAAATCGATTCAATCTCTTAAACGTGTTGCCGGCATCCATGCTTCTCAGAATTGCGATCTAAAGCATTATAGAGGTACAAAATATGTACCATTCAAAAATTCAAACCGGGAGTATTGCGATTCATTTGGTAATTATCCTAGCATGTTGTTGGTCTAAAAAAAACTCAAAAAAAGAACTAACCTCTCAAAGGAGTTGCATGTAGGCATGCCTTTTGAAATTGAGATCTAAACCATCGGAGAGGTACATAATCCGTACCGGTCAAAAATTCAAACAGGGAGTATTGCGATTCATTTCATAACTATAGTAGCATGTTATCTTTCGAAGAAAAACTCTATGAAGCGATCCAAACTCACAAACGTGTTGCTGGTATCCAATTATTCATAATTGCGTTATAATGCATCGAAGAGGTACGAAATTCGTGCCAGTGAAAAATTAAAACCGGCATTAATGTGATTTATTTGGTAACTATCCTTGCATGTTATCGGCCGCAACGAAACTCTTAGAAATGATACATCCTCCCAAACGAGTTGCCGGTAGCCAAATTTCTCATAATTGAGATTGAAACTATCGGAGTGGCAAATAATCCGTACCGGTTAATAATTCAAACCGGAAGTATTGCGATTCATTTGGTAACTATCAGAGCATTTTGTCGGTCGAAACGAAACTCTAAAAAAATATCTAACCTCCCAAACGAGTTGCATGTAGGCATGCTTTTTTAAATTTATATCTAAAGCATCGAAGAGGTCTAAAATCCGAACCAATCATAAATAGATGCCGGGAGTATTGCGATTTATTTGGTAACTATTCTAGCATGTTGTCGGTCGAAACGAAACTCTTTAAATCGATCCAACCTTTCAAACGTGTTGCCGGTATCCAAGCATCTCGGAATTGCGATTTATTTGGTAACTATCCTAGCATGTTGTCGGTTGAAGCAGAACTCCTAAAAACGATCCAACCACTTAAACGAGTTGCATGTAGACATCCTTTTTTAAATTGAGATCTAAACCATCGGAGAGGTAAATAATCCGTACCGGTCATAAATTTAAACTGGGAGTATTGAGATTCATTTGATAACTATCCCCACATGTTGTCGATCAAAGAAAACTCTTAGATGCGATCCAACATCACAAACGAGTAGCTGGTATTCAACTTTTTATAATTGCGTTTTAAAGTATCGGAGAGGTACGAAATCCGTAACAATGATAAGTTAAAACCGGCAGTATTGCGATTCATTTGGTAACTATCCTAGTAAGTTGACGGTCGTAGAGAAACCCATAGAAATAATACATCCTCTCAAACGAGTTGCCGGTAGCAAAATTTCTCAAAATTTTGATAGAATCCATCGGAGTGGTACATAATACGTACCGGTCAAAAATTCAAACCGTGAGCAATGCAATTCATTTGATAACTAGCCAAGCATGTTGTCGGACGAAGCGAACTCATAAAAACAATCTAACATATCAAACGAGTAGCCGGCATACATACTTCTCATAATCGCAATCTAAAGCATCGGAGATGATCGAAATCCAAGCCAGTCATAAATAGAAGCCGGGCGTATTGCAATTTATTTGGTAACTATCCAAGCATGCTATCCGTTGAAACGAAACTTTTAAAATCGATCCAACCTCTCAAACGTGTTACCGGCATCCATGGTTCTCATAATTGCGATCTAAAGCATTATAGAGGTTCGAAATATGTGCCATTCTAAAATTCAAGCCGGGAGTATTGCGATTCATTTGGTAACTATCCTTGCATGCTGTCGGTTGAAACAGAACTCTTAAAAAAGATCCAGCCTCTCAAACGAGTAGCATGTAGGCATGCATTTTTGAATTGGGATTTAAACCATCGGAGAGGTACATAATTCGTACCGGTCAAAAATTCAAACTGGGGAGTATTGCGATTCATTTGATAACTATCCTTGCATGCTGTCGATCGAAAAAAACTCTTAGAAGTAATCCAACCTCAGAAACGAGTAGGTGGTAACCTACTTTTCATAATTGCATTGTAAAGCATCGGAGAGGTACGAAATCCGTACCAATGAAAAATTAAAACTGGTAGTATTGCGATTCATTTGGTAACTATCGTAGAATGTTGTCAGTCGTAACGAAACTTTATGAAATGATCCATCCTCTCAAACGAGTTGCCGGTAGCCAAATTTCTCAAAATTACGATAGAAACCATTGGAGTGGTACATAATCCGTACCAGTCAAAAATTCAAACCCGATGCATTACGATTCATTTGGTAACTATCCATGGTTGTTGTCGGTCGAAACGAACTCATAAAAATAATCCAACTTCTCAAACGAGTAGCCGGTGGTATCCATATTTCTCAAAATCGCGATCTAAATCATCGGAGAGGTTCGTAATTCGAACCAGTAATAAATTAAAGACGGGAGTATTGCGATTTATTTGGTAACTATCCTAGCATATTGTCGGTCGAAACGAAACACTTTTAATCGATCCAACCTTTCAAACGTGTTGCCGGTATTTAAGCATCTCGGAATTGCGATTTATTTGGTAACTATCCTAGCATGTTGTCGGTTGAAACTGAGCTCCAAAAAACAAACCAACCTCTCAAACGAGTTGCATGTAGACATCTTTTCTTGAATTGAGATCTAAACCATCGGAGAGGTACATAATCCGTACCGGTCAAAAATTAAAACTATGAGTATTGCGATTCATTTGATAACTATCCCCGCATGTTGTCGAACAAAGAAAACTCTTAGATGCGATCCAACATCACAAACGAGTAGCTGGTATCCAATTTTTTATAATTGCGTTCTAAAGCATCGGAGAGGTACGAAATCGGTACCAATGTAAAGTTAAAACCGGTAGTATTGCGATTTATTTGGTAACTATCCTTGTAAGTTGTCGGTCGTAACAAAACTCTACGAAATGATACATCCTCTCAAACGAGTTGTCGGTATCCAAATTTCTCAGAATTGCGATAAAAACAATCGAAGTGGCACATAATACGTACCTGTGAAAAATTCAAACTGGGAGTATTGCAATTTATTGGTAACTATCCAAGCATGTTGACGATGGAAACGAACTCTTAAAAATGATCCATCTTCCCAAACGAGTAGCCGGTATCCAAACTTATCAGAATTGGGATCTAAAGCATCGGAGAGGTTTGAAATCCGAACCAATCATACATAGTAACCAGGAGTATTGCGATTTATTTGGTAACTATCCTACCATGTTGTCGGTCAAAACAAAACTCTTTAAATCGATCCAACCTCTCAAACGTGTTCCCGGTATCGAAGCTTCTCGGAATTGTGATTTATATGGTAACTATCCTAGCATGTTGTCGGTTGAAACAGAAATCTTAAAACCGATCCAACCTCTCAAACGAGTTGCATGTAGACATGCTTTTTTGAATTGAGATCTAAACCTTCGGAGAGGTACATAATCCGTACCGGTTAATAATTCAAACTGAGGGTATTACGAATCATTTGATAACTATCCTAGAATCTTATTGATCGATGCAAAACTCTTTGAAGCGATCCAACCTCACCAACGTGTTGCCGGTATCCAACCTATCATAATTGCGTTCTATAGCATCGGAGAGGTACAAAATCCATACCAGTCAAAAATTAAAACCGGCAATATTACGATTCATTTGGTAACTATCCTAGCATGTTGTAGGTCGTAACGAAACTCTTAGAAATGATCCGTCATCTCAAACGAGTTGCCAGTAGCCAAACTTCTCAAAATTGCGATAAAAACCAACGGAGAGGTACATAATCCGTACCGGTCTAAAATTCAAACTGGGAGTATTGGGATTCTTTTGGGAACTATCCAAACATATTGTCGGTCGAAACGAGCTCATCAAAACAATCCAACTTCTCTAACGAGTAGCCGTTATCCAAATTTCTCAAAATTGCGATTTAAAGCATCGGAGAGGTGCGAAATCCGATCCAGTCAAAAATAGATACCGGGAGTATTGCGATTTATTTGGTAACTATCCTAGCATGGTTCCAGTTTAAATAGAACTCTTAAAAGCGATCCAACTTCTCAAACGTGTTGCATGTAGACATGCTTTTTTGAATAGAGATCTAAACCATCGAAAAGGTACATAATCCGTACCGGTCAAAAATTTAAACTAGGAGTATTGCGATTCATTTGATAACTATCCCAGTATGTTGTCTATTGAAGAAAACTCTTAGAAGTGATCCAACCTCAAAAACGAGTAGCTGGTATCAAATTTTCATAATTGCGTTCTAAAGCATCGGAGAGGTACAAAATCCGTATCAGTAAAAGATTAAAACCGGCAGTATTGCGATTCATTTGGAAACTATCCTAGCAAGTTGTCGGTCGTAACGTAAGTCTTTAAAATGATCCATCCTCTCAAACGAGTTGCCGGTAGCCAAACTTCTCAAATTGCGATAGAAACCATTGGAGTGGTACATAATCCGTACCAGTCAAAAATTCAAACCCGAAGAATTACGATTCATTTGTTAACTATCCATGCATGTTGACAGTCAAAACGAACTCATAAAAATAATCCAACTTCTCTAACGAGTAGCCGGTGGTATCCATATTTCTCAAAGTCGCGATCTAAAGCATAGGAGAGGTTCGAAATCCGAGCCAGTCATAAATAAAAGACGGTAGTATTGCAATTTATTTGGTAACTATCCAAGCATGTTGTCGGTCAAAACGAAACTCCTTAAATCGATCCAACCTGTTAAACGCGTTGCCGGTATCCAAGCATCTCGGAATTGCGATTTATTTGGTAACTATCCTAGCATATTGTCGGTTGAAACAAAACTCCTTAAAACGAACCAACCCCACAAACGAGTTGCATGTAGACATTCTATTTTGAATTGAGATCTAAACCATCGGAGAGGTACATAATCCGTACCGATCAAAAATTTAAACTTGGAATATTGCGATGCAGTTAATAACTATCCCCGCATGTTGTCGATCGAAGAAAACTTTTAGATGCGATCCAACATCACAAACGAGTAGCTGGTATCCAACTCTTTATAATTGGGTTCTAAAGCATCGGAGAGGTACGAAATCCGTACCAATGAAAAGTAAAAACCGGTAGTATTGCGATTCATTTGGTAACTATCCTAGTAAGTCGTCGGTCGTATCGAAACTCTCAGAAATGATACATCCTCTCAAACGAGTTGTCGGTATGCAAATTTCTCAGAATTGCGATAAAAACTATCAGAGTGGTACATAATACGTACCCGTAAAAAATTCAAACTTGGGGTATTGCGATTCATTTGGTAATTATCCAAGCATGTTGTCGATCGATACGAACTCTTAAAAATGATCCATCTTCCCAAACGAGTAGCCGGTATCAAAATTTATCAGAATTGGGATCTAATGCATAGGGGAGGTTTGAAATTCGAACCAATCATAAATAGTAACCGGGAGTATTACGATTTATTTGGTAACTCTCCTAGCATGTTATCAGTTTAAGCAGAACTTAATAGCGATCCATCCTCTCAAACGTGTTGCATGTAGACATGCTTTTTTGAATTGAGATCTAAACCATCGGAGATGTACATAATCCGTACCGTTCAAAAATTCAAACTGGGAGTATTGCGGTTCATTTGATAACTATTCCAGCATGTTGTCGATTGAAGAAAACTGTTAGAAGCGATCCAACCTTACAAACGAGTAGCTGGTATCCAACTTTTCTTAATTGCATTCTAAAGCATCGGAGAGGTACGAAATCCGTACCAGTGAAAAATTAAAACCGACAGTATTGCGATTCATTTTGAAACTATCCTAGCAAGTTGTCATTCGTAATGTAACTCTTTGAAATGATCCATCCTCTCAAACGAGTTGTCGGTAGCCAAACTTCTCAATATTGCGATAGAAACCATTAGAGTGGTACATAATCCGTACCGGTCCAAAATTCAAACTGGGAATATTGTGATTCATTTGGTAACTATACATGCATGTTGTCGGTCGAAACGAACTCATAAAAACAATCCAATTTCTCTAACGAGTAGCCGGCATCCATATTTCACAAAATCGCGATCTAATGCATCATAGAGGTTCAAAATCCGAACCAGTCATAAATAGAAGCCGGGAGTATTGCGATTTATTTGGTAACTATCCTAGCATGTTGTCGGTCGAAACGAAACTCTTTAAATCGATCCAACCTCTCAAACGTCTTGCCTACATTCTCGGAATTGAGATTTGTTTTGTAACTATCCTAGCATGTTGTCGGTTGAAACTGAACTCTTAAAAACGATCCAACCTCCCAAACGAGTTGCATATAGACATGCTTTTTTGAATTGAGATCTAAACCATCGGTGATGTACTTAATCCGTACTGGTCTAAAATTCAAACTGGGAGTATTGCGATTCATTTGGTAACTATCCTAAAATGTTGTCGATCGAAGAGAAACTCTTAGAAGCGATCCAAACTCACAAACGAATTGCCGGTATCCAACCTTTCATAATTGCGCTCTAAAGCATCAGAGAGGTACGAAATCCGTACCAGTCAAAAATTAAAACCGGCAGTTTTGCGATTCATTTGGTAACTATCCTCACATGTTGACGGTCGTAGAGAATCTCTTAGAAATAATACATCTTCTCAAACGAGTTGTCGGTAGCAAAATTCCTCAGAATTTTGATAGAAACCATCGGAGTGGTACATAATACATACCGGTCAAATATTCAAACCGTGTGCAATGCGATTCATTTGATAACTAGCCAAGCATGTTGCCGGACGAAACGAACTCATAAAAACAATCTAACATATCAATCGAATAGCCGGTATCCATACTTCTCAGAATCGCGATCTAAAGCATCATAGAGGTTCAAAATCCATGCCAGTCATAAATAGAAGCCGGGTGTAGTACAATTTATTTGGTAACTATCCAAGCATGCTGTCTGTTGAAACGAAAGTTTTAAAATCGATCCAACCTCTCAAACTTGTTGCCGGCATCCATGCTTCTCAGAATTGCGATCTAAACCATTATAGAGGTACGAAATATGTATCATTCAAAAATTCAAACCGGGAGTATTGCAATTCATTTAATAACTATCATAGCATGCTGTCGGTTTAAAAAAAACTCATAAAAAAGATCCAACCTCTCAAAAGTGTTGCATGCAGGCATGCTTTTGAAATTGAGATCTAAACCATCGGAGAGGTACATAATCCGTACCGGTCAAAAATTTAAGCAGGGAGTATTGCGATTCATTTCATAACTATAGTAGCATGTTGTCGATCGAAGTAAAACTCTATGAAGCGATCCAAACTCCCAAACGAGTAACTGGTATCCAATTTTTCCTAATTGCGTTATAATGCATCGAAGAGGTACGAAATTCGTGCCAGTGAAAAATTAAAGCCGGCATTATTGTGATTTATTTGGTAACTATCCTTGCATGTTATCGACCGCAACGAAACTCTTAAAAAGGATACATCCTCCCAAACGAGTTGCCGGTAGCCAAATTTCTCATAATTGAGATAGAAACTATCGGAGTGGCAAATAATCCGTACCGGTCAATAATTCAAACCGGAAGTATTGCGATTCATTTGGTCACTATCAGAGCATTTTGTCGGTCAAAACGAAACTCTAAAAAAATATCTAGCCTCTCAAACGAGTTGCATGTAGGCATGGTTTTTTAAATCTATATCAAAAGCATCGAAGAGGTTTGAAATCCGAACCAATCATAAATAGAAGCCGGGAGTATTGCGATGTATTTGGTAACTATCCTAGCATGTTGTCGGTCGAAGCGAAACTCTTTAAATCGATCCAACCTTTCAAACGTGTTGCCGGTATCAAAGCATCTCGGAATTAAGATTTATTTGGTAACTATCCTAACATGTTGTCGGTTGAAACAGAACTCCAAAAAGCGATCCAACCTTACAAACGAGTTGCCAGTATCCAACCTATCATAATTGCGTTCTAAAGCATCGGAGAAGTACGAATTCCGTACCGGTGAAAAATTAAAACCGGTAGTATTGCGATTCATTTTGAAACTATCCTAGCAAGTTGTCATTCGTAATGTAACTCTTTGAAATAATCCATCCTCTCAAACGAGTTGTCGGTAGCCAAACTTCTCAATATTGCGATAGAAACTATTATAGTGGTACATAATCTGTACCGGTCAAAAATTCAAACTGGGAATATTGCGATTCATTTGGAAACTATACATGCATGTTGTCGGTCGAAACGAACTCATAAAAACAATCCAACTACTCTAACGAGTAGCCGGTATCCATATTTCATAAAATCGCGATTTAATGCATCATAGAGGTTCAAAATCCGAACCAGTCATAAATAGAAGCCGAGTATTGCGATTTATTTGGTAACTATCCTAGTATGTTGTCGGTCGAAACGAAACTCTTTAAATCGATCCAACCTCTCAAACGTCTTGCCTACATTCTCGGAATTGCGATTTATTTTGTAACTATCCTTCCATGTTGTCGGTTAAAACTGAACTCATAAAAACGATCCAACCTCCCAAACGAGTTGCATGCAGACATGCTTTTTTGAATTGAGATCTAAACCATCGGTGATGTACTTAATCGGTACCGGTCTAAAATTCAAACTGGGAGTATTGCGATTCATTTGGTAACTATCCTAAAATGTTGTCGATCGAAGGGAAACTCTTAGAAGCGATCCAAACTCACAAACGAATTGCCGGTATCCATCTTTCATAATTGCGCTATAAAGCATCAGAGAGGTACGAAATCCGTACCAGTCAAAAATTAAAACCGACAGTTTTGCGATTCATTTGGTAACTATCCTCACATGTTGACGGTCGTAGAGAAACTCTTTGAAATAATACATCCTCTCAAATGAGTTGTCGGCAGCAAAATTTCTCAGAATTTTGATAGAAACCATCGGAGTGGTACATAATACGTACCGGTCAAAAATTCAAACCGTGAGCAATGCGATTCATTTGATAACTAGCCAAGCATGTTGCCGGACGAAACGAACTCATAAAAACAATCTAACATATCAAACGAGTAGCCGGTATCCATACTTCTCAGAATCGCGAACTAAAGCATCGGAGAGGTTCAAAATCCAAGCCAGTCATAAATAGAAGCCGGGTGTATTGCAATTTATTTGGTAACTATCCAAGCATGTTGTCTGTTGAAACGAAAGTTTTAAAATCGATCCAACCTCTCAAACGTATTGCCGGCATCCATGCTTCTCAGAATTGCAATCTAAAGCATTATAGAGGTACGAAATATGTACCATTCAAAAATTCAAATCGGGAGTATTGCGTTTCATTTGGTAACTATCATAGCATGTTGTCGGTTTAAAAAAAACTCATAAAAAAGAACCAACCTCTCAAAGGAGTTGCATGCAAGCATGCTTTTGAAATTGAGATCTAAACCATCGGAGAGGTACATAATCCGTACCGGTCAAAAATTCAAGCAGGGAGTATTGCGATTCATTTCATAACTATAGTAGCATGTTGTCGATCGAAGTAAAACTCTATGAAGCGATCCAAACTCACAAACGAGTAGCTGGTATCCAATTTTTCATAATTGCGTTATAATGCATCGAAGAGGTCCGAAATTCGTGCCAGTGAAAAATTAAAACCGGCATTATTGTGATTTATTTGGTAACTATCATTGCATGTTATCGGCCGCATACATCCTCCCAAACGAGTTGCCGGTAGCCAAATTTCTCATAATTGAGATAGAAACTATCGGAGTGGCGAATAATCCGTACCAGTCAATAATTCAAACCGGAAGTATTGCGATTCATTTGGTCACTATCAGAGCATTTTGTCGGTAGCCAAATTTCTCAAAATTGCGATAGAAACCATTGGAGTGGTACATAATCCGTACCAGTCAAAAATTCAAACCCGAACCATTCCGATTCATTTGGTAACTATCCATGCTTGTTGTCGGTCGAAACGAACTCATAAAAATAATCCAACTTTTCTAACGAGTAGCCGGTGTCCAAATTTCTCAAAATCGCGATCTAAAGCATCGGAGACGTTCGAAATCCGAACAAGTCAAAAATAGAAGCCGGGAGTATTGCGATTTATTTGGTAACTATCATAGCATGTTGTCGGTCGAAACGAAACACTTTTAATCGATCCAACCTTTCAAACGTGTTGCCGGTATTCAAGCATCTCGGAATTGCGATTTATTTGTCCTAGCATGTTGTCGGCTGAAACTGATCTCCAAAAAACTATTTAACCTCTCAAACGAGTTGCATGTAGACATCCTTTTTTGAATTGAGATCTAAACCATCGGAGAGGTACATAATCCGTACCGGTCAAAAATTTAAACAGGGAGCATTGCGATTCATTTGATAACAATCCCTGTATGTTGTCGAACAAAGAAAACTCTTAAATGGATTAGATCTCAAACGAGTTGCTGGTATCCAACTTTTTATAATTGCGTTCTAAATAATCGGAGAGGTAAGAAATCCGTACCAATGTAAAGTTAAAACCGGTAGTATTGCGATTCATTTGGTAACTATTCTACTAAGTTGCCGGTCGTAACGAAACTCACAGAAATGATACATCCTCACAAACGAGTTGTCGGTATCCAAATTTTTCAGAATTGCGATAAAAACTATCGAAGTGGTACATAATACGTACCTGTGAAAAATTCAAACTAGGAGTATTGCGATTCATTTGGTAACTATCCAAGCATGTTGGCGATCGAAACAAACTCTTAAAAATGATCCATCTTGCCAAACGAGTAGCCGGTATCCAAACTTATCAGAATTGGGATCTAAAGCATCGGAGAGGTTTGAAATCCGAACCAATCATACATAGTAACCAAGAGTATTGCGATTTATTAGGTAACTATCCTACCATGTTGTCGGTCGAAACGAAACTCTTTAAAATGATCCAACCTCTCAAACGTGTTCCCGGTATCGAAGCTTCTCGGAATTGGGATTTATTTGGTAATTATCCTAGCATGTTGTCGGTTGAAACAGAACTCTTAAAACCGATCCAACCTCTCAGACGAGTTGCATGTAGACATGGTTTTTTGAATTGGGATCTAAACCTTCGGAGAGGTACATAATCCGTACCGGTCAAAAATTCAAACTGAGGGTATTTCGAATCATTTGATAACTATCCTAGAATCTTATCGATCGTTGCAAAACTCTTTGAAGCGATCCAACCTCACAAACGAGTTGCCGGTATCCAACCTATCATAATTGCGTTCTAAAGCATCGGAGAGGTACGAAATCCATACCAGTCAAAAATTAAAACCGGCAGTATTGCGATTCATTTGGCAACTATCCTAGCATGTTGTAGGTCATAACGAAACTCTTAGAAATGATCCATCATCTCAAACGAGTTGCCAGTAGCCAAACTTCTCAAAATTGCGATAAAAACCAACGGAGTGGTACATAATTCGTACCGGTCTAAAATTCAAACTGGGAGTATTGGGATTCTTTTGGGAACTATCCATACATATTGTCGGTCGAAACAAGCTCATAAAAACAATCCAACTTCTCTAACGAGTAGCCGTTATCCAAATTTCTCAAAATCGCGATCTAAAGCATCGGAGAGGTGCGAAATCCGATCCAGTCAAAAATAGATGCCGGGAGTATTGCGATTTATTTGGTAACTATCCTAGCATGTTGTCTATTGAAGAAAACTCTTAGAAGTGATCCAACCTCACAAACGAGTAGCTGGTATCCAACTTTTCATAATTGCGCTCTAAAGCATCGGAGAGGTACAAAATCCGTATCACTAAAAGATTAAAGCCGGCAGTATTGCGATTCATTTGGAATCTATCTTAGCAAGTTGTTGGTCGTAACGTAAGTCTTTGAAATGATCCATCCTCTCAAACGAATTGCCGGTAGCCAAATTTCTCAAATTGCGATAGAAACCATTGGAGTGGTACATAATCCGTACTAGTCAAAAATTCAAACCCGAAGCATTACGATTCATTTGTTAACTATCCATGCATGTTGTCAGTCAAAACGAACTCATAAAAATAATCCAACTTCTGTAACGAGTAGCCGGTGGTATCCATATTTCTCAAAGCCGCGATCTAAAGCACCGAAAAGGTTCGAAATCCGAACCAGTCATAAATAAAAGACGGTAGTATTGCAATTTATTTGGTAACTATCCAAGCATGTTGTCGGTCGAAACGAAACTCTTTAAATCGATCTAACCTGTTAAACTCGTTGCCGGTATCCAAGCATCTCGGAATTGCAATTTATTTGGTAACTATCCTAGCATGTTGTCGGTTGAAACAAAACTCCTAAAAACGATCCAACCCCTCTAACGAGTTGCATGTAGACATCATTTTTTGAATTGAGATCTAAACCATCGGAGAGGTACATAATCCGTCCCGATCAAAATTTTAAACTGGGAGTATTGCGATGCAATTAATAACTATCCCCGCATGTTGTCGATCGAAGAAAACTTTTAGATGCGATCCAACATGACAAACGAGTAGCTGGTATCCAACTTTTTATAATTGGGTTCAAAAGCATCGGAGAGGTACAAAATCCGTACCGATGAAAAGTAATAACCGGTAGTATTACGATTCATTTGGTAACAATCGTAGTAAGTGGTCGGTCGTATCGAAACTCTCAGAAATGATACATCCTCTCAAACGAATTGTCGGTATGCAAATTTCTCAGAATTGCGATAAAAACTATCAGAGTGGTACATAATACGTACCGGTAAAAAATTCAAACTGGGAGTATTGCTATTCATTTGGTAATTATCCAAGCATGTTGTCGATCGATGCGAACTCTTAAAAATGTTCCATCTTCACAAACGAGTAGCCGGCATCCAAACTTATCAGAATTGGGATCTAAAGCATCGGGGAGGTTTGAAATTCGAATCAATCATAAATAGTAACCAGGAGTATTGAGATTTATTTGGTAACTATCCTTCCATGTTGTCGGTCGAAACGAAACTCTTTAAATCAATCCAACCGCTCCAACGTGTTCCCGGTATCGAAGCTTCTCGGAATTGCGATTTATTTGGTAACTATCCTAGCATGTTGTCAGTTGAAACAGAACTCTTAAAAATGATTAAACCTCTAAAACGAGTTGCATGTAGACATGCTTTCTTGAATTTAGATCTAAGCCATTTGTGAGGTACTTAATCCGTACCGGTCTAAAATTCAAACTGGGAGTATTGCGATTCATTTGATAACTATCCTAGCATCTTATCGATCGATGCAAAACTCTTTGAAGTGATCCAACCACACAAACGAGTTGCCAGTATCCAACCTATCATAATTGCATTCTAAACCATCGGAGAGGTACGAAATCTGTACTTGTGAAAAATTAAAACTGGCAGTATTGCGATTCATTTGGTAACTATCGTAGCATGTTGTCGGTCGTAACAAAACTCTATAAATGATCCATCATCTCAAACGAGTTTTCAGTACCCAAACTACTCAAAATTGCGATAGAAACCATCGGAGTGGTACATAATCCGTACCATTCTAAAATTCAAACCGGGAGTATTGCGATTCATTTGGTAACTTTCCAAACATATTTTCGGTCAAAACGAGCTCATAAAAATAATCTAACTTCTCTGACGAGTAGCCGGTATCCAAATTTCTCAAAATCGCGATCTAAAGCATCGGAGACGTTCGAAATCCGAACCAGTCAAAAATAGAAGCCGGGAGTATTACGATTTATTTGGTAACTATCCTAGCACGTTATCAGTTTAAACAGAACTTTTAAAAGCGATCCAACCTCTCAAACGTGTTGCATATAGACATGCTTTTTTGAATTGAGATCTAAACCATCGGAGAGGTACATATTCCGTACTGCTCATAAATTCAAACTGGGAGTATTGCGATTCATTTGATAACTATCCCAGCATGTTGTCGATTGAAGAAAACTCGTAGAAGCGATCCAATCTTACAAGCGAGTAGCTGGTATCCAACTTTTCTTAATTGCGTTATAAAGCATCAGAGAGGTACGAAATCCGTACCAGTGAAAAATTAAAACCGGCAGTATTGCAATTCATTTGGAAACTATCCTAGAAAGTTGTCATTCGTAATGTAACTCTTTGAAATGATCCATCCTTTCAAATGAGTTGTCGGTAGCCAAACTTCTCAATATTGCGATAGAAACCATTAAAGTGGTACATAATCTGTACCGGTCAAAAATTGAAACTGGGAATATTGCGATTCAGTTGGTAACTATACATGCATGTTGTTCGTCGAAACGAACTCATAAAAACAATCCAACTTCTCTAACGAGTAGCCGGTATCCATATTTCACAAAATCGCGATCTAATGCATCGGAGAGGTTCAAAATCCGAACCAGTCATAAATAGAAGCCGGGAGTATTGCGATTTATTTGGTAACTATCCTAGCATGTTGTCGGTCGAAATAAAACTCTTTAAATCGATCCAACCTCTCAAGCGTGTTGCCTACATTCTCAGAATTGCGATTCATTTGGTAATTATCCTAACATATTGTCGGTTGAAGCAAAACTCTTAAAAATGATCCAACCTCTCAAACGAGTTGCATGTAGACATGTTATCTTAAATTGTGATCTAAACCATTGGTGAGGTACTTAATCTTTACCGGTCAGAAATTCAAACTGGGAGTATTGTGATTCATTAGATAATTATCCAAACATGTTGTCGATCGAAGGGAAACTCTTAGAAGCGATCCAAACTCACAAATGAATTGCCGGAATCCGACCTTTCATAATTGCGCTCTAAAGCATCAGAGAGGTACGAAATCCAGACCAGTCAAAAATTAAAACCGGCAGTATTGCGATTCATTTGGATCCTCACATGTTGACGGTCGTAGAGAAACTCTTAGAAATAATACATCCTCTCAAACGAGTTGCCGGTAGCCAAATTTGTCAGAATTTCGATAGAAACCATCGGAGTGGTACATAATACGTACCGGTCAAAAATTCAAAATGGGTGCAATGCGATTCATTTGACAACTAGCCAAGCATGTTGTCGGACGAAACGAACTCATAAAAACAATCTAACATATCGAACGGGTAGCCAGTATCCATACTTCTCAGAATCGCGATCTAAAGCCTCGGAGAGGTTCGAAATCCAAACAAATCATAAATAGAATCCGGGTGTATTGTAATTTATTTGGTAACTATCCAAGCATGTTCTCTGTTGAAGCGAAACTTTTAAAATCGATCCAACCTCTCTAACGTGTTGCCGGCATCCATGTTTCTTAGAATTGCGATCTAAAGCATTATAGAGGTTCGAAATATGTACCATTCAAAAATTCAAACTGGGAGTATTGCGATTCATTTGGCGACTATCCTAGCATGTTGTCGGTTTAAACTAAACTAAAAAAAGAACCAACCTCTCAAAGGAGTTGCATGTAGGCATGTTTTTTGAAATTGAGATCTAAACCATCGGAGATGTACATAATCCGTACCGGTCAAAAATTCAAACTGGGAGTATTGCGATTCATTTCATAACTCTCGTAGCATGTTATCGATCGAAGAAAAACTCTATGGAGCGATCCAAACTCAAAAACGAGTAGCTGGTATCCAATTTTTTATAATTGCGTTATAAAGCATCGAAGAGGTACGAAATCCATATCAGTGAAAAATTAAAACTGACAGTATTGCGATTTAATTGGTAACTATCCTTGCATGTTATCGGCCGCAATGAAACTCTTAGAAATTATACATCCTCACAATTATGAAAGGTTGAATACCGGCAACTCACTTGTGAGGTTGGATCACTTCTAAAAGTTTTGCCTTTATCGATAACATGCAAGGATAGTTTTCAAATGAATCGCAATACCCTCAGCTTGAATTTTTGACAGGTACGGATTATGTACCTCTCCGATGGTTTAGATCTCAATTCAAAAAAGCATATCTACATATAACTCGTTTGACAGGTTGGATCGCTTTTAAGAGTTCTGCTTCAACCGACAACATGCTAGGATAGTTACTAAATGAATCGCAGTACTCCCGGTTTGAATTTTTTACGGGTACATATTTCGTACCTCTATAATGCTTTAGATCGCAATTCTGACAAGCTTGAATACCGGAAACTCGTTTGAAAGGTTGGATCGATTTTAAGAGTTTTGTTTCGGCCGACAATATGTTAGGATTGCTACAAAATAAATTGCAATACTCCTGGCTTCTATTTATGACTGGTTCGGATTTCGAACATCTCCGGTGTTTTAGATCGCGATTTTGAGAAATATGGATACCGGCTACTCGTTAAAGAAGTTGGATTGTTTTTATGAGTTCGATTCGACTGATAACAAGTTGGATAGTTACCAAATGAATCGCAATGCTCCGGGTTTGAATTTTAAACCGGTACGGATTATGTACCACTCCGATGGTTTCTATTGCAATTCTGAGTAATTTGGCTACTGGCAACTCGTTTCAGAGGATGTATCATTTCTAAGAGATTTGTTACCACCGACAACATGCTAGGATAGTTAACAAATGAATCGCAATAAAGCCGATTTTATTTTTATAATGGTACGGATTTCGTACCTCTCCGATGCTTTTGAGCGCAATTAAAAAAATATGGATACCAGCTACTCGTTTGTGAGGTCGGATCGCATCTAAGAGTTTTCTTCGATCGACAACAGGCAAGGAAAGTTATCAAATGAATCGCAATACTCCCAGTTTGAATTTTTGACCGATACGGATTATGTACCTCTTTGATGGGTTAGATCTCAATTCAAAAAAGCATGTCGACATGCAACTCGTTTGAGTGGTTGGATCATTTTTAAGAGTTCTGTTTCAGCCGAGAACATGCTAGGATAGTTACCAAATGAATCGCAATACTCCCGGTTTGAATTTTTGACTGGTTCATATTTCGTACCTCTATAATGCTTTAGATCACAATTCTGAGAAGCTTGGATACCGAAAACTCGTTTGAGTGGTTGGATCGATTTTAAGAGTTTCGTTTCGACCGACAATATGCTAGGATTGTTACCAAATAAATTGCAATAATACCGGCATCTATTTATGACGGGTTCGGATTTCGGACCTCTCCGATGCTTTATATTGCGATTCTGAGAAATATGTATACCGGCTTCCCGAAAGAGAAGTTGGATTGTTTTATGAGTTTGTTTCGACCGACAACATGTTGGATAGT
Organism: Kingdonia uniflora; assembly: GCA_014058105.1. NCBI lineage: Eukaryota > Viridiplantae > Streptophyta > Magnoliopsida > Ranunculales > Circaeasteraceae > Kingdonia > Kingdonia uniflora. Next base: position 22,168 of record JACGCM010001820.1, read on the forward strand.
TGCCAAATGAATCGCAATACTCCCGGCTTGAATTTTTGACCGGTACGGATTATGAACCTCTTCGATGGTTTCTATTGTAATTCTGAGAAATTTGGCTACTGGCAACTCGTTTGAGAGGATGTATTATTTCAAAGAGTTTCGTTAGGTCCAACAACATACTAGGATAGTTACCAAATGAATTGCAATACTGCCGATTTTACTTTTTAACTGGTACGGATATCGTACCTCTTCGATGCCCTAGAACTCAATTATGAAAGGTTAAATACCGGCAACTCATTTGAGAGGTTGGATCGCATCTAAGAGTTTCGCTTCTATCTATAACATGCAAGGATAGTTTTGGAATGAATCGCATACCCTACGTTTGATTTTTTGACAGGTACAGATTATGTACCTCTCCGATGGTTTAGATCTCAATTCAAAAACACATGTCTACATGCAACTCGTTTGAGAGGTTGGATCATTTTAAAGAGTTCTGTTTCAACCGACAACATGCTAGGATAGTTACCAAATGAATCGCAATACTCCCGGTTTGAATTTTTTGACTGTTACATATTCCGTACCTCTATAATGCTTTAGATCGCAATTCTTAGAAACTTGGATACCGGAAACTCTTTTGAGAGCTTGGATCGATTTTAAGTGATTCGTTTCGACCGACAATATGCTAGGATTGTTACCAAATAAATTGCAATAATCCCAGCTTCTATTTAAGAATGGTTCGGATTTTGAACCTCTCCGATGCTTTAGATCGCGGTTTTGAGAAATATGGATACCGGCTACTCGTAAGACAAGTTGGATTGTCTTTATGAGTTTGTTTCGACCGACAACATGTTGGATAGTTCCCAAATGAATCGTGATACTCCAGGTTTGATATTTTGACAGGTACGGATTATGTACATCTTCGATGGTTTAGATCTCAATTCAAAAAATCATGTCCACATGCAACTCTTTTGAGTTGTTGGATCACTTTAAGAGTTCGGATTCAACCGACAACATGCTAGGATAGTTACCAAATAAATCGCAATACTCCCGGTTTGAAATTTTGAATGGTACGTATTTCGTACCTCTATAATGTTTTAGATCTCAATTCTGAGAAGTTTGGATACTGGAAACTTGTTTGAGAGGTTGGATCGATTTTATGTTCGTTTCGGCCGACAACATGCTAGGATAGTTTCCAAATAAATCGCAATGCTCCCGGCTTCTATTTATGATTTGTTTGGATTTCAAACCTCTCCGATGCTTTAGATCGCGATTATGTGAAATATGGATGCCGGCTACTCGTTAGAGAAGTGGGATTGTTTTTATGAGTTCGTTTCGTCCGACAACAAGTTGGATAGTTACCAAATGAATCGCAATGCTCCCGGCTTGAAGTTTTAACCGATACGGATTATGTACCACTCCGATGGTTTCTATTGCAATTCTGAATAATTTTACTACCGGCAACTCGTTTGAAAGGATGGATCATTTCAAAGAGTTTCGTTAGGACATACAACATCCTAGGATAGTTACCAAATGAATTGTAATACAGTCGGTTTAAATTATTTACTGGTACCGATTTTGTACCTCCCCGATGCTTTTGAACGCATATATAAAAAGTTGAATACCAGCTACTCGTTTGTGAGGTTGGATCGCTTCTAAGAGTTTTCTTCGATCGGCAACATGCAGGGGTAGTTATCAAATGAATCGCAATACTCCCAGTTTGAATTGTTGACCGGTACGGATTATGTACCTCTCCGATGGTTTAGATCTCAATTAAAAAATGCATGTCTACATGCAACTCGTTTGAGTGGTTGGATCGTTTTTAAGAGTTCTGTTTCAGCCGACAACATGCTAGGATAGTTATCAAATGAATCACAATGCTCCCAGTTTGAATTTTTGACTGGTACATATTTCGTACCTCTATAATGCTTTAGATCACAATTCTGAGAAGCTTGGATACCAAAAACTCGTTTTAGTGGTTGGATCGATTTTAAAAGTTTCGTTTCGACCGACAACATGTTTGGATAATTACCAAATGAATCGCAATACTCTCGACTTCAATTTATGACTGGTTCGGATTTCGAACCTCTCCGATGCTTTAGATCGCGATTCTGAGAGATATGGATACCGGCTACTCGTTAGGGAAGTAGGATTGTCTTATTGAGTTCATTTCAACCAAAAACATGCTTGGATAGTTAACAAATGAATCGCAATGCTCTCGGTTTGAATTTTTGACCGGTATGGATTATGTACCACTCCGATGGTTTCTATCGCAATTTTGAGAAATTTGGCTACTGGTCACTCATTTGAAAGGATGTATCATTTCAAAGAGTTTCGTTAGGTCCGACAACATACTAGGATAGTTACCAAATGAATCGCAATACTGCCGGTTATACTTTTTCACTGGTACGGATTTTGTTCCTATTCGATGCGTTTGAATGCAATTATGATAGGTTGGATACCGGCAACTCGTTTGTGAGGTTGGATCGCTTCTAAGAGTTTCGCTTCTATCGATAACATGCAAGAATAGTTTTCAAAATGAATCGTAATACCCTCAGTTTTAATTTTTGACAGGTACGGATTATGTAGCTCTCCGATGGTTTAGATCTCAATTCAAAAAAACATGTCTACATGCAACTCCTTTGAGAGGTTGGATCATTTTAAAAGTTTGTTTCAGGAACAACATGCTAGGATATTTACCAAATTTATCGCAATACTCCCGGTTTGAATTTTTGATTGGTACATATTTCGTACCTCTATAATGCTTTAGGTCGCAATTCTGAGAAGCTTGGATACCAGAAACTCGTTTGAGAGGTTGGATCGATTTTAAGAGGTTTGTTTCGACCGACAACATGCTAGGATAATTACAAAATAAATGGCAATACTCCCGGCTTATATTTAAGACTGGTTCGGATTTTGAACCTCTCCGATGCTTTAGATTGCAATTCTAAGAAATATGGATACCGGTTACTCGTTTGAGCAGTTGGATTGTTTTTATGAGTTCGTTTCGACCGACAACATTCTTGGCTAGTTACCATATGAATCGCAATGCTCACGGTTTAAATTTTTGACCGGTACGGATTATGTACCAATCCGATGGTTTCTATCGCAATTTTGAGAAATTTGTTATTGGCAACTCGTTGGAAAGGATGGATCATTTCATAGAGTTTTGTAAGGACCGATAACATACTAGGATAGTTACCAAATTAATCGCAATACTGCCAGTTTTACTTTTTCACTGGTACGGATTTCGTAGCTCTTCGATGTCTTAGAGCGCAATTAAGAAAGATTGGATACCGGCAACTCGTCTGTGAGGTTGGATCGCTTCTGAGAGTTTCGCTTCTATCGATAACATGCAAGGATAGTTTTCAAATGAATCGTATACCCTACGTTTAAATTTTTGACAGGTACGGATTATGTACCACTACGATGGTTTAGATGTCAATTCAAAAACGCATGTCTACATGCAACTCGTTGGTGAGGCTAGATCATTTTTAAGAGTTCTGTTTCAGCTGACAGCATGCTTGGATAGTTACCAAATGAATCGCAATACTTCCGATTTGAATTTTTGACTGGTACATATTTCAAACCACTATAATGCTTTAGATCGTAATTCTGAGAAGCTTGGATACCGGAAACTCGTTTGAGAGGTTTAATCGATTTTAAAGGTTTCGTTTCGACTAACACAATGCTAGGATAGTTTTCAAATAAATCGCAATACTCCCGGCTTCTATTTATGACTGGTTCGGATTTCAAACCTCTCCGATGCTTTAGATCGCAATTCTGAGAAATATGGATACCGGTTACTCGTTAGAGAAGTTGGATTGTTTTTATGAATTCGTTTCGACCTACAACATGCTTGGAAAGTTGCCAAATGAATAACAATGCCCCCGGTTTGAATTTTTGACCGGTACGGATTATGTACCACACCGATGGTTTCTATCGCAATTTTGAGAAATTTGGCTACCGGCAACTCGTTTGAGAGAACTTATCATTTCAATAAGGCCGGCTTTTATTTTTTACTGGTACGGATTTCGTACCTCTCCGATGTTTTAGAACGCAATTATAAAAAGTTTGAAACCAGCTACTCGTTTGTGCGGTTCGATCGCTTCTAAAAGTTTTCTTCGATCGACAACATGCAGGGATAGTTATCAATGAATCGCAATACCCCAGTTTGAATTTTGACCGGTACGGATTATTACCTCTCAGATGGTTTAGATATGAATTAAAAAAATCATGTTTACATGAACCTCGTTTGAGTGGTTGGATCATTTTTAAAAGTTTTGTTTCAACCGACAATATGCTTGCATATTTACCAAATAAATAACAATACTCCCGGTTTAAATTTTTGACTGGTACATAATTTGTACCTCTATAATTCTTTAGATCGCAATTCGGAGAAGCTTTGGATACCGAAAACTCATTTGAGAGGGTGGATCGATTTAAAGAGTTTCGTTTCGACCGATAACATGCTAAGATAGTTACCAAATAAATCGCAATACTCCCGGCTTCTATTTATGAATGGCTGGGATTTCGAACCTCTCCGATGTTTTAGATCGCGATTCTGAGAAATATGGATATCGGCTACTCGTTGGAGAAGTTGGATTGTTTATATGAGTTCATTTCGACCAAAAACAAGTTGGATAGTTACCAAATGAATCGCAATGCTCCCAATTTGAATTTTTTGCCGGTACAGATTATGTACCACTCCGATGGTTTCTATTGCAATTCTGAGTAATTTGGCTACTGGCAACTCGTTTGAGAGGATGTATCATTTCTAATAGTTTTGTTACCACCGACAACTTGTTAGGATAGTTAACAAATGAATCACAATACAGCCGATTTAATTTATTACTGGTACGGATTTCGTACCTCTCCGACACTTTGAACGTAATTAAAAAAATTTGATACCTGCTACTCGTTTGTGAGGTTGGATCGCTTCTAAGAGTATTCTTCGATTGACAACATGCAGGGATAGTTATCAAATGAATCTCAATACTTCCAGCTTGAATTTTTGACCGGTACGGATTATGTACCTCTGTGATGGTTTAGATCTCAATTCAGAAAAAACATGTCTACATGCAACTCGTTTGAGTGGTTGGATTGTTTTTAAGAGTTTTCTTTCACCGACAGCATGCTAGAATATTACCAATTTATCGCAATACTCCCGTTTGAATTTTTGACTGGTATATATTTCGTATCTCTATAATGCTTTAGATCGCAATTCTGAGAAGCTTGGATACCGGAAACTTGTTTGAGAGGTTGGATTGATTTTCAGGGTTTTCGTTTCGACCGACAACATACTAAGATAGTTACCAATAAATCGCAATACTCCCGGCTTCTATTTATGACTGGTTCTGATTTCGAACCTCTCCGATGCTTTAGATCGTGATTCTGAGAAATATGGATGCCGGCTACTCGTTAGAGAAGTTGGATTGTTTTAATGAGTTCGTTTCGAACCTACAACATGCTTGAAAGTTCCAAATGAATCACAATGCTCCCGGTTTAAATTTATGACCCGTACGGATAATGTACCACACCGATGGTTTCTATCGCA
>JACGCM010002517.1:0-23083 GCA_014058105.1 Kingdonia uniflora
TGTGTTGGCTTGTTTTGTGGGTCAACAAAATAACTCTATAATCAAGACCGATAACGTTAGGAGGTCTTTTTTATGCTAGTGAGGGGCAAAATAGCTTTGCTGACGTCAACTACGTTTACCCAATTTTAAATTGACGAGTTTGGCCCCTTCAAGTTATCTCTTCATCACAGAAAAAGAGGGTAATAGTATTTTTGCATTTTTCTCAATCTTTTGCTTTTATCTCTCTTCTTCTTTTTGCTAAGTAAACTGGGTTAGGCAAGACCCCACATCAAAGGTAACTCTTACTACTAACATCCTCTTCCATCATACAACAATAAGCACTTGGTAAGGAGCTATAGTAGATAATCAAACCTCCTATTATAGTACAAAAGAAAGCCATAAAATCAACACAATCTATTTGCTTCCCTGAAAACATGGAAAATGCAAAAATACCAAGGAGGATATAATCATCTTAATGGCATGGGCGGTATGATAGCATTCCCAAGGCACTTCACCCCCATCCCTCAAGTAGTGAACCATCAGCTTGGAATCAATAGCAGCTTATATCCTAGGTTGATTATGCAACCCCTTGTGGATGGCCTGCATCTTATGTAGCACAACGGAACAAGGGCTACTACTCTACTAAAACTCACTATGTGTGACCCTAAATAGCTTTGTAAAGGCCCCCAATACCCCCTCTATCTTCAGCATAAGAACCATATGTACTTAGTAAACACATCCTTCCTCAGGTGGAGTCTAATTGCAGTATTTTGGTTGCTTCAAAACAAGCTTTGGAGATAAACCCCATTGATGTCATAAGTCTTAGCTCTAGCTGTGTCCATAGTCTAACCAAGTGAATGACTGAGCTTGTGACTAACATCAAACCCAATAATCTTAAACACAATAGCAACAGGGGTACTACACTGTCTAAACACAATGTCATTTTTTTGCTCCTCCAAACATGGTAAATAACACAACTAACCAAAAAATCATTTTTAGGGAGACTAGATATTCATTGCAGCTCACTAGTAAGAGAAGTTGGAGTTCTGTTGTAGTAAATTTACCGAGAATGCTTTGCCAAATATGATTAGAGTAAGAAACATCCCATAAAAGGATGCTTAGAATTTTCATGATGGTTGTTGCAAAGGGGCAACAGGAGCTTAAAAGAAGTCTTATATTGCATAAGGTAATCTTGAGTAGTATTACACCCTTAAGGAGTTTCTAGGTAGTGAACCCCTGCATGGGGATGACATGGGCTCCCCAACAAATGTTATACTCTTAGGAGACAGATTAACTCTTCTTAGCTTACCTACGTTGCAACAAGATTGTACTCTCTTGTAGATAATGGAGTCTAAAAAATCTTGTCCTCCTCCATAAGTTCATAAGAGTTTTAGGACAGGTTATCACTAATGTTATTCAAACTCTGCAGCAGTGAGGAGGAATGTTCAAGCTTACATTAGTAATGGCATTAGAGACATTAAAATCTATGTGCAGGAAATAAACATAAGTGAGATGAGCAAGGAAACTAGGTTGAAGAATGCCTTGACCATGCCAAGGATCCTTCCATAGCTGAGTGGACCTCCCATTTCCAATTAAGTGTCTAGTAAACTTCCTTACCTTTGTCTCTCGATTGAAGCAGCTTCCTCCAACACTTGGCCCAACTAGTTTCTCCTTAAAAGAAACCTTAAAAGTTTGTTTCATAATAACATCTTCATTCCACCACTGAGGCTTCTTATGCCCAAATCTCCCTTTGTGAAGGGTAGAAAACTTCCTCCCATGCTACTGGAATTTCTTTATTCTTGGAGTTGTACCCATGGCACAAAAACTTGGCACTCAAATTTTAATTTTCTCATTATGAGTTTAGGAGAGTACATTGATCCAATAGGTATGAATACTCAAAGAACTAATTTGAGGAACTAAAGTCTTCCTGCAAAGTAAGAAACCTTGTTGCCCAATGTTGAATTCTGGATGTATATTTTTAAGAAGATTACATTATTTTTCTTTAAGCCTTGAGAATATAAGTGGTAACCCGACCCAGGTACCTAAAGGGAAGAACATCTTCAAAGAAGCCAAAATGGAGTAGATCATATCTCTCTTTGCTTGCAACCCAAAAAACTATATAGCAGACTTTAATTGATTAGCTTCAAGCCTAGAGGAACTCTAAAATCTTTATAGGTAAGAAGAAAGAGCACCTGCTGATATTATGTCTCCATTGAAGAATACAAATTAATCATTGTAAAAACCAGTGAGTTAGTACAGGATTCTTACATTTGTAGTGAAAACCAAGGGTACCCTCTAGGACTTTCTCACTCAAGCCCATAAATCTCCATGATAAGAATAATCAAATAAAAAGAGATGGGGTCCCACTGCCTTAGGCCCCTCTCTCCTTTAAAATAACCCTCAAAAGACCCATTAATTGACACAAAAAAGGGTGTAGAGATACACTCTTAATCCATGCACAAAAGAGGGGGGAAGTTAAGGGTTTCAAGAGTGGTGATAACAGCCTCCCAACTCACCATGTCATAGGCCTTTTTGAGTTCTATCTTTGTAGTGTACCTAGACATGTTGGACTATCTATGATAGTTTCTGAGCAACTCTTGACAATAAGAAAGTCATCAGAGATATTCCTTCCTTTTATAAAAGCAGACTGAGAAGGAGAACACAGGAGGAGACAAATATTCTTAAGTCTTTTTGATAAGATCTTAGATATAACTTTGTAAGTGACATTACAGAAGGACATAGGTTTGCAGTCACCAATGCTTGAGGGATTGGGGACCTTAGGAACTAGAGTAATAGAAGTGGCATTGACAAGGTCGGGGGGGGGGGGGGGGGGGGGGTGCAGTTAATTTTTGAAATTTTTTTAATGGCATTGATAAACTCAACTTTGATCACATCCTAACTATACCTGAAAAAATAAGAGTTCCATCCATCAAGACAAGCAGCCTTGGTGTTATCAATGTAGAAAAGGGCATCATGTATCTCTTCTTCAGTAACGTCCTTCACCAATAATGTGTGAGAAAGCGTTGTATGTCAGCTCCATACCGCAAAGCGGTATACTAGTAACTACTCAACTAGTAAAGAATCCCGTGAGGGAGAAAAAGAAGCAACAAATATGAGCAGGTTCTTCCCTTAAACAGGGCAAACTAAAATATAGCATCCCAAACCTTGTTTCATATATTTTGAACCAAGTTAGTAACTTCTTGTGACTATTTAAATGTAAGGGCTTAATTCCGTGTACGAGGGAATTGGCCTTACACCTCTGAGAACTTTAGATTATATATGAGGATGAGGTAATGGTACGTGGATTTCTATAAACAAGGTGGTTCCACTACCTCTAGATATGGATTTTAATACAAGATATTATATTATAGTCGAGTGTTAAAAAGAGGGGTTTCAACTTGTGGAGATAATTGATCTAGCCTTGTGTGTGGAGATAATCTCCCCCCTTCCCTTCCCTCACCTCCTAATTCTATTTATAGGGCATAGGGAGGTGAAGACCTAGGAGAGGGGTAAAGTTGTAGTTCTACCCTTACACAGCTGTGCTGCACCTTCTAACTTCACTTTATAGTTGTCCCTTACTAGCTTTGCTTCAGGTTATATAACCTGACATGTTAGGCTCAATCCGACATAGGTCAACGGTTACATCGGCTTCCTATCTATTAACCTGCATGTGGGGAATCTTTGGTCGACGTCGATGATACAATAGCGACGATAGTAGGCTTGAAGGTCATGGTTGAGTCTTGGTTGAGATCTCGACTAGATCGAGGAGGCTGCTACATTCATTCCCTCTTACTGCAGTCGATGGTGTGTGAGTAGTTGCATGCGTAGATTATAGTTGAGATGAAACGTATTGGAAATGATCACTATAATAATGTCATTTATATGAAAAATGACATAGTAAGTCCAATTTTATGTTTTATTCCCGTGAGATAACGTATTAGTTTACTCTAGCAAGTCATTTCCCCAAATAATGACTTCATTTCTCTTTCACGTTAATTTATTCAGCGACTGAAAAACATATATGATGAGATTGAAGTCATTTTTTTCTTAACTGACGTTGATTAGTTTTACGTATCTCGCGTGTTTTCGCGTGGGAGGTCAAAACTGAAGGGATCAGAGATTATGAACCTGAGCATTTTTTCAAGCCTAAATAAAAAATATTCCTTTCCTCCCTCTCTGCTCTAACAACCCTAATTTACTTAGCAATCTTTTTAGGCAAATCCTTCATGCAAATCCTTGGTTACAATTCTCTCTCTAAAACTCCTTCCCCATCTTCCTCTTTGGTTTGAAAAGATTCTTGAAAGAATTCGAGCCAACGAACATAGATTGGAAGAACATCAAGTTTTTAATCATCGAAGATGACATCTACAATCACATCAACGTCCTCAATTGGATTGAATTCTCCCTCGGGAGGGCTCATTCGACGATAGTGATAAACCTTGCTCTTCTTGATACATGGTAATCCCAATCTCTTAAACTCAATTCCCTTTGATCCCATCTCCCCATAATCTCATACTTTCCCACAATTCATCCATAAAGTTTGATTCTTGATATAAAAAAATCATCTCTTTTTTCAGATTGTGACAGCCCAAGACCATCGAAGACTTGAGGTCTCCTGAAATTCTTCCATTGGGGAATCGTAATTGCATGTAATGAAACCAACCGTGATTATATTCCACCAATTTGGATTGATTTTTGTTCAATAATTCACCCTGATTTTTGTGATTTTTGTGTGTTTAGAGATGCTAGATTGAAGAGAGGGTACAAATTTCAGTACCCAATAAAGAAGACATCGAGAAAGCGAACCCAAATTTTTGGTCTCCACTCTTCGGAATCGCAATCATAAGAAAACCATTGAAGATTAAATCAGTGAGTATGAAACCAAAAGAATAGCTTTAAGCACACTCATTGTCTATCATAGCTGCACAATATTTGCGATAATGTAGATTATGAAGATAAAGAAGATAAACCTATTTTAAGGAGAAGACGTAACTATACTATTTTAAGTGAATGGTCACAGACTATCCTAATAGTTTAACTAGCTACTATGTGACCCATATGTACTATAGTTGTAATGGCTTCTAAGCTACAATCGGCCTTCACTCTAACTTTCTTGTTTAATGGCTATAACTCCATTTTTATCTAAACTGCGTTGGTGGACAGAGCCAGCGCTTTTCCGCAACCAAAAAGGGTGTCAAACTACTTAACAAATACTATCTTTGATAGGAGTCAAAAATAGTTTAGATCTTCGTTCTGTTAGGTGTGGGTGAGAGCTAGGATCTATAGTTCCTCTAGTTCTCCTTCTGCTCTAATCATTTGTAGGTTTGGTATTCGTCTTAACGAATGAAAGGGCTGAAAGGGCTAAAATAAAGGGTGGCATCATCACCGTAATGTATATTCTGAAGTGTGCTTCTCTTATCTATAGACAAATCCTTTTAAAGCCCTTTTTTGTATCGGTTGGTAATGTAAAAGAAACGCGTTGGTATGCGTTGATCGGGTGGTGGTAATGTAAAAGTGTTGGCTTTTACATTTCTTGCCAGTCTCCCTAGGCAAGTCATGTCTGAGGAGTACTTTGCTAGCTAAACAAAACCCGAGGTTCCTGTAATGGCCTAAGAAAACCCTAAGTAGATAAATAGTGAATTGTAATGTTTATGATAAGGTCTAAGGCCAGTTGCTAGGATCCTTAGCTGTGGCCAAATCTTAGGCTTCATAGCTAGGTGCCAGATGGGACCAAGTAAGACTTCAACAGCTATCTAGTCTTTTCTTTCCCGCAGGTCTTTTCTCTAGTCAAATCACGACTAGTGGTTAAGACATGACCATATGAAACCTTTCAGCGAACTATACCCAGAACTCACCTAGCAAGAAACTTTTTCTTTAACTCATAACTCAATAGCTGGAGGTGCAATGTCGCCCGGGGCGCTATATAGATCGTCGGGGTTATGAGTTTTTGAGCTAGGGCTTTAGTAGCTGTAGTTTGGAGTGTGTTGCAGAGGAGTTCAAGTAGCAAGAATAAAGAAGGATCCTCCTACTGTCTAGTCTAGCTCGCTGCAAAAAAAAAGCATTAGCAAGGTGGAAGCACCTTCTGATTGAACGTAGAAGGGAGTATAGCAAGAAGAGATTCGAGATGGCATGGAAGCCTAAAATGATAGATCGTTATTGTTTTTTGGGGCCTAGAATAGACATTACGGCGAAAGATAGGATAGCTAAGATAGAGAAAGGATCCTAGCGACAATCTTTAGGGTCAGACGCTAGCTTTTTTAGATTGTCTTGTAAGAACTGCGACATCACAGGGTACTGGTAGCGTAGCAGAGGCATCACAGATGACGATGATGCAAACAACATAAAATATTACAAGTCTCTTCACCTTACAACCACAAAAACCCTCAACAACATAATACCTACCATCCTCACCCCATAAGAAGCAAACCAGTTCTCCCTCAAGCCCTATATATCCACACATATGTACCTAAAATGCCCAATTTTATTTCTGTCAATTTCTTCAATTAGGTTTCTGAAATCTAATTATATTGATACTAGAGACTCAACTTTCGTTATTGATCTAGCATTTGCTTTATGTGTCGATGAGAATGGACATTCACGTAGTTTATAGAGGTGGGAGTGTTGTGATAGCGGGGTTTTCCTTTATGATGATTGTAGGATAAATCTTTCTTAGAAACTTTTGGTGGTGTTTTAAAATGGATAAAATATATAGGTTTTAGTTAGTACCTGGTTCTCAAAAATAGAATGGGGAGAATGCTCTGGATAAAGCTGTGTAAAACTCCAAGATTCTTGAGTTTGCCATAAAACTGGAGACTCAAAAGTATCTTATATAGTTGCCACACTAATATACATTTTTTTTGGATTTGGTGCTGTCGTTTCTGCACCATATCTTCATTCTGAGGTAAGTTATTTTCATTGTACTTCTTAATATCTTTATGTATATAGACATTGGTTTATTCACGAAGTCTGAGCCTAGGAATATTAATCTCTTCTCATGCTCCTTTTATCTCTTTTCCTGTTAATCAATGCCCCATAAGTTTACCTTTTTTGTCTTTGAAAGCATTCCATAATTTCCTTTTAGCAAAAACAGCTTCCTAATATCCATTTATGTATGTCAATATGACGCATTTGTAAGGAGTTTAGTAACATAAACATAAAACTGAAAATTGGTTTAACTACAGTATACACCAGACTATTAATACTAAAACAACTAAGAAAATCTTGGTTTAGGCATGAGAGAACTGCTGTCAGGATGTGGAACCCCTAACTTTTGAATCCAATGAAGCATCCCTTTTTGTGATCCTGACAAACTGATTTTGGAAATAGGTTTAATGTGCCGTTGAGCGAATGAAGATTCGAATTGCTCCAACACTTTCTCAATTTGCCAAAACTCAGGTCTCTTATCAGAATGCAAGGTCCAACATTGCTTAACTAAAACTCGTAGTATAGGTGGGTAGGTCTTTGGATAACAGGTCGACAATTCTTACTTACTACAACATATGCTGCTTGGATTGGTGTCAAATCCTCGTAAGGGAGATATCTAGCAACCATCTCCCATAAAAAAGCAAGTCTATAGACATCAACCTTCCATCCATATTATTTGCGTTTACAATTAAAAGGTTAGAAAAAGGCAAGTTTTAATATAAGTAATCACGAGGAATAAAGTCGGTATTGCATGCATGGGGCGCTGAATTATTTATTTGGGTATTATAGTTGTCGGATTTACCATAGCTTGTATAAACTAAAAAGCTTGACTTGGATTCTTTTTGTCTTCAGTCGGATCAAAGGGTGGGAATCCTAAAAGGCGAGCTAAGAGCAATCATTCCCCAACTAGAAGAGATGGAAGAGGAAATGTGAGAGGAGGAATCAATTTGTGGAAGTTTTGGATCAAATACAAAAGCTCTCAAGGGAGATATCAGCAGCATTCAATATTCTATCCCAAGCAGCTATTGACGAAGCTGATTTGTCGTTAAAAAAACTTGAAGAATTGATGAACATCTTCAAGCACTCCAGAAAGATAAGGTTTGGATATCTCCTCCTAAATTATATTTTTGTGCTTACTCCTAGTGTTTTCTCCAACTAATTTGCCTAAATTTTGTTGCCATGCAGAGTGATTGACTAAATCAGGTGTTAGATCACTTGAATACTCTAAACTCACTTTGCTTAGTTCTGGGTATGGATTTTAAACAAACTATATTCGTGAGGTTCACCATACTTTAGATGTTTCAGATAGACCAAAGAACCTAAGCGATGATTCCATTGGGAGTCTTTCTGCTGCGATTCAAAAAACATCGAGAGGTCAAAATACAAAGAATGCAGCGGGTATACAGTAGTGTGTAAATTTGAGTTTATGCGTTCTTCTGTTTTACTTGCAAGGCCTTCTCTCCTTACTGATTCTCCATGTTTTGCAGCTTCAAGACCTTGTAACCACTATATTGGAGCTATGGAATCTAATGACGCGCCAATGAAGAGCAACGGATCTTTCAAAATGTTACTGTATATAGCGGCTTCAAGCCGACAAATGTCATCATTAGGTGTTTAATAATTTTGGCTGCAATAGGTTAATCCTTATATACCCCATGATAGAGCCGATTGTGTGCCCCACAAGTAAATTTAACACCCAGAAACAACTCAGACAGATCAGCCTCCCATTTATTAGCTATCTCTACAAACCGTGACTCTCCTCCCTCCATGATCAAGGTACTTTGTCCATGCTGAATCCTTTGTGACTCTCCTCCCATAAGTTCTACTTATCTACTAATATTGGTCTCTTATAAGATTTAGTTTTGAAAATATTTTGGCAGGTGTTTGTGGCTGATATACAGGTCGGGTAAGAGGACATTGTCAACATTCAGGTCAGTATACAACTAGACCTCTTATGCGATGTAAAACTTTGTTGAAAGATGCCTAAATTCTTGAAAATTGTTTGTTGTAAATGCGGTTTATGTCACTGCTTGATGATGCTTAGTCTCTTATGTGATGTAATTTTTTTATTTTTTTTGTAAATGTGGTTTGTCTCTACTTTGAATAGTGCACCTATGGTGGAAAACTGCAAACACAAGCATTTGAAATAATTGGAGTACCTGTAGGTTTTTTTTTTTTTTTTTTTCTTTCTCTCTCTCTCGTGGAGTTAAGTCTATTTGCCCTATGTTATGTTACTAATTTTGTTTTTGTTACATCTTTTTAAATTTAGGGGCTCTATTATTTGATTAATGTTTAGAGCTAACTCCTTCATGATTCTTGCAGGGATAATTCATAACAAGTCTTGGACAAAAGACTAGAAATGAAACGAAGCTTACTTTATCAGGCATTGTTTTTGTTAAGGCTACATTACATTTTTATTGAACTTATGTTAATTATTAGTGCTCAAGAAATTTTTGTATTCATGAACAACCTTTGTAAATCTTATGATTTTTAATATAATTGGGTTGTTCTGAATTGATAGTCGCTATTCATGTGATCATGTCTTCACTTGTATATTGCAACTTTTATTATGAAATTGTAGTTTTGTTTATTGATTTTTCTATGCAAGAAAGGAATAAAAGAGGAGGCAGGGAGGGAGGTGTATATAATTAAAGAGGGAGGGAGGTGTATATAATTATAATTTATTTTTTGTTTTGGCAAGAATCAAAATCATTAAAGAACTGACGTCGTAACATTCACCAGACTTTCAACGTTAGTTATTAATTGACTTAAAAGCATGGTCACGTGATTAGAGAACTAAATGACGTCACTTATTATCTCCATTTACATCACTTAGAAAATGACGTGAATAATTTTTTACTTTCCAAGTCGCCTTGGTCAACGTCGCCTGCAAAAGTGATGTTATTTCACTTTCACGTCACATTTTAGAGAGTGAAAGCCTTTTTGTTGTAGTATGCTGATTATTATGAGCATTACTCCCTGTGTTAATATTAACAATGCTTTTTATGCTCTTGGGAAAAAAATTTATAAAAGGGTGGGTGCTCACTAACTTTTCATTATCATCCCGGATATCTCTACCATCTCTCATCGATCATGGTAAGGACAAGGTCACAAGGTATCGTCATGCCACCGAAGGTCGTTTGGCGATCAATTGGCTGAATTGTGGGAACTCTACTTTGGTATACTCCCTCTCAGTGCTCATATTCCAAGGCCAGTTCCCATTAACATCGAAGGAAGATCAATCGAGGAGCAGCTAGTAGAATTCGACCGCCAGTTCTTGTGCAATACTTTCATGACGAGATTGTGTAGGCCACCCATCGATAGCTCATACTTAGAATGATTGTTCAAGATGCAATATACGAAGAATACTAGCAAGCTTCAGCTGGTAGGGCAGGAACCCATCACTGAAACTGGTTTTTTATGTGACTTTGTGTTTCCTATGTGTAATTCTGCCTTCGGGCTTTAATGAATTTAAATAAAAGTAGTTCTTTTCTATTAACGCTTATTCTGTCTGTAGCTGTTACCAATGTTGAATATGTAACTTAATCGTCTTTGTACATGCCCTTCCTAGCTGTGTATTTGGTGATATCATACCCGAACATCGATTTTGATTGACCTGTTTGTCTTTTATAATTTCGCAACTATTGTGGTCTAGAAAATTGATCTTCCTGAATGTTTTATTCTGATCGTTCAGAGTTGCGAGAGTATGCTATAGTCCTAGGGATTGACCATCTATAGAGGATAAACCTAATAAGTATTATGTTTTGAATCTTTTGGATCTTTTTGTCGTTCCTGTTCGATCGACCTAGCGATGATTCGTGACCTTTATCCAGGATGCATGTTTATACTGTGTCGAGATAGCTTGTAGTCAATCAAGATGTCATTGTCATCCTCTGTCGATTGGCATAGGTTTTTTTATCTTTTATGTGTTGTTAGTAATTGAATAAAATGGTAGAGTATAGGCTTTGGACCGGTCAAAGTATGTCTAGAATAGATTGGACTCATGTTAGAGCACCCACAGCAGCTAGGTGCACCTTGACGTGGAAGGGTGAATTCCAAATCCACCATCTTTTCCACCCAATTCGTCTCCCAGCAGCTAGGTGAATACGTGATGTGGCAAGAGAAAAAATGCATCCAAGGGTAGATTTGGGTAGATTTTCCACCCTGAGGGTGGATTGAGGGTGAATTCACGCAACGCAGTTCTGAAGTGCGCGTAGCCATAGCGCGCGGATCAGAAGTGCGCGACAATACTTCTCCCTAAGATGATAACACGTGTCATCCCATCAATGGTTCCTAATAAGTGCAGTTCTGAAGTGCGAGTAATTTCAACGTCTAGGATTTGACTACGTGGATGGCTGAGATTTAAAGATTTCTATGCGGCTAGTTTTTGCCGCGCGGTTCAGAAGTGCGCGGCATAAACTTGCATAAAAAATGGAAGAATGGTTCCCCATTATTTCACCTGAGTTTTTTCCTGGTCAACTTCTTCAACAAGATGCTCAACGGCTATAAACACCTAGTTTTTTTTTCCTCTTTATAACCCCCATTCATCTCCTACACTTTTCTACAATCAATCATTAATCTTATATCTCAAAACTCAACCTTCTTCATTTCTTATCAATTACGCCGAATCGTGTCTGACGAAATCATTGCTGACTGCTCAGGCCCGAGACATCACTCTTATCATCGTCTTCGTCATCATTGTCCAGTGATAAAGAACTATTCTGACGTCAAGTTAAGTTGTTGTATGAGTATGGCAAGATGATGATTAAGATGGGAAAAACAAAAGAAAAATAGCAAGAGATGACATCATCACGGAGGCGGGGAGGTAGTAAAAGGGGACGGATTGACAAACGGAAAAACGTGAGCATAAATTGGGGGAGAATAGCCTTAGCCGGGATTACTTCGGTAACAACCCAAGATTCAATGGTATCTCATTTCGTCGTCGATTCCGTATGAGCGAAGGTGTGATCAACGTATTTATCATCAAATACATTCTTTGAACCCCTATTTTATTCAAAAAGATAATGCCGCCAAGACTATGGGCTTATCCTCGCACCAAAAGATAATGTGCGCACTTCGCATGTTATGTTACGGTACGAGCGCAGACGCCCAAGAAGAATACCTTCGGATGGGGAGTCTACGGCAATTTTGTGCTTGAAAGAATTTTGTAAAACTATTATAACATAATTCCAAGCTCAATACCTTAGATCTCCCAATGAAGACGATACATTATACTCGTTAGAAGTGAATGGATCGCGAGGCTTCCCGAGGATGTTAGGTAGTTTAGATTGTATGTATTGGAAATGGAAGAATTGTTCTACCGGGTGGGCAGGACAATATACCGGGTATTAAAAAATCCTGACGGTGATTTTAAAAGTGGTTGCATCCCAGATCTTTGGATATGGCACGCATTCTTTGGGGTGCTCGGTTCTAACAATGAGGTGAACGTCTTGCATCAAAAGTGGCTTTTCAATAACTTGTCTAATAGAGTTGTGCCACCATGCAATTATAATATAGGCACGGTACCGAACACTATGGGGTATTACTTAGCGGATGGAGTCTATCCAAGATGGCAAACACTTGTTCAAACCATAAGAAATCCGTCCAACGATGCCAAAAGACATTTTTCGAAGATGCAAGAATCATGCCAGAAAGACATAGAGCGTTCTTTTGGGGTATTACAAGCTTGGTTTTAAATATTGGCAAACGGTGCGCGATTTTAGAAACCTAGTGATCTAGGAAATGTTATGTATACATGTATAATCTTGCACAATATGATCGTGGAAGATGAACGTACATACATCCAGCAAATGGGCATTGATCCCGAGTTTAGAAAAACCATGGATAATTAGAAGGATAACTTAAATCCAAGGCACGATCAACACTATGGTAGAGTACATCTAGAAGGTTCGTGAAATTAGAAATGAAGGAGCTCATTCCATTATGAGATGAACTTGTCGCGCATTTGTGGAGTCAAAAAGGGGCAGAGTAATTGTAGTCATCATCATTGTTTGTTTATTTTCTAAAGTAATGTATTTTCTTTTCAAGTTTAATGTGAAGTTGTAATGTTTTTGTTTCCAAGTCTTCACCTTTATAACACTTTAATGAAACATAGTTTATTGCTTTAGCTTTTTGATTTTGTATAAATTTTATGGATTACGAACCATTAATAACCATTTTATTGAAATAATGAAATTACATAGATCTTAATAACTACTATTAATGCTAAGGATTACACCAATCTTTATCACTAAAAACGTCGTCATCACTTGGACACTACTCCTTCAACTTCTTCGAATATTCTTTAATGTGCTTCTTAATCAACGCCTTTGTACTGGAAGTAGGTTACTTGGGTCCATTGTCATCACTTTAACATATATGTGTCGTCGAAGGTTTTTTTTTCGAGTTAGCTCTGCTTCACGCCTCCTTTGAAACTCACCTCTTTATTAACTTTCGTTCCGCTCGATGTCTAGCTTTAGCTTCCTTTTCTTCTTTCTTTTGCTCATCTCTCAGATTCCATGACTTCATCATGTGGACGTTATCTCAAGCATTGATTGGTCAACATAGAAGGAGTTGAATTGATCACGTACCTTGAAACCAAAATATAGCATGTTTGGCTGTTCGTGGTAGCGAGATTTTGAGACACTTGGAACCAAGCGAATTCAAGATTCACGAAGTCGTTGGACGACCAATTCTTGGAGTTGGAGTATTGTTCTTTGTCGTCATGAACATCCTCTGAAGCCTCAAATACATCCTCAACTATAATAGGTGTCGATGCCGTCTTTCTTTTAGACTTTGCCTTCCCGCGAGTCCACGTATTACTTCTCTTGAGAACCGGATTGAGTTCCTCAGCCTGAGCTACATCCTCAACTATAATAAGTGTCGATACCATTTTTCTTATAGATTTTTCCTTCCCATGAGTCCATGTATTACTTCTTGTGAGAATCAGATTGAGTTCCTTGGAGATGACCGAAGAGACAACCGGAGATGCAACCGGCGTACCTTACATCGGATTGAGTTCCTTGGATTGAGTCAACGTATTAAGATTTAAATCATTTAAACCCCATGAATCTTGCATCGACGTGGTACTCGAGCTTCTACTGGTGAAACTAGTTTGAGATGAATAATATAGATTTTCCGGTTGAGGGTGCGAGCCCTTATACCCATCAAATTGAGAGTAATATCCTTGGTTTGTGTAATAAGGGTAATATCCATGGGTTTGAGATTGAAATTGATTGATGGCGGATTGCGGGAATAGTTGGCGAACATAGTGATTCTGACCTTGGGAAGTGTTAGGCATTTGCGACTGATCAAATGTGCCGAATTGATGGGGAAAGACGTTTTTGTTTGGTTCGTATTGGAGGATTGAGAGTGGTTTTGAGAATTAGATTAGGAGCTTGAGGAAGACATAGTGGTTTTGTTTGTAAGGTAAGGAGGGAGGATAGTGCAGAAGATTAGAAGGGAGGAGAGTGTAGGAGATGAATGACATTTATAGATAAATAAAACTAGCCGTTAATATAGCTGTTAACAAGTGTCAAAAAAACATATAACCGTTAACATAGCCGTTGAGTAACTTGTACAACAAGTTTCAAAAAAAAATATTAAGCCGTTGAGTAACTTGTACAACAAGTTCAAAACAAAAATATAGCCATTAATATAGCCTTTGAGTAACTTGTACAGCAAGTTTCAAAACGAAAATATAACCGTTAATATGTCCGTTGAGTAACTTGTACAATCAGTTTCCAAAAATATAATTTTCAAAATAAAAAATATATTAATACTCCGAATAAAACATAGTTTAAACAATATTAATACACAACATAACTTAAGCAAAACATAAATAAAAGTTCTAAATAAAACATAGCCTAACCGAGATGATCTCTCTTCGCTTGGCGGGCGCGTCTACCACGTGCGAGACTTTCGTCATAGGTACATTGCACAACTGGCTCTGTCTGGTAGGAAATGGATATCTCAGCTAGTCTATCAGAGGTCTCTTAGATGATCTCGTCCCTCTGCATCAGCTGTTCCTCTAACTCGGTCGTGCGATCAACGTATTGCCTCCAGTCTTCATGTGCCGCATACCGTAATCCTTGGTTTTGATGCCACAACTCATTCGTACTATACGTAGGTGGACACGGGTATGGTACCTGCATCACCGAGATCAGTATCTGTCTACGTTGATCGTTCGGTCCCGCCACATCCATGAACCATCCCATGTCACGTGGATCGTCGGTCGTCTAAACACCATAGTCTTACACCTGTGAAGATGTAGCTAAACTCGATGTAGGTGGCAAGATTACATTGAGCCTCACTAGATCACGCCCGACCGACCAATATTTTCCCGTCCTCTTTACTAAAGTGCAACCGATCTTGGGATTTGGATGAACGAGACGCCAATATGTCATGTAATCTACGTCGAGAACAAGATAATCACGACCATCAGAACTCCACATCCTTTAGACTCTGATATAACTCTCGATCGTACCTTGGGAATTCCTTAATCTCCTGAGGTGGTTCATTGGGTACACTATCAAGCTCGGTCATCTGACGCATACACCGATCTCTTAAATACCAAAGCGTACCATGGCCATATGGGACTGACACCAATGGAACCCTCTGGAAGCTCAGTGCTAAAGCAACTCTTACCTCTGGATGGATTAATTGCCTAGACTTGTGACATGGTCGCCAATCTATGTTGGTTATGTCCTTCCATTCTATCATATCTCTGATCACAAAAGAGTAATGGATTTTAGTACCCGTACTCGCCCTTTCATCTCTCCACCTACCAATACAGGGATAAATATGGCTAAAGTTTTGTACCTTAAATAAATATATTCCAACCCGACAGTACTCAAATAAGCAAAACTCCAACATCGCATAGAATCCGGTGATTGATTTCTTCACCTTCTCATCCCTCAGAACTAAGACTTTATCAAGCCCCCGATACAAAGCCGCCATAATTGGTGTACCCCAGTCAAAACCGATGCACCAAGAATATCGTAGTCTGTGTCAAGGCTGCCAGATAAACCCGCATGAAGGGAAGTGACACCATTTGAGATGAAGATATTACCCATCATATAGGTAATAAATGCCCGTGCATACACGATATCCATTTCAGAGTCGTAATTGCGGAGATTAGGATTCAAAGGTTATTGCCACTTTTTTAATAAGTGAGAGTAATGTTACCGTACCTCATATCAGAGCTTGTGATTCCCAGGAATATCTTTTCTACTTCCTCTAACTTGGAGTACCTATCGTCATACGGGAGTTCGCAACCCCTCCCAAAAAATATGCCCGTTAGCATGACGAAGTCAAACGGTGTGAAACCTAGTTCCCGCAAGGGAAGTGAAAGGTATGGGTGGAAAGCCACCACCATTCCACGATAGCATGAATGAGAAGGTTATTCGTGTTTCCCTCATTAATCAAGCAAAAGTCCACAAAATCTATACCGTCGACTAACTTCTTTAACATCGGGTACACGGCAATCCATCAGTACCACTTCAGTACCTTATCCAATGATCCCCTATACTGTAATTCATCTCGGTTCTGACAAAAAAAGTACATTAACACGTTAGAAGTTCATTCGGGCATTTCATCGAAACATTGCAATATACGTTAATAACACATGAAATTTACATAAAAACTTACCCGTATTTCTTCAATTCCAGTAGAAATATGGACCCAGCCGTCCGGGAGGATATCTACTCGGTTCAACTCATCGTACGATGAGGTGGAATCCTTGTCCGATGTCAATTGTAATGGTCAATTATTTGTGATGTCGGCATTCCCCCTTCGTTTTACTTCCTCGTTAGAGTTACGTGTAGTTTTGGAAGTATTTTTCCTCGGTCGCGAACTAGAAGAACCTGACATTTTGAAGTGATTAACGGAGGAAATTGGTTGGGTTGGGAAACTTGTGGAGTAAGGTTGGGTATGCCAAGTTAATGCCTTGGATATGCTAATGCCTTAATGCCAATACCTTATAAGAATAAGCCTAAAAGACTTGAAACCAAAATAAGCCTAAAAACCTCAGGGTGATGCCGCGCAGTTCTGAACCGCGCGGCTA
Source organism: Kingdonia uniflora (assembly GCA_014058105.1). NCBI lineage: Eukaryota > Viridiplantae > Streptophyta > Magnoliopsida > Ranunculales > Circaeasteraceae > Kingdonia > Kingdonia uniflora. The sequence continues at coordinate 16,967 of JACGCM010002517.1, forward strand.
ATTTTTTTTTTAGAAATGTGGCATTTTCCTATTGGTTGAACGTTTCGCGCGGTTTAGAACTGCGCTGGGAATTTGGTTCGTGAGATTGAAACACGTGGGAGGATCTGGGACGTCCATTTCAAGCGTGCGGTTCAGAAGTGCGCGGGGTAAATTCACCTTAGGGTGGATTGAAAACTGCTGTAGGGTGGATTGAGGTGGATTGGATTAACCTTAAAATTCATCAAATCTACCCTCTGACTGCTGTAGATACTCTTACAGGGTTTCTCTTTCAAAGATTCCCTAGATATTTTAACAATTGTTTGGTATTAGAATTAGGGAGGGGGACTTGAGTAATTTAAACCATATAGAGAAGTAGAGGGTTGAGGTGCCTAAGTTGGTAGATCTAGGAAAATAAAGATTGGAGAAAATAGAGAAAACAAAATAAAGGCAGGAAAAGAAGTTGAAGGGCATTTTTTGAACTTAAAAAGAGAAGAGAGAGAGAACCTGATAGTGGGGTTAGTGAGAGGTTAATAAACACTCTCTCCCCTCATAATTTCACCCACCTAAACCAAGACAACTCTTCACATCCCCTTAATATTAAATCTTTACTTACACAATTTTTAGCATTTCGTCTGCGCTGGAACAATACAATATGGCGAGAGAGAAAGGATCTTCTGAATTGGATTCCATTGAGTGCTCAGACAACCGTTGAGTGCTCTTTATTCTCTTTTCGCTTTCTATTCTTAGATTTTGCTAGCTTTCGTGTTCTTAGTCTGCCATTTGTGGCGAATCTGCACTTGTAATGAAAATGGAGACGATGAACGGGTTTTGTGTGGGATAGATTTTGTCTATGGCGCTGATTACTTGTACTCTAGGTTGATGGTTTTGCTTGAGTGAGGAGGAGGAGGAAAAAAAAAGAGTTAATCATTAAAGCATTCACAACAGTAGGGTGGGTGGATTTGCCCGGTCATCAGGGTGAATTCAATCCACCCCAATCCACCCCATAACAGTTGATTACTTAAACAAGGAAAATATCACTTTGCGCAGTTCTGAACTACGCGGCGTCATCAACGCATAGGATCAACCCACATGTCCCCATCTCAAATGTACAAATCTACAATGTAGTTCTAAACCGCGCGTAGTGATATCATTTAAGGATTGCCACATACATTTTTTTTCTTAAATTAGCCGCACAGCTCAGAGCCGCGCGGCATCTCCCTGCAACTTGTAGGCATAACTTTGGTTTAGAACTTTCAAGTATTATTTCAAAGAACCAAGTTACATTCCAAACTAGCTTACCCAACCTTAGTCCACAAGTTTCCCAACCCAACCCATTTCCTCCGTCATCGACCTTGTTAATCGCTTAAGAATGTCGTGATAGTCTAGTTCGCGACCGATGCATAATTTTTCCAAAACTAAAGGTAACGTAAATGCCGAAGTAAAATAAAGGACTAACGAATTGGTAACAAATATTTGGCCATTACAATTGACGTCGGACAATGAACTCTCCCCTACGCTCGAGAGTTGAATTGAGTAGATATCCTCCTGGACGGCTGGGTCCATATTGTGTTGGATTGAAAGAAATGCCGATAAGTTTTGTGTTAATTTTAAGTGTTATTAACGTATATTGTAATGTGTTCGATGAAATGCCTGAATGAAAGACTAATGTGTTAATGTGCTTTTTTGGTCAGAACCGAGATGAAATATAGTGTGGGATCATTGGGAAGATACTGAAGTGGTACCAATGGATTACGGGGTACCCGACGCTGAAGAAGTTGGTCGACGATATGGGTTTTGAAGAGTTTTGCTCGATTAAGGCGGGAAACTATGATAACCGTCTCATTCATGCTCTCATAGAATGGTAGTGGCCTTCCACCCATACCTTTCATTCCCTTGCGGGGAACTGGGTTTCACACATTCGACTTCGTCATTCTAACGGGATTAAAGTTAGGGATAGGTCACGAACTCTTGTATGATGAGAGGTACTCCAAGTTAGTGGAAGCAGAAAAGATGTTCCGGGGATCACAAATACCATTATAAGGTACGGTAACATCACTCTCGTCTATTTAAAAATGTGAAATGAGCCTTTGAATCCACGTCTCAACAATTACGACCCACAAATGGATATCATGTATGCAGGGCATTTATTGCCTATATGATAGGTAATCTCTTCTTCTCAAATGGTAGCACATATTTTCGGGTGGGTTATTTGTAGCCTTGACAGACTACACTATTATTTGTGCATTAAGTTTTGACTGGGGTACGCAGATTATGGCGGCTTGTATCGGAGACTAGATTAAGTTTCAGTTCTGAAGGATGGGACGGTGAAGAAATCGATCACCGAATTCTATGCGATGTTGGAGTTCCGGTTCTTCTAGAACTATCAGGTTGGAATATATCTAGTGAAGGTACAAAACTTTAACCATATTTAACCCCGTATGGGTACGTGGAGAGATGAAAGGGCTAATACAGGGTCTGAAATCCATACTTTTTTGTTGTGATCAGAAAAATAATAGAAATGAAGGACAAAACCAACATAGATTGGCAACCATGGCACAGGTCTTGACAATTAATCCATCCAGAGGTAAGAGTTACTTCAGCGCTGAGCTTCCAGAGGGTTCCATTGGTGCAAGTCCCATACGGGCACGGTACACTTTGGTATTTAGGAGACCGGTGTATGCGCCAGATGACAAAGCATGATACTATGACCCCTCTCAGAGATTATGGAATTCCCAAGGTACGATCGAGAATTATATCAGGGTTTAAAGGATGTGGACTTCTACAATAGCCGTTATTATCTTGTTTCATATTGGCGTACCGTTTATCCAAATCCCAAGATCGGTTACAATTTAGTAAAGATGGCTAAAAATATTTGGATGGTCGGGCGTGATCTAGTGTGGCCCGATATATACTTGCCACCTACGTCGTGTTTAGCTATGTTCACAGGTACAAGACTATGATGTTCAGGCGACCGGCGATCCACATGATAGGAATGGTTCATGGATATGGCAGGAATGAGCAATCAACGTAGACGGATACACCGATGATGTACCTTTCCTGTGGCCACCTACGTATAGTATGGATGAGTTGTGGCATCAATCCCAAGGAATGCGATATGCGGCATATGAAGACTTGAGGCAATAGTTGATCGTAATTCTGAGTTAGAGGGGGGATCTGAGACAGGCACACAGGTCATCTGAGAGACGTCCAAGAGACTAGCTAAGATGTTCATTTCCTACTAGACAGAGCCGGTTGTGCAATACACCTATAACGAGAGTCTTGCATGTAGCAGACGCGCCCGCCAAACATAGAGAGGTCGTCCCAGTTAGGCATTATTTTATTTAGAAATTTGATTTATGTTTTGTTTAAACTAGATTGAGTATGCTTTGTTTTATTTAGAACTTTTATTTGCTATGTTAAAACTACGTTAAGTATGCTATGTTTTGTTTAGAACTTTGATATGTTATGTCAAACCTTAGGTTGTTTATGCCTCCTATCTATACTTGGTTTAATTGGTATTAAAAAAATTAATATTGTTTGGGCAAACTTATTATGCAGTTACTCAATGGCCATATTAACGGCTAGATTTTTTATGGAAACTTGTTGTACAAGTTACTCAAGGTCATATTAATGGTTAGCCTTTTTTTGGAAAATGTTGTCCAAATTACTCAACGACATATTAACGGCTAGTTTTTTTTTTAGAAACTTGTTGTCCAAGTTACTCAACGCCCATATTAACGGCTAGTTTTTTTTTTGAAAACTTGCTGTCCAAGTTACTCAACAGCCATATTAACGGCTAGTTTTTTTCATCTATAAATGTCATTCATCTTCTACACTCTCCTCCCTCCCTCCTTACCTTACAAGCAAAACCATTATGTCATCCTCAAGCTCCTAATCTAATTCTTAAAACCACTTTCAATCCTCCAATATGAACCAATAAGGAAGCGTCTTTCCTTCTCAATTCGACGCATTTGATCCATCGCAAATGCCTAACACTTCCCAATATCGGAATCACCATGTTCCCCAACTATTCCCTCACCCGACAATCAATTTTAATCTCAAACCCATAGATTACCCTCATTACCCAAACTAAGGATATTACCCTCAATTTGATGGTTATACGCGCTCGTACCCTTAACCGAGGAATCCATATTATTTATTGATGAACACGAATTATGACATTTTTAGTATACTCGAACATGTATTTTAGTCGTCCATTATATTTAATTTAAGGTACTTATATGCGTTTGTTTGATTGTAGCTATTAGAGATGGATATTTGAAACCAAGTAAAAATGTCTCCAGCAGTTCATATCACACAAAGTCAAAGACACAATATATTTGGTCTCAAGATTGAAGAAATATATATACAAATTTTCTTAAGATCAAAGAATATATTGCATCCAAGATCCCTGAAGATATTTTATATTGAAGATATATGTAAGAGTTTCCATAAAGAAAGATCTTTACATCACTTAAGGGTATTATATGCAAGAATCTTAGAAGATTGGTTGTAAAATTAGAATATATTATTGTAAAAATATTCTTTGCAATTTAATGTATAGTTTCTAAATTGGGTTCTCCTATATAAGGAACCCTCCCCCCATTGTAATTGGCATCTCATATTAGAGTATAATATAAAAGTTCATAGCAATAAAGGTTTATTTCTCTCTTTTTCTTGTCATTTCCTTTAAGCAAGTAATATGGCAATGATCAAAGGGATGAGTAGCTAATCTTCTTAGCCAAGGCTAGAGGAACCTCCCCCAATGTAGCCTTAGTATAGAATAACATTGTATAACTAGAGTAGTTACTTCTCTTCTTTCGCTTTAATGCATATTTGCATTCCTTTGTCTTATGCTTGACCATAACTAGGATTAGGAGGAGTAATGAATCTAAGTAAACATCTTGTTTGACCATAATAAGATAGGTTAGGAACATTGAGAAAAGAACATAATCCATATTTATCAACCGGACCATGGTTGAGTAAGCTGGTTTATGGGTAGTTCCTATCACTAAATCTCTTATCTTTTGATGTATGGCATATGCCCAACTAAGGATAGCGATACGAGAGCTCGTAATTTTGCTTTAATTATTTATGCTATCTCAGGGTTACAAAGGGTAGAGTGGAATCTAAACCTTGGTTCTCACTCCAACTCATAAAACTCATTTTATAACATTTGTTTATTTCTTCTTTTTCGTTCGAAACCTACTCAAACTCATGTTATTGGATAAAAATAGTAGCTCAAAGTAATTTGTACCACAAGTCTTGTGGGATATGACCCCGCTTACCTTGTACTTAACGGTTACCCGTGTGCTTACGGGTCTTTTAAGACATCGGTTATAATCAATCATTCATCTCAACCGGTTTTTCTGGTAGAAGTTCAAGTACCACGCCGATGCAAGGTACATGGGGTAAATGATTTAAATCTTAATGCATCACGGTTGCATCTCCGGCTGTCTCTTCGGTCATCTCCAAGGAACTCAATCCGGCTCTCACGAGAAAGTAATACCCACGGAAGGCAAAGTCTAAAAGAAAGACGGTATCGATACCTATTGTAGTAAGGATGTAGTTGAGGATAAAGTTTATGACGAAAGAAATAAATAAGAACTCCAAAAATTGGTCGTCCATGACTTCGTGAATCTTGCACGCGCTTGGTCCCAAGTGTCTCAAACCTCGATACCACGAACGACCATAAAGCCTCTACATTTGGTACAAGGTGTGTGATCAATTCAACTCCTTATATGTTGGCCAATCGATGTGGCGATCGTACAATGGTGTCAATTATGCGTATAAGGGGTGGCTCAATAAGGAATGTTTAATTTTTAGAGGTATCATTCAAGACCTTGGGAGCCGGCATTTTATCGACATTGTAATGACTGACTTCGTAAGTAATTCATTTATTGTTCTTATTTCATTAATGTTCAAACGTTAATCATACTCAAAAGAATTTTTTAACTTGATTTTTAGGAACGTATGGCATACGATACATTCGCGCAACTACAACACACACACCATTTACACTTGGGGAAGGGTACAAAGTTTTGGAAACTTGCCCAAAATGGTCGCAAATTCATCATATCGGGCAACCCGGCCGCAACGTCGCTAGGAAGTCAAATTTTAATGATAGCCGGGTAACTC
>JACGCM010002120.1:0-34023 GCA_014058105.1 Kingdonia uniflora
AGACCGAAAATACTTTAAGATAGTTAACAAATTAATTGTAATACTCCCAGTTTGAATTTAACACCGGTACAGATATCGCACCTCTATGAAGCTTTAGATAGCAATTCCGTGACGCATGGCTACCGACAACTTATTGAAATTATGGATCATGTTTAAGAACTTATTTATACCGACAGTACTTAAGATATTTACCTAATGATTCGCAATTCTCCGGGTTTGTTTGAATTTTTGACCCATACTGACTCATCACCTCTCCGATGGTTTGATTGCAATTATGTGAAGCTATGCTACTGGCAACTTGTTTCGAGGTTGCATCGCATTTTATAGTTTTCTTTTGACCGACTGGATTCAAAGATTGTTACCACATGAATCGCTATACTCCCGATTTATATTTCTGAACGATACCAATTTCGAACCTTTTATTTTTGCTAACTAAGAAAGATATATTTTAGAGAACAAAACATACAAAAAACAACAACAAACCTCAAAACAAAGAAAAGCACAACAAAGTCAGCAGAATCTAAAGTATTCTTGCATAGGAACTTCAATTTTCTTGAGGAAATCTGGTCTTCCCATTACGCACATACTCACGCCTTCATGAAGAAGAGCTCCCTTTTTAGAGAGAGCAACAACACTGAAGTTTGCCTCACGCCAGTTTGTAGAAAATGGATATTCCACATGTTTCTACAAGCATTTTCCCAGGCCGCACCAATGTCCAAGGAATATGTTTTTTTGAAAGCTTCAACAGCCATCGTGGAATACGATTTAATCCAAGCGATAGTCCAACCAAATGTAGCAGCATATTCCACCCCGCACCCCGTGAATGATTGCTTCGCATTCAGCCATGAAATTACCGACCAACCAGAGACCTTTTGCGAGAGTTCCCAACACATTCCCATTACAATCACGATAAATACAACCAATGCCTCCTTTGCCAGGATTCCCCTTAGCAGCCTCATCGGTGTTGATCTTAATCTCTCCAATCCGAGGAAGCTCCCAATAGCAAGATTTTACTAATGGATGCTTACAAGCATGAACATCCACACCAAGGCAGTGGAGGATACCCATTCTGTCTGCGTGTTGAACATGAGGCTAGTGGATAAAGCAGCGAATTCTTGGATCCGTTTAAGCCATTCCTATTTTACATTAGCCAAAGAGAAGTTCAGATCTTCATATAAGTAGTTGTTGCGAGCTTTCCAGATCAGGGATGAACCACCCCAAACAGCCTCTGTCCAAAGGTCTCTCTGGTAAGGGCTCATCAGGGAACCTGCCCTGAGGAAGGAGTAAAGGTTTCAATCTATCCAGATTCCTGAGTTGGAACATTTCTGCCATCCAATTCCGCAACTTAATACTGATAGAGCAGTTCCAGATCAGATGTTGTATTGTTTCAGAATTGGTTTTACATAAACAGCATCTAGAGGGCAAAGCTACACCTTTGGTTTGGACTTTGTCATCCGTAGGAATTTTCCGTGGCAAAGTCTCCATCCCCACATAGAAAGTCCAGGATGAATAGCCTTGTTAGAGAGAAAAGAAGACCACCACATCGTCCGACCTTTGTTACGAATAGGCCTCGAAGGCTCCTTTGACCGAGAACTTTCCATAAGGTCAGGTTTCCACACTCTCCTATCGGCGTTATTTTTGTTGATCTTTATAGAGTGTATGTCCACTCCTAATCTTTGAAACAACAACTAAAGATTTCCAGGGATAGCCCATCTGCCCTCAACTATAATGCTACTCAACTTTGCATGCAAGTCGTTCCAAAGAATATGATCATCATTAATCCAATCTTTAAGAGATAGACAAGAGCACCAATGTCTCGCCATAAGTCGATACTAGCCCCATCCCCAATCACCCATCCAGAGTGAGCATGAACATCTTTTATAGCCCCTCTAGCACCAGCCCAAATCGATGAACCTTTAGTAATCCTGGAGAAGTTCCCGATTTAGAAATGAATTTTGCTCGTATAATTCAGACCACCCATCCGTTAGATTCAAGAAGTTCCAAGAGAGCTTCATTATTAGAGATTGGTTGATCGCCTTTAGCCTTCGAAGATTAATACCCCCTTCCTTAAAAGGTTTACACACCTTATCCCAAGCCACAACGCAAGCTTTCCTTGAATCAGGTTCCCCAGACCAAAAGAAATTACGAAGAATACTTTTTCCCACTTTAATCAGAGAAGCAGGCCATTTGTATATACCCATGCTGTATATCGAGATACTACTCATCATAGATTGGACTAGCACAACCCTCCCTTGAAGAGATAATAAGCTACCAGCCCATCCTGTGGCTCTTCGTTTGATCTTTTCAACCAGAGGATGGAGGAGCGTCCGTGTAACTCGCCCTTGAACCAGAGGAATGCCGAGATAAGTTGTCGGTTGACAACCTTCATCAAAGCCCAATATAGTTTTAAACTCTTTGTTTTTTGGTATTGACATAGCTCCCAGGAAAAGTTACTTTTCTCAGAACTAAAAATTTGCCCAGAAGACTCCGGGTACATCTCGAGCCATTACTAAGGTGTTTCAAACCCTTAGTTTTCTATTCGCAAAGACAAATATATCATCCACAAATAGGAGGTGTGATGGTGTCATAACCCCTTGGTGACCACCATAGGCAGTACCTTCTTACTACTTCTCAACTCAGAAAGACCTTTACTGAGGACCTCCTCGGCAAGAGCAAAAAGAATTGGCGATAAAGGATCGCTCTGCCGGAGTCCCCTTCCCGTTTGGAAGAAACCGCAAGGACCACCGTTCACGAGTATAGAGACGAATCCACTTCGAAGGAGTAATCGAATCCACTTACAACATTTGTAATGAAAACCCATATTTCCAGAACTTGAAGTAAGAAATCTCAGCTTAGTGTATCAAAAGCTTGCGCAATGTCGAGCTTAATCCCCACGTTCCCGCCAAATCGCTTTTTGCGAAGCTCGTTGATTATTTCGGAAGCAAGGCCAATATTACTGTGAATGTTCCTCCCTTGAATGAAGCCACATTTCTCATTGGATATAATATTAGGCAGAAGGATTGACATTCTAGAAGCCAAATTTTTGAGATCACTTTAATCAGGAAATTACTCATGCAGATTGGACAAAACTGCCGCAACTTAGATGCATTATTCATTATGTGCGAGAATGATGATGTTGGCATTGAACACACGAGGAAGAGTAGTATCAACGTAGAAGGAACGAACCGCTCTTACTATGTCCAACCCCACAATCCCCCAACAAACTTGGAAAAAATGGCCAGAAAATCCGTCAGGACCTGGAGGCTGTCAAGATTCAGAGCGAAAATAGCCCGTTTTATCTCATCACTCTCTGGTAAGTAAATCAAAGTATTGCTGTCCGCTATTGTGATGACCTTTGTAACTTGGTTCAGAACAAAATCAAGCTTGGGATGGGCTTTAAAGGCAAATTTTTCAGAGAAGAAGTTGACTATGAGCGCCTTGATCTCCTCTTGCTTCTCAAGTAATCTGCCATCTTCAGTCTGTAATGATTGGATCAAGCTTTCATTCTGTTTAATGCAAGCAAGCGCATGGAAATAAGTTGTGCTTCTATCCCCAGAATGAAGCCATTTCACTCAAGCTTTTTGATTCCATAGTTCTTCATCATAGTTTACAGCCGTAGTCAATAGCTGATTGGTTTGTGTTAGTTCCCACGCAATATTTTCGTTATCTATCTCAGAATCTAGATGATATTGTAAGGCCTCAACTCTAGTAGATAGCACCTGAATATGGTGTTTATTATGTCCAAACACCGATGTATTCCACTCCTTAAGCCTACTATTTAGACGCCGTAGTTTACTATTGATTAGAAAAAGAGGGTCACCTACAATAGGCTGATTCCAGTTCTCAGTCACCACTTGCAAAAAGGAGTCATGCCGAGTCCACATATTGTAAAACTGAAACGGAACATTATAGGCCTTAGGAATACCCACATTACAGCCAAAGAGAGGCGAGTGATCATATTTCACCCTAGCCATCACCTTATATTTCCATCCCGGGAAGAGGTTTGACCAAGCTTGATTACATAGCATTCAATCAAGTTTGTAAAGAATCCTATTATTACGCATTTTCCCGTTACACCAAGTGTACTCCGAGCCGGAAGAGTTTACCTCAAGAAGACAAGAACCATTCACAAAGTCTTGTAACTCCTCAACTGCCCTCCACCTTACACCTCTGCCACCTTTCTTTTCTCCAGCCCTGAGAACAACATTGACATTGCCAACCGCAATCCACGGCAGATTTGAGGCACCAATCACCGCAAGATCTCTCCAAAGCTCCCTTCTTCGGATATAAGAGCAATCAGCATGGATACATAATATCATCATATTTTCAAACAGAACTGTAATGTATTATCTTGAGCAAGCTAGAACAACAGGTTTTGTCAACCCTTTTCGCAAAAGCACCCAAATATTGGATATCTTAGACCATTATCAAAGAAAATGACCTCTCTTTCCATCGGGAAAAAGTTTTTTCGACGAAGTTTATTCTCTTCTGGCTTCACTTTGGTTCAACAATACAAAGTAAGTCAGGAAAGCTATTTTCATCAAATCAATAAGAAGATTAGAGGTATCCAAATTGGCAATTCCTCGAGAATTCCAAAAGAGAATCTTCATCATAACGGTCTCGAGGCTTGCCTCCTTGTCTGCTTCTTAGCAATTGGAAAATTACTAGCTTTAGATTTATTCTTCCAGATATTTCTCCTACTTAAAACATTGTGCCATTCCTCGGCTTCCTGGTTTAATAAACCACCTCATTCGAGTACCCATTTCCAATGTTATAACTGAATTCTGAGCCGTGACTCTCACTTTCAGAACTTCCCTCACTCTCTCCTTCCTCCTCATGAACTTTGATGGAGCTATCAACTTCTTCAACCATATCAGCCCAGGATTTGTTAACCAGACTTGCTTCTTTGCAAACTTCTTGAGAGTTAAGCGAACCATCCCAATTTCTAATCGTTCTATCCACATTTCCACAACACCATTAAAAGTCTTGTGAGGCTGATTTGGTTGATTGGTGATGGAGTTTTTTCAATAATAGGACCCTTTTGTTTATCGATGTTCTTGAGCCCTGCAGCGCCTTCCTCTATTCCCGGTTTATCCTGGTCGGCCTTAGTTGTTTTCTTCCTGTTTCTTCTCTTCTTTTATGGTTCCTATCCGCCTTATTTTGGACGACTTTTTCTTGCTCGATTCTTTCACCACATCTCTGCATGCATTCAGACGCAGATGACCCACAACCTTACAATGAGAGCAAAGCTTAAGTGTATGTCCCAGCTGAACCTCTTGATAGAACTCGAATCCCTCCCGTTCCACCATGATCTTGGTTGTTTTGAGAAATCAACATCCACAAGCACCGATGCATAGAATCCCGTGTTGCGGCATAAAGTGCTGCTATCAACTTGAACCGGATTCCCCACTGTTCTTGCCATAGACATTAGCACATCTTCTTCCTAGTATTCAGTTCCCAATCCAGGAAATTTTACCCAAACCATGGCGTGAGTATTTTTCTGCTTGTTGATGTCAAAATCCGGAGTCCACATTGTGACTCGCAGCAATTTCCCCTCAATGAGCCAAGGACCTCCTCCCCAAATCAGAGTTTATGAGCCACATTATCAAGAAAGATTGTGAAGTAACCTTTACCTAATGGAATAAATTGACATTTGCCAACAAGCTTCCATTTGATCATTGCTTCTGATCTTGCAACTGCAAACTTCACCTTTATCAAATCAAGTTTGCCAATCAAGCTATATTTGTATCTTTCAATCCCTCTGAGGTACCCCACTTCCAGAATTTGAATAGAGGGAAAGTCACCACTCATGGTTGGATCCGGAAGGAGACTATGACCCATCGGTTTAGGTTGGAGGAGATCAGCAAATGTTGATTTCATAGTTCCTATGTTCAGTGCCTTGACAATAGAGGTCACTTCCATCTCCCATAATCCATTTGAGTAAACATCAGTCAAACATGGAAGAAATGGGGAAGAAAGGAGCAGCAGTAAAATCGCCTCAAAAATTGCCTCTTCCCTCTTCAACTCTCTAAACACATCTATTACAAATTTCGAACCACTTCGATGGTTTAGATTGTTATTTCGAGAAGCTGGGCGACTGGAAACTCGTTTGCGTGGTTGGATCGTGTTTAAGACTTTCTTTCTGACCGAAAACACTTAAGATAGTTACCAAATGAATCGCCATATTCCTGGTTTGAGTTTTGACTGGTACCATTTTGGGACCTCTCCGATGGTTTGTATTACAATTCTAAAAAACATGGCTGCCGGAATCTCGTTTGGGTGGTTGATAACTTTTTATAGATTCTTTTTGACCATAAATACTTGATGGTTGTTACGAAATAAATTGAAATACTCCCGCCTTGAATTTTACACGGTAACGTTTTTGCACATTTTCGAATCTTTAGATAGCAATTCTGAGAAGTATGGCTACCGACAACTTATTTGAAAGTTGGATCATGTTTATGATTTTTTTACTGACAGTTCTCAAAGATATTTACCTAATGAATCACAATATTCCCGGTTGAGTGTGTTTTTGACCGATACCGAATTCGTACCACTCTAATGGATTTGATTGCAATTGTGAGAAGCTCGGCTACTAGCAATTTGTTTTCGAGGTTGGATCGTGTTTTAGAGTTTCACTTTGACCGACAACACTCTAAGATTGTTACCATATGAATCGCTATAGTCCCGATTTATATTTTTGAACGATACCAATTTCGTAAATCTCTGATGGTTAATATTACCATTTTAAAAACTGGCTAACAGAACCTCATTCGACAAGTATTATCATTTTTAGGAGTATCTTTTTTACCATAAACACCTTAAATAGTTGTCGAATAAATTGTAATAGTCCTAGTTTGAATTTTACAACAGTATAATTTTGCACCACGAAGAAGCTTTAGATCTTAATCCGAGAACATGGCTACCGACAAATTGTTTGAAAGTATGAATCGTGTTCAAGATTTTTTTTTTACTGACAGTACCCAATGATATTGACCAAATGAATTATAATACTCCCAGTTTGAGTGAGTTATTGACAGGAACTGACCACGCACCTCTCTGATGGATTTGATTAAAATTATGAAAAGCTTGGCTACTAGCAACTTGATATTGTGGTTGCATCGTTTTTTAGTGTTTCATATTGACCGACTGCACTTTAAGATTGATACTAATGAATCGCTATACTCCCAATTTATTTTTGAACGATACCATTTTTGTACCTCTACGATGGTTTAGATTGTAATTCTGAGAAGCTTGGCTACTGACAACTCGTTTGCGATGCTGAATCGTGTTTAAGAGTTTCTGTTTTATTGACAATACTCAATGATAGTTGCCAAATGAATCACAATACTCCTGATTTGTGTTTTTGACCGGTACAATTTTCGCGCCTCTCCGATGGTTTATATTGCAATTATGAAAACTTAGCTACCGAAATCTCAATTGAGAGGTATGATCATTTCTAAGAGTTTTTTTTAGACCAAAAATACATTAAGATAGTTAACCAGTTAATTGTAATACTCCCAGTTTGAATTTTACACCGTTACAGATTTTGTACCTCTTCGAAGCTTTTGATCACAATTCTTTGACGCATGGCTACCGACAACATGTTTGAAAGTATAGATCGGTTTAAGAATTTTTTTATACAAACAGTACTTTAAGTTATTTACCTAATGATTCCCAATTCTCCTGGTTTGTGTGATTTTTTGACTCGTACTGATTACGCACTTCTTCGGTGGTTTTGATTGCAATTATTTGAAGCTATGCTGCTGGGAACTTGTTTTCGAGGTTGCATCGTGTTTTAGAGTTTTCTTTGACCGACTGCATTCTAAGATTGTTACCACATGAATCGGTATAATCCCGATTTATATTTTTGAAGGATACCAATTTCGTACCTCTTCGATGGTTTAGATTGCAATTCGGAGAGCTTGGCTACTGGCAATTCGTTTGCGAGTTTGGATCGTGTTAAGACTATCTTTTGACTAAAAATACTATAAGATAGTTATCTAATGAATCGCAATATTCCCGATTTGAGTTTTTGATAGATAACATTTGGCACCTCTCCGATGGTTTATAATAGCATTCTAAAAACATGGCAACCAGAATCAAGTTTGGGTGGTTTAATAATTTTTACAGATTCATTTTGACCATAAATAATTGATGGTTGTTACCAAATAAATTAAATACTCCAGGCTAGAATTTTGCAATGGTGCCGTTTTAGCACTTCTTCGAATCTATAGATAGCAATTCCGAGAAGTATGGTTACCGAAAACTTGTTTGAAAGTTGGATCAAGTTTAAGATTTTTTTTACCGATAATACTCTAAGATATTTACCTAAGGAATCGCAATATTAACGGTTTGAGTAAGTTTTTGACCGGTACCGAGTTTGAACCTCTCTGATGGTTTTGATTGCAATTATGAGAAGTTTGGCTACTGGCAACTTGTTTTCAAGGTTGGATCGTGTTTTAAAGTTTCTTTTTGGCCGACTGCACTGTAAGATTGTTACCATATGAATCACTATAATCCCAATTTATATTTTTGAATAATACAAATTTCGTACCTCCCGATGCATTATATTGTAATTCAGAGAAGCTTAGCTGCAGGCAACTCGTATGGGAGGTTGGATCGTGTTCAAGAGTCTCTTATCGACTGATAAAATACTAAGATAGTTACCAATGAATATCAATACTCCCGGTTTAAGTTTTTGATTGGTACCATTTTTGCACCTCTACGATGGTTAATGTTACCATTATAAAAATTTGGCTACCGGAACCTCATTTGGGAGGTATTATCTTTTTAACCAAAACACCTTAAATAGTTACCAAATAAATGGCAATACTCCAGGTTGGAATTTCACAATGGTACAGATTTCGCAACTCGAAGAAGCTTTCGATCGCAAATCCGAGATGCATTGCTGCCAACAACTTGTTTGAAAGTATGGATCGCGTTCAACATTTGTTTTAACCGACAATACACTAAGATATCTACTAATTGAATTGCATTACTCCTGGTTTGAGTAAGTTATTAATCGGTACTGACCTCGCACCTCTGTGATGGTTTTCATTTAAATATGTGAAGCATGGTCCCTGGTAACTTGCTTTAAGGTTGCATCGTGTTTTAGAGTTTCATTTCGACTGACTGCACTTTAAAATTGATACTATATGAATCGCTATACACCCGATTTATAGTTTTGAGTGATTCCATTTTGTACCTCTCCGATGGTTAATATTACCATTCTGAAAACTTGGCTGCCGGAACGTCGTTTGGGAGGTATTTTCATTTTTTAGAGTATCTTTTTGAGCAAAAACACCTTAAAATTGTTACTGAATAATTGTAATACTTACGGTTTGAATTTTACAACGGTACAGATTTCGTACCTCGAAGAAGCTTTAGATCTCAATTCCGAGAAGCATGGCTACCGACAACTTTTTTGAAAGTATGAATCGTGTTCAAGATTTTTTTTTTACCGACAGTACCCTAAGATATTGACCAAATGAATTGCAATACTCCCAGTTTGTGTAAGTTATTGACCGGTACTGACCTCGCACCTCTCTGATGGTTTTGATTGAAATTATGAGAAGCATGGCTACTGACAACTTGTTTTTGAGGTTGCATCGTGTTTTAGAGTTTTATTTTGACTGACTGCACTTTAAAATTGATACTATATGAATTGCTATACGGCCGATTTATATTTTTGAATGATACCATTTTCGTAAGTCTACGAAGGTTTAGATTGTAATTCCGTGGAGCTTGGCTACTGGCAACTCGTTTGCGAGGTTGAATCATGTTAAAGAGCTTTTTTTTACCGACAACACTCTAAGATAGTTAACAAATGAATCACAAAACTCCCAGTTTGAGTTTCTGACAGGTACCATTTTTGCACCTCTCCGATGGTTTATTACCATTCTGAAAACTTTGCTACCGGAATCTCATTTGGGAGGTATGAACATTTCTAAGAGTTTCTTTTTGACCGAAAATACTATAAGATATTTACAAAATAAATTGTAATACTCTCGGTTTTAATTTTACACCGGTACAGATTTCGCACCTCTACGAAGCTTAGATCACAATTACGAGACGCATGACTACCGACAACTTGTTTAAAAGTATAGATCGTGTTTAAGATTTTTTTTTTACTGAGAGTACTCTAAGATATTCACCAAATGAATCGCAATACTCCCGGATTGAATGAGTTTTTTACCAGTACCGAATTCGTAAATATCCAATGGTTTTGATTGCAGTTATGAGAAGCTCGGCAACTGGCAACTTCTTTTGGAGGTTGGATCGTGTTTTAGAGTTTTATTTTGACCGATTGCACTCTAATATTTTTACCATATGAATCACTATACTCTCGATTTATATTTTAGAATGATACCAATTTCGTACCTCTCCGATGGTTAATATTACCATTCAGAAAACTTGGCTACCGGTACCTCATTTGGGAGGTATTATCATTTTTAGGAGTATCTTTTGGACAAAAAACACCTTAAAATAGTTTTCGAATAAGTTATAATACTCTTGGTTTAAATTTTACAATGGCACAGATTTGGCACCTCAGAGGAGCTTTAGATCCCAATTCAGAGAAGCATGGCTACCGGCAACTTGTTTGAAAGTATGAATTGTGTTCAATATTTTTTTTTACCGACAGTACCCTAATATATTTACCTAATGAGTTGTTGTACTTCCGGTTTGAGTGAGTTATTGACAGGTACCGACTTCGCACCTCTCCGATGGTTTTGATTGCAATTATGAGAAACTTGGCTACTGGCAATGTCTTTTCGAGGTTGGATCATGTTTTAGAGTTTCCTTTTGACAGATTGCACTATAACATTCTTACCATATAAATCGCTGTACTTCTGATTTATATTTTTGAACAATAAAATTTTCGTACCACTCCGATGGTTTAGATTTTAATTCTGAGAAGCTTGGCAACTGACAACTTGTTTGCGAGGTTGAATTGTGTTTAAGATTTTCTTTTATTCCGACAACACTCTAAGTTAGTTTCCAAATGAATCACAATACTCCCGACTAGATTTTTTGACCGGAACCATTTTCGCACCGCTCCGGTGGATTATATTACAATTCTGAAAACTTAGCCACAGAAATAAAATTTGGGAGGTATGATCATTTCGAAGGGTTTCTTTTCGACCAAAATACTTTAAGATAGATAACAAATTAATTGTAATAAGCCCAGTTTGAATATTACACCAGTACAGATATCGCACCTCTACGAAGCTTTAGATCACAATTCCGTGACGCATGGCTACCGACAACTGGTTTGAAAGTATGGATCATGTTTAAGAATTTTTTTATACCGACAGTACTTTAAGATATTTTTCTAATGATTCGTAATTCTCCCAGTTTGTGTGAATTTTTGACCCGTACTGACTTCGGACCTCTCCGATGGTTTTAAATGGAATTATGTGAAGCTATGCTACTGGCAACGTATTTTCGAGGTTGCATCATGTTTTAGAGTGTTCTTTGATCGACTGGATAATAAGATTGTTAACACATGAATCGCTATACTCCCGATTTATATTTTTGAACGATACAAATTTCGTACCTCTTCGATGGTTTAGATTGTAATTCTGAGAAGCTTGGCTACTTGCAACTCGTTTGCGAGGTTGGATGGTGTTTAGGACTTTCTTTATGACCAAAAACACTCTAAGATAGTTACCAAATGAATCACCATATTCTGGGTTTGAGTTTTGACTGGTACCATTTTGGCACCTCTCTGATGGTTTATATTAAAATTCTAAAAACATGGCTGCCAGAATCTCGTTTTGGTGATTTTATCATTTTTGAAGAGTCTTTTTGACCATAAATACTTTAAGGTTGTTACCAAATAAATTGTAATACACCCGGTTTGAATTTTACAGCAGTACCGTTTTCGCACCTCTACGAATCTTTAGATTGCAATTTCGGGAAGCATGGCTACCGGCAACGTGTTAAAAACTTGGATCGTGTTTAAGATTTTTTCTACCGATAGTACTCTAAGATATTTACCTAATGAATCGCAATATTCCCGGTTTGAGAGAGTTTTTGACCGGTACCGACTTCGCACCTCTTCGATGGTTTTGATTGCAATAATAAGAAGCTTGGCTATTGGCAACTTATTTTTGAGGTTGGATCGTGATTTGGAGTTTCATTTTGACCGACAGCACTTTAAAATTATTACTAAATGAATCACAATACTCCCGGTTTAAGTTTTTGACTAGTACCATTTCCGCACCTCTCCGATGGTTAATATTACAATTCTGAAAATGTGGCAACCAGAACCTCATTTGGGAGGTAATATCATTTTTAAGAATATTGTTTTGGCAAAAAATACCTTAAAATAGTTACCAAATAAATTGTAATACTTGAGGTTTTAATTTTTCAACTGTACCGATTTCGCAACTCGAAGGTGCTTTAGATCGCATTTCCGAGAAGCATGGCTACCGACAAATTGTTTTAATGTATGGATCGCGTTCAAGATTTTTTTTTACCGACAGTACCCTAAGATATTTACCTATATAATTGCAATACTCCTGATTTGTATAAGTTATTGACCGGTACCGACCTTGTACCTCCCTGATGGTTTCTATTGAAATTATAAGTAACATGGCTTCTAGCAACTTGTTTTTGAGGTTACATCGTATTTAAGGGTTTCATTTTGACTGACTACACTTTAAAATTGATACTATATGAATTGTTATACACTCGATTTATATATTTGAACGATACCATTATCGTACCTCTCCGATGGTTTAGATTGCAATTCCGTGAAGCTTGGCTACTGGCAACTCGTTTGCGAGGTTGGATCGTGTTTAAGACTTTCTTTTAGATAGAAAACACTGTAAGATAGTAACAAATGAATCGCCATATTCCCGGTTTGAGTTTTTGACTGGTACCATTTTGGCACCTCTCCGATGGTTTATATTGTAATTCTAAAAACTTGGCTGCCGGAATCTCGTTTTGGTAATTTAATCATTTTTAAAGATTCTTTTTGACCATAAATACTTTAAGGTTGGTAGCAAATAAATTGTAATACTCTCGGTTTGAATTTTACACCGGTACCATTTTTGCACCTCTACGAATCTTTAGATTACAATTTCGAGAAGCATGGCTACAAACAACGTGTTCGAAACTTGGATCGTGTTTAAGATTTTTTCTGCCGACAGTACTCTAAGATATTTACCTAATGAATAGCAATATTCCCGGTTTAAGTAAGTTTTTGACCGGTACCGACTTCGCACCTCTCTGATCGTTTTGATTGCAATTATGAGAAGCTTGGCTACTGGAAACTTGTTTTCGAGGTTGGATCGTGTTTTAGAGTTTCATTTTGACCGACTGCACTCTAAGATTGTTACCATATGAATGACTATGCTCCTGATTTATATTATTGAATGATACCAATTTCGTACCTCCCCGATGCATTAGATTTCAATTCCAAGAAGCTTGGCTGCAGGCAACTCGTATACGTGGTTCGATCGTTTTCAAGAGTCACTTTTTGATCGACGAAATACTAAGATAGTTACCAAAAGAATATCAATACTCTCGGCTTAAGTTTTTCACTGGTACCATTTTCACACCACTCCGTTGGTTATTATTGTAATTCTGAAAATTTAGCTACCGGAACCTCATTAGGAAGGTAATATCATTTTTAAGAATATTTTTTTGACCAAAAATACCCAAAAATAGTTACAAAATAAATTGTATTACTCGAGGTTTGAATTTTTCAACGGTACCAATTTTGCAACTCGAAGAAGCTTTAGATCGCAATTCCGAGAAGCATGGCTACAGAATTTTTTTTATAATGTATGGGTCGCGTTCAAGATTTTATTTTACCGACAAAACCCTAAGATATTTATCTATAGAATTGCAATACTCCTAGACTGTGTAAGTTATTGACCAGTACCGACCTCGTACCTCTCTGATGGTTTTTATTGAAATTATGAGAAATATTGCTACTGGCAACTTGTTTTTGAGGTTGCATCGTATTTTAGAGTTTCATTTCGACTGACTACACTTTAAAATTTATACTATAGGAATCGCTATACACCCGATTTATATTTTTGAACAATACCATTTTTGTACCTCCCCGATAGTTTAGATTGAAATTCTATGAAGCTTTGCTACTGGCAACTCGTTTGCGAGGTTGATTCGCGTTTAAGAGTTTCTATTTTACCGACAGCACTCTTCGATAGTTAACAAATGAATCACAAAACTCCCAGTTTGAGTTTTTAACCGGTACCATTTTCGCACCTCTCCGATGGTTTATATTATAATTCTGAAAACTTGGTTACAAGAATCTCTATTTCGAGGTATGATCATTTCTAAGAGTTTCTTTTAGACCAAAAATACTTTTAGATAGTTACCAAATAAATTGTAATACTCCCGATTTAAATTTTACACCGGTACAGATTTCGCACCTCTATGAGGCTTTAGATCACAATTCCGAGACGCATGGATACCGACAACGTGTTTGAAAGTATGTATCGTGTTTAAGATTTTTTTTTACCGAGAGTACTTTAAGATATTTTCCTAATGAATCGCAATACTCCCGGTTTAATATGATTTTGATCGGTACAGACTTCCTACCTCTTCGATTGTTTTGATTGCAATTATGAGAAGCTTGGATACTGGAAACTTTTTATCATGGTTGGATCATGTTTTAGAGTTTTATTTTGACCGACCGCACACTAAGATTGTTACCATATGAATCACTATACTCCCGATTTATATTTTTGAATGATACCAATTTCGTACCACCCCGATGCATTAGATTGCAATTCCGAGAAGCTTGGATGCAGGCAACTCGTATGCGAGGTTGGATCGTGTTCAAGAGTTTCTTTTTGACCGACAAAATGCTAAGAAATTTACCAAAAGAATATCAATACTCCCGGTTTATGTTTTTGACTGATACCATTTTTGCACCTCTCTTATGGTTAATATTACCATTCAGAAAATTTTGCCACTGGAACCTCATTTGTGAGGTATTATCATTTTAAAGAGTATCATTTTGAACAAAAACACCTTCAAATAGTTACCAAATAAATTGTAATACTCCAGGTTTGAATTTTACAACGGTACTGATTTCGCAACTCGAAGATGCTTTATATTTCAATTCAAATGAAGCATGGCTACCGACAACTTGATTAAAAGTATGGATCGCGTTCAAGATTATTTTTTACCGACAGTACCCTAAGATATTTACTTATAGAATTGCAATACTTCAGGTTTGAGTAAGTTTTTGACCGGTACTGACCTCGCACTACTCTAATGGCTTTGATTGAAATTACGGGAAGCATAGCTGCTGGCAACTTGTTTTTGAGGTTGCATTGTGTTTTAGAGTTTCATTTCGGCTGACTGCACTTTATAATTGATAGTATATGAATCGCTATACACCCGATTTATATTTTTGAATGATACCATTTTCGTAACTCTCCGATGGCTTAGATTATAATTCTGTGAAGCTTGGCTACTGGCAATTCTTTTGTTAGGCTGAATCATGTTTAAGAGTTTCTTATATACCGACAGCACTCTAAGATAGTTATCAAATGAATCACAAAACTCCCAGTTCTATTTTTTGACAGGTACCATTTTTGCACATCTCTAATGGTTTATATTACAATTCTGAAAAATTGGCTACCGAAATCTCTATTGGGAGGTTTGATCATTTCTAAGAGTTTCTTTAAGACCGAAAATACATTAAGATATTTACCAACTCCCTGTTTAAATTTTACACCGGTACAGATTTCGCACCTCTACGAAGCTTTGGATCACAATTTCGAGACGCATGGCTACCGACAACTTTTTTGAAAGTATGGATCGTGTTTATGAATTTTTTTTATCGAGAGTACTCTAAGATATTTACCTAATGAATCGCAATACTCCCGGTTTGAGTGATTTTTTTACCGGTACCGAATTCGCACCTCTCAAATGGTTTTGATTTCATGTGTGAGAAGCTCGGCTATTGGCAACTTGTTTTCGAGGTTGGATCGTGTTTTAGAGTTTCATTTTGACCGACTGTACTCTAAGATTGTTACCATATGAATCACTATACTCTCGAATTATATTTTTGAAAGATACCAATTTCGGACCTCTCCGATGGTTAATATTACCATTCTAAAAACTTGGCTACCGGAACCTCATTTGGGAGGTATTATCATTTTTAGGAGTATCTTTATGACCAAAAGCACCTTAAAATAGTTAACAAATAAATTGTAATACTCCCAATTTAAATTTTACAACGGTATAGATTTTGAACCTCATAGAAGCTTTAAATCTCAATTCCGAGAACCATGGCTACTGACAACTTGTTTGAAAGTAAGAATCGTGTACAAGATTTTTTTTTACCGACATTACCCTAAGTTATTTACCTAATGAATTGCAATACTCCCGGTTTGAGTGCGTTATTAACAGGTACTGACCCCGCACCTCTTTGATGGATTTGATTAAAATTATGAATATCTTGGCTACTGGCAACTTGTTTTTGAGGTTGAATCGTGTTTTAGAGTTTCATTTTGATCGACTGCACTTTAAGATTGATTCTATATGAATCGTTATACTCCCAATTTATATTTTTAAACGATGCCATTTTTATATCTCTCCGATGGCTTAGATTGCAATATCGAGAAGCTTGGCTACTGACAACTCGTATGCGTGGTTGAATCGCGTTTAAGAGTATATTTTTTACCGACAACACTCAAAGATAGTTACCAAATGAATCATAATATTCCTGGTTTGAGTTTTTGACAGGAACCATTTTGGCACCTCTCCGATGGTTTAAATTATAATTCTAAAAACATGGGTACCAGAATCTCGTTTTGGTGGTTTATTAATTTTTTAGAGATTCTTTTTGACCATAAATACTTTTATGTTGTTACAAAATAAATTGTTATACTCTCGGTTTGAATTTTACACCGGTACCGTTTTCGCACCTCTACGAATCTTTAGATAGCAATTTCGAGAAGCATTGCTACCTACAACATGTTAGAAAGTTGGATCGTGTATAAGATTTTTTTTTACCGACAGTACTCTAAGATATTTACCTAATGAATCGTAATTCTCCTGGTTTGAGTAAATTTTTGACCCGTACTGACTTCGCACCTCTTCGATGGTTTTGATTGCAATTATGTGAAGCTATGAAACTGGCAACTTGTTTTCGAGGTTGCATCCAATTTTCGAGTTTTCTTTTGACCGACTGCACTAAAAGATTGTTACCACATGATTTGTTATACTCTCGATTTATATTTTTGAACGATACCAATTTCATCACTTTTCGATGGTTTAGATTGCAATTCTGAGAAGCTTGGCTACTGGCAACTCGTTTGCGAGGTTGGATCGCGTTTAGGACTTTCTTTTTGACCAAAAACACTCTAAGATACCAAATGAATCGTAATATTCCCGGTATGAGTTTATGACAGGTACCATTTTGGCACCTCTCTGATGGTTTATATTGCAATTCTAAAAACATGGCTACCGGAATCTCGTTTGGGTGGTTTGATCATTTTTAAGAGATTCTTTTTGACCATAAATACTTTAAGGTTGTTACCAAATGAATTGTAATACTCCCAGTTTGAATTTTACACCGGTACCATTTTCGCACCTCTACGATTGTTTAGATAGGAATTCTGTGAAGCATGGTTACCGACAAGTTGTTTGAAAGTTTGATCGTGTTTAAGATTTTTTTTTACCAACAGCACTCTAAGATAATTACCTAATAAATCGCAATATTACCGGGGTGAGTGATTTTTAGACCGGTACCGACTACGCACCTCTCCGATGGTTTTGATTGCAAATATGAGAAGCTTGGCTACTGACAACTTGTTTTCGTGGTTGGATCGTGTTTTAGAGTTTCATTTTGACCGACCGCACTCTAAGATTGTTACCATATGAATCACTATACTCCTGATTTATATTTTTGAATGATACCAATTTCGTACCTCCCCGATGCATTAGAGTGCAATTCTGAGAAACTTAGCTCTAGGAAACTCATATGCGAGGTTGGATCGTGATCAAGAGTCTCTTTTTGACCGTCAAAATACTAAGATAGTTCACAAAAGAATATCAATACTACCGGCTTATGTTTTTGATTGGTACCATTTTCGCACCTCTCCGATGGTTAATATTACCTTTCTGAAAATTTGTCTACCGAAACCTCATTTGGGTGGTAATATTATTTTTAAGAATATCTTTATAACCAAAAACACCTTAGAATAGTTACCAAATAAATTGCAATACTCCAGGCTTGAATTTTACAACGGTACCGATTTCGCAACTAGAAGAAGCTTTAGATCGCAATTCTGAGGAGCATGGCTACCGACAAATTGTTTTAATGAATGGATCGCATTCAAGATTTTTTTTTACCGACAGTACCCAAAGATATTTAAGTATAGAATTACAATACTCCTGGTTTGAGTAAGTTATTGACCGGTACCGACCTCGTACCTCCCTGATGGTTTTGATTGAACTTATGAGAAGCATGGCTAATGGCAACTTGTTTTTGAGGTTGCATCATATTTTAGAGTTTCCTTTCAACTGACTACACTTTAAAATTGATACTGTATGAATCGCTATACACCCGTTTTATATTTTTGAACGATACCATTTTCGTACCTCTCCGATGGTTTAGATTTAATTCTGTGAAGCTTGGCTACTGGCAACTCGTTTGTGTGGTTGAATCGTGTTTAAGAGTTTTTTTTTACCGACAACATTCTAAGAAACTTAATAAATGAATCACAAAACTCCCGGTTTGAGTTTTTGACCGTTACAACTTTTGCACCTCGCCGATGGTTTATATTACAATTCTGAAAACTTGGCTATCGGAATCTTTATTGGGAGGTATGATCATTTCTAAGAGTTTCTTTCAGGCCGAAAATACTTTAAGATAGTTACCAAACAAATTGTAATACTCCTGGTTTGAATTTTACACCAGTACAGATTTCGCACCATTACAAAGCTTTAGATCAAAATTCCGAGACGCATGGCTACCGATAACTTGTTTGAAAGTATGGATCGTGTTAAAGATTTTTCTTTTACCGAGAGTACTCTTAGATATTTACCTAATTAATCGCAATACTCCCGGTTTGAGTGAGTTTTTGACCATTTCAAAATTCACACCTCTCCAATGGTTTTGATTGCAATTGTGAGAAGCTCGGCTACTGGCCACTTATTTTCGAGATTTGATCATGTTTTAGAGTTTCATTTTGACCGAATGCACTTTAAGATTTTAACCATATGAATCATTATACTCTCGATTTATATTTTTGAATGATACAAATTTCGTACCTCTCTGATGGTTAATATTACCATTCTAAAAACTTGGCTACCGGAACCTCATTTGGGAAGTATTATCATTTTTAGGAGTATCTTTTCTACCAAAAACACCTTTAAATAATTAACGAATAAATTGTAATACTCCCAGTTTGAATTTTCAACGGTACAGATTTCGCACCTCGAAGAAGCTTTAAATCTTAATTCCGAGAAGCATGGCTACCGACAACTTCTTTGAAAGTATTAATACTGTTCAAGATTTTTTTTACCGACAGTACCCTAAGATATTTACCTAATGAATTGCAATACTCCCGGTTTGAGTGAGTTATTGACAGGTACGGACCTTGAACATCTCAGATGGATTTTAATGAAATTATGTAAAGCTTTGCTACTGGCAACTTGTTTTTGAGGTTGCATCATGTTTTAGAGTTTTATTTAGGCTGACTGCACTTTAAGATCGATACTATATGAATTGTTATACTCCTAATTTATATTTTTGAACGATGCCACTTTCGTACCTCTCCGATGGTTTAAATTAAAATTCCGGGAAGCTTGGCTACTGACAAGTCGTTTGCGAGGTTGAATCATGTGTAAGATCTTCTTTTTTACCGACAGCACTCTAAGATAGTTGCCAAATGCATCACAATACTCCCAATTTGAGTTTTTGACCAGTACCATTTTCGCACCTCTCCGATGGTTTATATTACATTTTTGAGAACTTAGCTACCGAAATCCCATTTGGGAGCTATGATCATTTCTAAGAGTTTTTTTCAGACCGAAAATTCTTAAAGATAGTTAAGAAATTAATTGTAATAATCCTAGTTTGAATTTTACACCGGTATAGATTTCCCACCTCTAAGAAGCTTTAGATCACAATTCCGCGACGCATGGCTACCGACAACATGTTTGAAAGTATGAATCGTGTTTAAGTATTTTTTTATACCGACAGTACTTTAAGATATTTACCTAATGATTCGTAATTCTTGGGGTTTGTGTGAATTTTTGACCCGTACTTACTTGGCACCTCTCTAATTGTTTTGATTTCAATTATGCGAAGCTATGCTACTGGAAACATGTTTTCGAGGTTGGATCGGGTTTTAGAGTTTCATTTTGACCGACTGCACACTAAGATTATTACGAAATGAATCACTATACTCCCGATTTATATTTTTGAATTATACCAATTTCGCACCTCCCCGATACATTAGATTGCAATTCCGAGAAGCTTGGCTGCAGGCAACTAGTATGCAATGTTGGATCGTGTTCAACAGTATTCTTTTGACCGACAAATTAATAAGATAGTTACCAAAAGAATATCAATAATCCCGGTTTAAGCTTTTGGCAGGTACCATTTTCACACCTCTCCGATGGTTAATATTACCATTCTAAAAATTTGGCTACAGGAACCTCATTTCGTAGGTATTATCATTTTTAAGAGTATCTTTTTGACAAAAAACACCTTAAAATCGTTACCAAATAAATTGTAATACTCCAGGTTTGAATTTTACAACGGTACCGATTTTGCAACTTGAAGAAGCTTCAGATCGCAATTCCGAGAAGCATGGCAACCGACAACTTCTTTAAAAGTATTGATCATATTCAAGATTTTGTTTTACCGACAGTACCCTAAGATATTTACTTATAGAATTGCAATATTCCTGGTTTGAATAAGTTATTGACCGGTACTGACCTCGCACCTCTATGATGGTTTTGATTAAAATTATGAGAAGCATGGCTACTGGCAACTTGTTTTTGAGGTTGCATCATGTTTTAGAGTTTCATTTCGACCGACTGCACTTTAAAATTGATACTATGTGAATCATTATACACCCGATTTATATTTTTGAACGATACCATTTTTGCACCTCTCTGATGGTTTAGATTGTAATTTGGTAAAGCTTGGCTACTGGCGACTCGTTTGCGAGGCTGAATCGTGTTTAAGAATTTCCTTTTTACCGACAACACTCTAAGATAGTTAACAAATGAATCACAAAACTCCCGGTTTAAGTTTTTGAGCAGTACCATTTTCGCACCTCTCCGATTGTTTATATTACAATTCTTAAAATTTGGTTGCCGAAATCTCTATTTGGAGGTATGATCATTTGTAAGGGATTCTTTTAGACCAAAAATACTTTTAGATAGTTACCAAATAAATTATATTACTACCAGTTTGAATTTTAAACCGGTACAGATTTCGTACCTCTACGAAGCTTTAGATCACAATTCCGAGACGCATGGCAACCGACAACTTGTTTGAAAGTAAGGATTGTGTTTATGATTTATTTTTTGCCGAGAGTACTCTAAGATAATTACCTAATGAATTGCAATGCTCCCGATTTGAGGGAGTTTTTGACCGGTACCGAATTCGCACCTCTCCAATGGTTTTGATTGCAATTGTGAGAAGCTCGGCTACTGGCAACTTGTTTTTGTGGTTGGATCGTGTTTAAGAGTTTCATTATGTCCGACTGCACTCTATGATAGTTACCTTATGAATTGCCTCGATTTATATTTTTGAATGATACTAATTTTGTACCTCTCCGATGGATTAGATTGCAATTCCGAGAAGCATCGCTGCAAGAAAATTGTTTTGCGTGGTTGGATCGTGTTTAAGATTTTTTTTTTGACCGATAGCACTCTAAGATAGTTACCAAAAGAATCTCAATACTCCCGGTTGGAGTTTTTGATTGGTATCATTTTGGTACCTCTCTGATGGTTAATATTACCATTCTGAAAACTTGGCTACCGGAACCTCATTTGGGAGGCATTATCATTTTTAAAAGTATCTTTTTGACCAAAAACTCCATAAAATGGTTACCAAATAAAGTGTAATACGCTCGGTAATAATTTTACAACGGTACCGATTTCGCACCTCGAGGATGCTTTAGATCGCAATTCCGAGAAGCATGGCTACCGACAACTTTTATGTAAGTATGGATCGTGTTCATGTTTTTTTTTACATACTCTGAGATATTTACCTAATGAATCTTAATACTCCTGGTTTGACTGAGTTATTGACCGGTACTAACCTCACTCCTCTCCGATGATTTTGATTGAAATTGGGAGAAGCTTGGCTACTGGAAACTTGTTTTTGTGGATGCATCGTGATTTAGAGTTTCATTTTGACCAACTACACTTTAAGATTTATACTATAAGAATCGCTATACTCCCGATTTATATTTTTGAATGATACCATTTTCGTATATCTCCGATAGTTTTTTAACGCCCCAAAATCACTGTTTGGAAAGGTAAGCCAAATATCGTGATTCTGGCATGCCAGTAATCTCTGGAGCGACCAAGCCATAAAGAATATATGCTAGGTCATTCAATAGCAATAATCATCAGAGTAAAAAGAAACAATAAGTGTAAGCAATAGACATATATATACATCTTAAAACTAAAAACCGATATAATGTCCTGATTATTTACAACGACAATGTACAAAGTCAAAAATATCATACCTGAGTACTAAGACTAGGACTGATCTGCAACTGCTTGGCAGGTACTAAGCTCAACTGGAGTCCTCAGGAAACAAGCTAATCAACCTCTGAAATGTTTTCAATAGCGAGAGTGAGCAAAACCAGGGCTCACTGAATCCTAACAAGACTAAACAATCTACTAATAGAGCTACTGCCAAAAAGAGAGAGAGATGAATGATATGAATAATCTAAAGTATAATATAACTATAGAGTAACTATTTCTAATACAGATTCAAAGAACCACACTACTTCCAGCTAACATCATCTAAATACCCAAAGTTGTCAAGAGAAGAAGAAATGCAGAGATAGGGAATAAGAGAAGAAGAATAGAATGAAGGATTTGGAATAGAGTTATGAGGAAGTGAGAATATGCAGAATGTAATGATGAAATGCTATGCAGATATGATAAAGTAGGTTAATCCCATACCAATCCCACCACAAGAATGATTAACGTTAAGAAATATCGGTTGACCGACCGCTAGCGTGATACATTAAGAAAGACATTGCTTAGATATATTTGGTTCGATTTGGTCTGGCTCGACCAGGCCAAGGATATTCTACTTGATCAAAGTGTTATGGGTTTTTCAACCCACGGAGCCAACGTCCGAACTCTATTTGTAATCTAGAGGTGTTTCAACATCCACCGACGAGATGGGTTTCCGGAAAACTATCTCATACCATCCCATAATACTCCATAGGGTGCTCAGGTATG
Source organism: Kingdonia uniflora (assembly GCA_014058105.1). Classification (NCBI taxonomy): domain Eukaryota; kingdom Viridiplantae; phylum Streptophyta; class Magnoliopsida; order Ranunculales; family Circaeasteraceae; genus Kingdonia; species Kingdonia uniflora. The sequence goes on from JACGCM010002120.1 coordinate 23,446, forward strand.
ATAGTATCTGTCCCAAACTCGCCCACTCTATTTCAACCCGGTTTGGGAATCCTAATAACCCTCGGGGGTTAGACGATCTGGAGCTACGTATCTAATCTCGTTAAGCAAAGGAGTTATGATAAGATTCACATGATCTACAGATGCAACTGATCTTCAAGATGAACAACCTACAACCGTAAACCCAGCAAGCACACCTAGGATGACCACTGGCCTAAGAGCGGGGTTAACGATCCTAAACAAAATGAACAGTGACTCTGTCGCACATCTATACGTAGAAGAATCCCGACAAACCAGTCACACAAATCCTGATGAACCATGACCAAATCCGTCTCACATCAAACATATAAACCGTTACCAAAACCCGGCCACTAAGCAGAAATATCACTCTCTAATATACTTGACTGAATCAAGACCAACTACCCAAATCAACAAGAATCCAAAAAATATTAGAAGTCTAGGACTGCACCCGTCCAAGCCAAGTTGAACTAATATGATTAACAGATAGATAATCAACTACCCTGAATATCACTAAGGTAATTATAGTTAAAATACATGCACCTCTCTAACCAATTGTTTCTCTAAAATAACATCAAGTGAACTAGTAGAATAATTTAGTAAAGAAGGGAACTCGCCTGATATGGGGTAACAAAGAATCTGGCCACGTAAAGTCAGGGCATCCAAACAACCCACAAGTTCAATGATCAACACCAATCAGGTCCAACAAGCAAGCCAGAACAATCACTACCCTGCATGCGACAATTACGATCAAGAATTTAACAAAACCCCCAAATTCACCAAATCCTAAAATCACCAATAGCAGCCAACGCTGAAATTTAAGCATCTACTAGGGAGAGAATAGAGAGAACTACTCACCGGAAGGAAGAACGGCCAATACTCGGCGAAGAGCAGAGACCAATCACGAACAAAGCCGGAATTCATCCAAATATCAGAACCAGGAGTAACCAGAGTGATAATCCAACCACAAAATACCTGATAGAGCAAGGGAAGGTGATCAATTTGAAGAATATTAGGTTAGGGTTCAGTTGGTGGACGGTCGGGTGGGAAAGAGAGTGAAAATGAAATTATGAGGACGGTTCGGTATATAAAGAAAACTACAGGTCATTCGAACGACTAAAGAACCGTTCGAACGACTCAGTTGTTAAAGCAAAAAATTCTAGTGGAGTGATCGACTCGCTTGAACGGCAGAGGACATCCAATGAACAAAACGTCCAGAAGACAAGTCTGATTCGTTCGAACGACTAAAGAACTCGTTCGAATGACAGCTGGGAATATCTGACATTAAAGAGGAAAACCAAACACCGGTCTCCTGAAGCTACACACCTCTTCCTCCTCTCATCCCAGAGGGAAAACCACAACCCATAAGCAACCCAGCAATAGGTAAAAGCTACAACTACTGATAACAAGAATTTCAGAGTGCTATAAGAAGCAAATGAGAGATATGAATGCGGATAAGAGATTAAGAATAAAATAATTTTACAGGACCTTACAGGTTTAGATTGTAATTCCGAGAAACTTTGATACGGACAACTCGTTTGTGCGGTTGAATCGTGTTTAAGAGTTTCTTTTTTGCCGACAGCACTCTAAAATAATTACCAAATGAATCACAATACTCCTGGTTTGAGTTTTTGACCGATACCATTTTCGCAACTCTCCGATGGTTTATATTGCAATTCGAAAAACTTTGCTACCGGAGTCTCTATTAGGACGTATGATCATTTCTAAGAGTTTCTTCTAAACCGAAAATACTTTAAGAAATTTACCAAATAAATTGTAATAATCCCGGTGTGAATTTTATACTGGTATAGATTTTGCACCTCAACGAAGGTTTTGATCACAATTCTGAGATGCATGGCTACCGACAACATATTTGAAACTATGGATCATGTTTAAGATTTTATTTTAATTGACAGTAATTTAAGATATTATCCAAATGAATCGCAATTTTCCCCGTTTGAGTAAATTTTTTACCAGAACTGACTTCGAACCTCTCCGATGGTTTTGATTGAAATTATGTGAAGCTTGGCAACTGGAAACTTATTTTCGAGGTTGGATCATGATTTAGAGTTTCAATTTACCTACTGCACTCTAAGATTTTTACCATATGAATCGTTATACTCCCGATTTATATTTTTGAACGATACAAATTTCGTACCTCTCCGATGGTTTATACTGTAATTCCATGAAACATAGTTACAGGAAACTCGTTTGCGAGTTTGGATCACATTTAAGACTTTCTTTTAGACCAAAAGCACTCTAAGATAGTTACCAAATGAATCGTAATACTACTAGTTTGTGTTTTTGACCGGTACTATTTTCGTACCTCTCCGATGGTTTATATTACAATTCTGAAAGCATTACTACCTGAATCTCGTATGGGTAGTTTGATCATTTTTAATAGATTCTTTATGACCATAAATACTTTAAGATAGTTACCAAATAAATTGTAATACGCCCAGTTTGAATTTTACACCTGTACCGATTTCTTACCTCTACGTAACTTTTGATCGTAATTCAGTGAAGCATGGCTACCAACAACTTGTTTGAAAGTATGGATCTTGCATAAGATTTATTTTTTACCGATAGTACTCTAAGATATTTACCTAATGAATCGCAATACTCCCACTTTGAGTAAGTTTTTAACCGGAACAGACTTCGCACCTTTCCGCTGGTTTTGATAGCAATTATGTGAAGCTTGGCTACTGGCAACTTGTTTTCGTGTTTGGATCGGGTTTAAGAGATTTCTTTAGACCGAATGAACTCTAATATTGTAACCATTTAAATTGTTATACTCCCTATTTATATTTTTAAGCAATACGAATTTTGTACCTTTCCGATGGTGTAGATTGAAATTCAAGGAAGCTTGGTTACTGGCAACTCGTTTGTGAGGTTGGATCATGTTTAAGAGTTTCTTTTTGACCGACAACAATCTAAGATAGTTACCAAATGAACCGTAATACTACCGGTTTGTGTTTTTGACCGGTACCATTATCGTACCTCTCCGATGGTTTATATTACAATTCTGAAAACTTTAAGATAGTTACCAAATAAATTGTAATACTCCCGTTTGAATCTCGGTTGGGCGGTTTGATCATTTTTAAGTGATTATTTATAATCATAAAAACTTTAAGATAGTTACCAAATAAATTGTAATACTCCCGGTTTGAATTTTCCACCGATACCGATTTCGTACCTCTACCAAATTTTTATCGCAATTCAGTGAAGCATGGCTACCGACAACTTGTTTGAAAGTATGTATCGTGCTTAAGATTAATTTTTTATCGATAGTACAAAAATATATTTACCTAATGAATCACAACACTCCTGGCTTGAGTGAGTTTTTTAGCGGTACCAACTTCGCACCCCTCTGATAGTTTTGATTGCAATTATGAGAAGCTTGGCTACTAGCAACTTGTTTTCGAGGTTGGATCATGTTTTAGAGTTTCCTTTAGACCAACTACACTCTATGATTATTACCATATGAATCGCTATACTCCCAATTTATATTTTTGAAGGATTCCAATATCGTACCTCCACAATGGATTAGATTTTAATTCTGAGATGCTTGGCTGCAGGCAACTCGTTTACGAGGTTGGATCACGTTTAAAAGTTTATTTTTTACCAATAACACTCCAAGATAGTTACCAAAAGAATCACAATATTTCCGGTTTGATTTTTTGATAGGTACCATTTTTTGTACCTCCCCGATGATTTATATTTCAATTCGAAAAACTTGGCTACCAGAATCTCATTATGGAGGTATGATAATTTCTAAGAGTTACTTTTTGACCGAAAATATTTTAGATAGTTACCCAATAAATTATAATACTCCCAATTTTATTTTTACACCAGTACAGAATTCGTACCTCTACGAAGCTTTATCACAATTCCGAGACGCATGGCTGCCGACAAGTTGTTTGAAAGTATGGATCATATTTTAATTTTTTTTTTACCGGCAGTACTTTAAGATATTTACCTAATGAATTGCAATTCTCCCGATTTGAGTATATTTTTGACGTGTACCGACTTCGCACCTCTCTGAATGTTTTGATTACATTTATGAGAAGCTTGGCTACTGGTAACTTGTTTTCGAGGATGAATCATCTTTTAGAGTATCCTTTGACAGAGTACGCTATAGGATTGTTACTATATGAATTATTATACTCCCGATTTATATTTTAAAACGATCCCAATTTTGTACCTCTCTGATGGTTTAGATTGCAATTTCGGGAAGCTTGGCAAATGGAAACTCGTTTGCAAGGCTAGATGATGTTTAAGACTTTCATTTTGACCAAAAATACTCAAAGATAGTTACCAAATGAATCGCTATACTCCCAATTTAAGTTTTAGACCGGTACCATTTTCGCACCTCTGCGATGGCTTAAATTACAATTTCGAAAGCTTGGCTACTGGAATCTCTATTTGGAGGTATGATCATTTCTAAGAACTTCTTATCGGCAGAAAATACTTTAAGATAGTGACCAAATAAATTATAATACTTCCAGTTTGAATTTTATGCCGGTAATGATTTTGCACCTCCACGAAGCTTTAGATCATAATTCTGAGACGCATGGCTACTGACAACTTGTTTAAAAGTATGGATCGCGTTTAAGATTTTTTTTTTACCGACAATACTTTAAGATATTTACCAAATGAATTGCAATTCTCCCGGTTTGTATAAATTTTTGACCGGTACTGACTTCACACCTCTCCGATGGATTTGATTGCAATTATGTGAAGCTTGGCAATTGGCAACTTATTTTTGAGGTTGGATCATGTTTTAGAGTTTAATTTTTACTGACTGCACTCTAAGAATTTTACCATATGAATCGTTAAACTCCCGATTTATATTTTTGAACAATAACCATTTCGAACTTCACTGATGGTTTAGACTGCAATTCCGAGAAGCTTGGCTACTGGCTACTTATTTACGAGGTTGGATCGTGTTTAAGACTTTATTTTTTGACCAAAAGTACTCTAAGATAGTTACCAAATGAATCGCAATACTACAGGTTTGAGTTTTTGACCGGTACCATTTTCGCACCTCTCCGATGGTTTATATAACAATTCTAAAAACTTTGCTACCGGAATCTCATTTGGGTTTGAACATAAATACTTTAAGATAGTTACCAAATAAATCATAATACTCCCGGTATGAATTTTACACTGGTATCGATTTTGTACCTCTACGTAACTTTTAATCGCAATTCAAAGAAGCATGGCTACCGACAACTTATTTGAAAGTATGGATCGTGATTAAGATTTTTTTTAACTGATAGTACTCTAAGACATTTACCAAATGAATCACATTAGTCCCGGTTTGAGTGAGTTTTTGACCGGTACCAATTTCGCACACCTGCGATAGTTTTGATTGCAATTATGTAAAGCTTAGCTACTGGCAACTTGTTTTCGAGGTTGGATTTTGAGTTTCCTTTAGACCGATTGCACTCTAAGATTGTTACCATATGAATCATTATACTCTGGATTTATATTTTTGAACGATTCCAATATCTTATCTCCCTGTTTGTCTTGAATTCAATTTTGTGAAGCTTGGCTACAGGCAACTCGTTTGTGAGGTTGGATCATATTTAAGAGCTTATTTTATACTGATAATACTCTAAGATAGTTACCAAATGAATCACAATATTCCCGATTTGAGTTTTTTACAGGTCATTTTTTGTACCTCTACGATGGTTTATATTGCAATTTTATATTCTTGGCTACCGGAATCACATTCTGGTGGTAAGATCATTTCAAAGAGTTTCTTTATGACTGAAAATACTTTAAGATAGTTACCAATTAAATTTCAATACTCCCGGTTTTAATTTTACACTGGTACCGATATCACACCTCTAAGATGCTTTAGATCAAAATTCTGGAAATCCTGGCTACCGACAACTTGTTTGAAATTATGGATTGCGCTTAAGATTTTTTATTTTTACCGACAGTACTCTTAGATATTTACCTAATGAATCGCAATACTCCCAGTTTAAGTGAGTTTTTGACCTATATTGACCTAGCACCGCGCCGATGGTTTTGATTATAATTATGAGAAGCTTGGCTACTGGTAACTTGTATTTATGTTTACATCATGCTTTAGAGTTTCATTTTTACCAACTGTTCATTAAGATTGATACTCTATACTCCCGATTTAAATTTTTGAACGATACTTATTTCGTACCTTTCTGATGGTTTAAATTGCAATTCCGAGAAGCTTGGCTACTGGCAAATCATTTGTGTTGTTGGATCGTGTTTAAGAGTTTCTTTTAGACCGACAATACTCTAAGATCCTTGCCAAATGAATCGTAATACTCCCAGTTTTAGTGTTTGACCGACACCAATTTTGTACCTCTCCGATGGTTTATATTACAATTCTGAAGACTTGGCTACCAAAATCTCGTTTGGGATGTTTGATATGGTTTAATAGTTCCTTTTTGACCTAAAATACTTTAAGATAGCTACCAAATAAATTGTAATACTCCCGGTCTAAATTTTACACCGGTACCAATTTCGCACCTCTGAGAAGCTTTAGATCGTAATTACGAGAAGCATGGCCACCAGTAATACTCCCGATTTGAGTTGTTGACCGGTACAATTTTTGTACCTCTCCGATAATTTATAGTACAATTACGAAAACTTGGCTACCGGAACCTCATTTCGGAGGTATGATTATTTTTAAGAGTTTCTTTTTGAGCAAAAGCACCTTAAGATAGTTAACAAATAAATTGTAATACTCCCAATTTAAATTTTGCACCGGTACTGATTTTGCACCTCGACCAGGCTTTTGATCACAATTCTGAGAAGCAAGGCTACTGACAAGTTGTTTGAAATTATAGATCGTGTTTAAGATTTATTTTTTATCGATAGTACCCTAAGATATTTACCTAATGAATCGTAATATTCCTGGCTTGAGTGTATTTTTGACCAGTTTTGACCTCGCACCTATCCGATGGTTTTTATTGCAATTATGCGAAGCTTTGATACTGGAAACTTGTTTTTGAGGTTGCATCGTGTTTTAAAGTTTTAATTTGACCGACTGTACTTTAAGATTGATAATTTATGAATCGCTATTCACCCGATTTATATTTTTGAACGATACCAATTTCGTACCTCTCCGATGGCTTAGATTGCAATTCAGAGAAGTTTAGCTACTGGCAACTCGTTTGCAAGTTTGGAACGTTTTTAGGAGTTTCTTTTTGACCGACAACACTCTAAGATAGTTAACAAATGAATTGTAATACTCTCGTCTTATGTTTTTGAGCGGTACCATTTTCGTACCTCTCAGATAGTTTATATTACAATTCTAAAAACTTGGCTGCCGGAATATCGTTAGGGATGTTTGATAATTTTTTAGAATTTCTTTTTGACCGAAAGAACTTTGAAATAGTTACCAAATAAATCGTACTGCTCCCGGTTTGAATTTTACAGCGGTACCAATTTCTTATCTCAGCGAAACTTTAGATCGCAATTCCGAGAAGCATTGCTACCGATAACTTGTATAAAAGTATAGGTCGTGTTTAAGATTTTTTTTTTATGACAGTTATGTAAGATATTTATCTAGTGTATCACAATACTTCCAGTTTGAGTGAGTTTTTGACCGGAACTGACTTCGCGCCTCTTCGATGGTTTTGATAACAATTAAGAAAAACTTGGCTACTGACAACTTGTTTTTGAGGATGGATCATGTTTAAGAGTTTCCTTTTGACCGACTGCACCCTAAGATTGTTACCATATGCATCGCTATGCTCCCAATTTATATTTTTGAACGATACAATATCATGCCTATCCGATGGCTTTGATTGCACTTCCGAAAAGCTCGGCTACAGGAAACTCATTTACGAGGTTGGATCGTGATAAAGATTTTCTTTTTGACCGGCAACACTCGATGATAGTTACCAAATGAATCACAATACTCACAGTTTGATTTTTCGACCAGTACCATTTTCGTACCGATCCGATGGTTTAAATTTCAATTCTGAAAACTTGTCTACAGGAATCTCTTTTGTGTAGTTTGATCATGTTTTAGAGTTTCTTTATGACCAAAATAACTTTAAGATAGTCACCTTATTAATTGCTATACTTCCAGTTTGAGTTTTGCACCTGTTCCGATTTCGCACCTCTACGAAAGTTTTGAGTGCAATTCCGATAAGCATGGCTACCGATAAGTTGTTTGAAAGTATGGATCGTGTTTAAGTTTTTTTTTTTACCGATAGTACCCCAAGATATTTACCTAATGAATCGCAATACTCTCGGTTGGAGTGTGTTTTTGACCAGTACTGACCTCGCACCTATCCGATGGTTTTGATTGTAATTATGAGAAGCTTTGATACTGGAAACTTGCTTTTGAGGTTTCATCATGTTTTAGAGTTTCATTTTGACTTACTGCACATTAAGATTGATAATTTATGAATCGCTTTATTCTCGATTTATATTTTTGAACAATACCAATTTCGTACTACTCTGATGGTTTAGATTGTAATACAGAGAAGCTTGGCAACTTACAAATCCTTTGCGAGTTTGGAACGGGTTTCGGAGTTTCTTTTTAACTGACAACACTCGAAGATAGTTACCAAATGAATCGTAATACTCCCGGCTTGTGTTTTTGAGCGGCATAATTTTTGTACCTCTTAGATAGTTTATATTACAATTCTAAAAACTTGGCTGTCAGAATCTCGTTTAGGACGTTTGATAATTTTTAAGAGTTTCTTTTCGACAGAAAGAATTTTAAGATAGTTACCAAATAAATCGTAATACTCCCAGTTTGAATTTACCGCAGTACCGATTTATTAGCTCTACGAAGCTTTAGATCGTAATTCCGAGAAGCATAGCTACCGACAACTTGTTTAAAAGTATAGATCGTATTTAAGATTTCATTTTTACCGACAGTAATTTAAGATATTTATCTAATGAATCATAATACTCCCAGTTTGAGTGAGTTTTTGTCCAGTACAGACTTCGCGCATCTCCGATGATTTTGATTACAATTATGAGAAACTTGGCTACTGATAACTTGTTTTCGAGGATGGGCCGTGCTTTTGAGTTTCCCTTTGACCGACTGCACTCTAAGATTGTTACCATATGAATCGATATACTCCCGATTTATATTTTTTAGCGATACCAATATCGCAGATCTCCGAAGGTTTAGATTACACTCCCGAGAAGCTTGGTTACAGGAAACTTGTTTACAAGGTTGGATCACATTAAAGATTTTATTTTTGACCAACAGCACTCGATGATAGTCACCAAATGAATCACAATACTCCCAGTTTTAGTTGTCGGCCAGTACCATTTTCGCACCTATCCAATGGATAAAATTTTAATTCTGATAACTTGTCTACCGGAATCTCGTTTGAGCAGTTTGATCATGTTTAAGAGTTTTTTTCTGACCGAAAACACATTAAGATAGTTACCAAATAAATTGTAATATTCCCGGTTTGAATTTTGCACCGGTACCGATTTCGCACATCTACGAAAGTTCAGATCGCAATTTCGAGAAGCATGGCTACCGACAACTTGTTTGAAAGTACGGATTGTGTTTAAGATTTTTTTTTTACCGACAGTACTTTAATATTTACCTAATGAATTGCAATACTCCCGGCATGAGTGATTTTTTGACCGGCACCGACATCGACCTCTCCGATGGTTTTGATTGCTATTATGTGAAGCTTGGCTATTGGCAGCTTGTTTTTGAGGTTGAATCATGTTTAGAGTTTTCTTTTGGCCGACATCACTCTATGATTGTTACCATATGAATTTCAATACTAACGATTTATATTTTTTAATGATACCAATTTTGTGCCTCTACAATGCATTAAATTGTAATTCTGAGAAGCTTCGCTGCTGGAAACTCGTTTGCATGGTTGGACCGTGTTTAAGAGGTTTTTTAGACCGACAATACTTTAAGATAGTAACCAGGGAATTGCAATACTCCCGTATGAGTTGTTTGTCGGTACCATTTTCGCACCTCTTCGATGATTTATAGTACAATTAAAAAACTTGGCTACCGGACCTCATTTGGGTGGTATGATATTTTTTATGAGTTTCTTTTATAGCGAAACACCTTAAGATAGATACCAATAATTGCAATACACCCGGTTTGAATTTAAACACCGGTACCATATCGTACCTCGACGAGGCTTAGATCGTAATTTTCGAGAATCAGGCCCGTCAAGTTATTTGAAAGTATGGATCTGTTTGATTTTTTTTTTACCGACAGTACCCTATGATATTTTTCTAATAATCGTAATACCCCGGTTTGAGTGCATTTTTGACCAGTACTGACCTCGCACCTATCCGATGGTTTCGATTGTAATTATGAGAAACAAAAAAAAAAAAAAACTTCCTTTAAACCGACTCAAACTCACATAACGAGTCGGCAGTACCGAAGCTCGCGGAATTGCAAGCTAAACCAATCGGAGAGGTACGAAATGGATCGTTCAAAAATATTCAAAGCGGGAGTATAGCCGATTCATAAATTATCAATCTTACAGTGCGTAAGTCAAACTGAAAACTCTAAAACACGATGCAAAACCTCAAAAACAAAATTTCAAGTATCAAAGC
>JACGCM010002306.1:0-16385 GCA_014058105.1 Kingdonia uniflora
TTCCACTTATAAAAATTCAACACATCTTTAGCTTTGAATGCTTAGTAGTCCATTCCTTCCTCCATTTTTCATTCAGTCCCTCGTATACCCTCATTATCTCATAAACATTTTAATTCAACTAGGCATAACAGCACTACTGTAAGATACTCATAACCCCTTTCTGGAAGTAGGTCATATACGACCTGATTCCAAGAAATACAAAAATCCACCACTCGGGCCTGATAGCCAAGACCATTATAATATGAGAGGTAACCCCCTCACTAATACTTTTATCCTTCATCCACTTCTCAAGTATGAGACTGATAATATATTGTCTCATCCCTTTCCGGAGACGTAGGCTGAACTAGAGACCTTGATACTCTACATAACTCCCCAATCTCCCTGCAATTTTTTTTTATTTTTAAGCATTATTTCCCACATCTACCCCCTCTGGGTATATGACAAGGATTTATCTTTCTCTTTCTATCCTCCTTCTCTACCACCACCTCAGTTCTACTAGGTTCACAACTTCTACAGTCATCCCCATACTATTCACAGTCTCCATAATACTACACTCGTCCCTTCCCTAAAAATGACATTTCCTCAAAACTGAACGATACTACAAATTTATTAGTGGGGGCTACTAGGGTTAGAACGCATACAGAACCTACATATACAGAAACATATTTTATCATTATCTTTACATCACAAACAGTAACAACAACCCCACCAGTAATGGCCAAATTCCAAAAGCTCAAAATGGCTTGGAATTTGCTATCATACCAAAGAACCTGTGACAATATTCTAATAGAAAGCAAGAAATAACACAGGTGATTTTAGTGTAAAATATCTCTAAATAGGTAAAAAAAACCACGACCTCAAGTAGAGGATTTTTGTAAAAATATCTTTATTGCTTGAGGCAGATATCTTATTACAAGTGATCTCTAGATTTAGAAATGCTTGAACCTTGTAACTAAGAAGTTTGAATGTTTTTGAGAATCTAGAACATGTAGTTTTTTTGGTGATTTCACGTGTAATTTTCTAGTTTATCATCTCTTCTAGAACTTCTTCTTTATAAAGGCCTTCTTCATAGTTCTTCATCGTGCTGGAGCACGTTCTCAGAAAAATGTGGTTAGTGGCGGTTGACTGAGTAATTGACGAGTTCGTGAGAGACAGGTATCTTTGACTGGTTAAGGTTTTTCTATTTAAAGTTCGACCTGCGTTCCTCACCAGTTCGTGGAGTAGGTTGAAATGTTGACTGGAGAGAAGTCATGTTGAAATACGTGAGTCCGAGATGGAGGTAATTCGAACTGGCGACAACTCAATTTTAGATGAGATCGAGAGATAGGTCCCTACAATCACCCTCGTACTGAAGTCATGAAGTGGCTTTTGTTGATAAAGGATCTGCGGTAATTGGTATTGGGTTGAAGTTCTTGATAATTGAAATGGAGTAAAGATGGCTTAACTATATGGAAGTATGCGGGTTATGGGAAAATGACATGTATTAAATGAGGATGTGGATGCTAATGTATGTGACGGTTATGATTTGAAGAGTTGCGCCTGCAATAAATGATAACGTTTAGAAAAACGTACCTGCACAATAAATATAGGGTTATATAAATAGCACCTGAACCGAGTTTTGAAGCAAAGTATGATTGTAATTCGTTAAATTCTCTGAAAGTTTCAAAGATGGTGAAGACTCGAAAGATGGTCCTTTAAGAGAGGATTACTTCTAAAATACAGAGGTTAAAGTTGAAGTACTTTGGCGACCAATCCCTGGAAATGTCGATACCCGCTCCTGTTCCTTCGACTTATCAAGGTATGTCGGAAGATGAAGCGGTTGAAGCTGAGGAGAAATTTTACTACAGGTAGAGTTTTCATGTCGTCATCTTGACAGACAAGGAATGTTGGGCTTGTCTCCGTACTCTTACGAAGGACAAGGTTGGTGAAATATATGCAGGGATGGGCATAACTGCGGGGCAGTTATGCTGATAACTTGTATAGGAATGGATTTTAAGGTCAGGCTCTCTTTATCTCTACCAACTCTTTGGAGGTAGCAGTTTCAGAGGAGGAGGTGATGGTAGTGGAGGAAGGAAACAAACAGTGGAAGTCTGTTTCTGCATTTCCATTACTTTTTTACGCTAAGAAGACCTTCAGTTTGAAGAGTTGGCTCCAGCACTGAGTCTACTGCTTGCATAGTTTACATTTGAAGTTTGGCGAGACTTTGACTAAACTCATGTGAGGGAAGCTATTTGTTGTTTCCAATTTTTGCTTCGCATCAGGGTGAAAGATCACTGAAGCAGGATGAACTGAAGGACTTTATGTGTGGGGTACCTGAAAGACCTGTTACTTGTAAAAGCATTGAAAAACTTGTTATCTGTAAAGTACCTGTTGCTGAGTACTTGAAAAGGCTTGTTATCTATAAATGTATCAGATCTATAAGTACTGTGAAGGACTTGTTATCTATTAATGTATCTGTGATTTGATTCAAAAAGAATAATATTTGTTTACCAAACATTGTGTTGATATAGAATAGAGTGTCTCTCGAATTGAGCTAAGAATAATGTTATGAGTTTGCCAAGATACTAATAAGAGGATATGTATGACATAAAAATTATTGTTATCATAATCGAATTGTTATAAATATGTTATCATGTAGATACCATTAGGTCGACCTGGGGCTGGATAAAAATATAAAGGAAAGGAAATTATACAAATTTTGGAATGGTAGGTCGATCTGCGACAGTTTGCTGGAAGGAATCAGGTCGATATAAAATAGGATGAAATGATATAGTTTGATATAAATAGATATGTTCAGATATAACTTTTACCAAGATTCTATGGTTTTTGTTACGAGATAATAGGAGAACATCCCGAGCTGCGTAGAATTTTATAGCCAGACAGGGTATAAAATGAAGAGGGGGTTGAAGAGGAAGAAATAGGTGGAAGGAAAAAATAATAAGGTGGACTCGTTCTGAGAGAATCCGTTACGCCACTGAGGGGCGATTGGCTATTAAGATAGCTGAAGTGCGTGAATGTATTTTTAGGTTGATGGATTATGATGCTGAATTGCCAATGAGGGAGGTGAATATTGAGGGATTGGATATGATTGGGATAGAGCGAGAATATGAATGTCGTTTTTACGAAGAAATGTTCCAAGAAATAATGGTGGACCCAGCAGCTCGAAAAGAAGCAGTGAGATTGCTTGCTGTGGAGGAGATCGTATCTGAAGATGTGATGATTGCTTGAGGATATCTGATCGGATGTGGTCGCCCAGGTCACCAAGGTTATTTTAGGTATAATTATATGTAAAGTGTTATCATAAATAAATGTAAGTTTTTGAATTTAACAGAAAAGATTAAAGTCAAATTGGATCCTCTATAGTTGCAAATGTCGTTTGAGACTATTTTGATAAATAATTTTGAATAACTTTAAAAAAATTTCTTAGCTTTGAAAATTACGTCACTAGTACTATAAGTATAAGAAACATAGCATAAAAAAGCATAAGTATCTAGCTTTATTTTTTATGTAAAGCTGCAAAAATCTGATATCGTGTGAGTGTGAGTCATTATGAGTATGAGAAGGTCAGAGAAAAATATGGAAACATGAGAGAAAAATAAATTAAAATATGAGGGGAGGGGTAATGATGGAAAGATAGTTTTATTGAGAAGGTACAAGACGTCTGACAAGGATAGTGGAAAGGATACCTCGGTTCCAAAACTGAGGACGGCTCATACGAGGTACAATAACTGCTAGCCATTAGAGAGAGAAAGAATAAATAGTAATTCTTCCTCATCATTCAAACGTTTTTCAAATTCTAAAAACTTGGAGAGCACAAAGAGAGAAGCGCGAAAAAATTACTGAGGATTTGGGAAAGATTTATCTAAGAGTGATCAACAGTCAAAGAGAGTTGTAGGAACCGAATCACCTAGGTGGCTATATAGCAGCGCTGTGAGGAAAGGATTTGGCGCTACTTCAGATTCTCATTCTGACAAAAAAGGTTAGTTGAGGCGTGCGTTGCATGTTTATGTTTTTTGCAAATCGTAATCTGCTTTAAGCAAATCTCTAAAAAATCACTATTTATAGTATTCTATAAAATTTGAAATATATATAGAATATATGAAAGATATTTTGTATGTGCATGATCGATGTGTATGAGATAATGATAGATACCTAAACCTCTATGTAGGTCGAATGTGAGAGGTATTTGTGCAGGATCAAACCTTTGTCTGCAGAATTGTAGTTGAGATGGATAGTTCACCTATTAATGAGGTGTCGACCTCTGGTTGGACGGTAGAGTCTGAAATTAAAATATCTGACAGTGAGGTTGAAGTAGGGTTTAAACAATTTCTAGGTTTCCCTGTCAAATTGGTGACCTGTCTTCCCTGTTCATATACATTTAAAGAGTTTTGTAAAGCCAAGGCTGTTGTAGGAGGGATATGGGGTAACTGCGTAGAATACACCGGTAGGCTGTTTAGGGGGAATACTGTAGTGACGGGGGAGGAACATTTTAATTTGTTGGCCGACTTGGAGGAGGAGAAACAAGATAGGGGTATAGATAAATTGATCTAGTTGGAATATTTTGATAAGAGTATTCGGAGTGACATTTCAAAGGGCTTTTTGTGTTATATATCTCAATTAGAGTACTGGTTGAGTCTTCTCCCTACCAATTTGGCGAAAGGGATTATGAACAAGATTGGGGAATGTCTTGTTCAATTGAACGAGAACATGTGGGAGGTAATAAGTGTTTGTGAACATCTGAACGAAAAATGGGAGAATGAGGGGAAAGTGAGGTGGATATCCCCAGAGATATATTGCGACTTTATGGGGTGAAGAATTATCACACCAGTGTTGGGGCATATTTTTGTGCGAACGCAACTCAGCCTCGTTTCTTCGATCTGAACTCATCAGGTCGAGCCTGGAATGATAACGTAATATGGGTGAAGGTAATTGCCTTCAGAGAGATGATGAAGAACCTTTGGATCTTCTGTTTAGAACTGTGAAACAAAGTAAGTATAACAGTGCATAGCGTATAATATTGATATGTTTGAACAGTATGATCTTTTGTTGATAATAAAAAAAAATGTTGTGTATGGCAGGCCCGAAGTCCCAGGTGGAGAGGAAAGATTTGTTGTTGAACGAAGTTGTTGAGGAAGAGGTTGAGCTCGAATTTGTGTTGGAAGCCTTGGCCTTAGCAGAAAGAAATGGGTTGGGAGCAAGTCCAAAAAGGTTTAGAAATCTCAATCGACCAGGCTGATGGCGGGTGTTGATGATGGGAAGAAGAAAGGAACTGGTAGGGAAGGGCAAGCGAATTTTCCCAAGACCCCTAGAATAGACAGTCCGGTTCAACCGGAGTCTATTACGTCGAGCAAATTAGCTCATACGTTTCCAAAAAAATAGATCCTGAAGCGTCCCTCGGCCTCTGGTACCACTAGAAGTGATGAGGTTGACGGAAAAGAAAAAAGGGGAAGGATGGAACCTTTGGGAAAGTCAGGGGAAAAGGTTCCTAAAGAGTGACCGGCTGCTGAGGACGACCTTAAAGAGGTGGAGGAAAAGGCCAAGCTGACGGCTCTTCACGAGGAAGAGGACATGAGCAAGATGGTAGGTCTTTTATGCTCGATTATGTGAAATATAATTACGTATTACGTTTCGAGCTCACGTTGAGGTCGAATTATGCTTTGCAGGATGCTCGTTTGGTGAGAGGGATTTGGCTCAGAGTCGAAGAGGAGAAATCCGAGCTGAAGAAGGTGAAGATCGAGCTTGAAAAGAAGGTAGCCCTAGCGAAGGCTGATGCTCCCAAGGATGTAAAAAAGTTGAAGGCCCTGAAGGCTTCCCACGTAGTGGCAATTTTCCATCTATAAGCGGAGGCGAGAGCGGACCTGGAGAAGGTGGTAGCAGAGTACAAAAGGCTCGAGTGCCACCTTATGTTGAAGGAGTATTTTGAGGATGAGGCGGATGCTATTAAGGCAGACACCTATGTCAAGGAGGGAGATGATGAAGAGGTGGAAGAGGTTGCAGTTGGAGTTCTTGATGGGTTGGACAGTGTCTCCCGCCAGACGTTACTGGACAATCAAGGGGATGACACCGAGCTCCTGGAGGGGGAGCATGAGAAGGTAGGGTAGAGAAATGACCTTGTATGAATATTTTTGAAGTATTTTGTAAATTGGTTGATTGTGTGTATTGAATAGACTTCTGTAGGCTGAGCTTCCTTTTTTGTATAACCCATTTGTAGGCACTTAGAGAAATAAGTCTCAAAATTAAAGATTTAGATACTGAGCTTGCCAGGGGAAGAGAGATTTCCATATCCTTGCTGTCTTCGCAAGCGAAGCTGCTGGCTAGATCAGAACAGGCCTTTGGACTTGTATGCTATATTGACATAAAGCTACTAAGTAAATAAGACAACATAGAACATAGAGGCAGACCAAAAACTTGTTATCAGTTTTTAGGAAAATGATACTAAAATAAATCATAGAAAAAATCAAATTTTTAGACAAAGTAGCATATAGAGAACATGTACCTTAGACCTTGAAATATATGTCATGAAGTATCCATCTGAGATCATACTTCGACCTTTAAGTCTAGAAGTAGTTGCACATGGTAGATGTTAGAAATCAGATATCTTGTTAAAAATGAGATATATATATATATATATATATATATATATATATATATATATGTTGATGGGGTGTTCTGAATCAAACTATATACAATGTATCTGTATTGCGCAGGTCGAATTGGATTCAGCTTGTTTGCACAAAGATGAGGCACTCCAATGCAATCGTGAATTTGCAGAGGAGATGGATAGGGTGAGGGAGGCGAATAAGGACAGAGAAGGCCAGCATGTAAAGGTGCACTTCAAGTTTGTTAGCTAATTGTCGGCCTTTATGATGTTGAGAAATCTCGCCGAGGACGAGATTATCGATTTAGAAGGTATGGCTTTTGACTCGGCTGTTGTACGATCTAGCTAGCATATGATGATATCGATCTAGGTTAACGATTGCACGTTCCCTGGTTTCATCGATCATATTGAGGTTACAAGCCAATTCAAACTCATTTTCCTCGTCAGTCAGCTCGTGATCTTAAACTGGATGATGGTATTCAGAAGGAATGACGGCCTCAGTACCATAGGCAAGGAGGAATGGGGTACATCCTGTTGACTGTTGGGGAGTGGTACGATATGCCCATAGGACATGAGGCAGCTCTCAAGCCCAATTTCCATTTTTCTGTGTGTGAAGCTTTTTATTAAGTCCATCCACGATAGTTTTGTTGGTGATTTCGGCTTGGCCATTGCCTTGAAGATAGTAAGGACTGGATGGTGAGTCGATGATATTGTGTTGGTTGAGGAAGGTTATAATTTTTTCTCCAACAAATTGGAGCCCGTTATTGATACGAATTAGGTGGGGGAGCCCAAACTGAGTGATGATGCGTTCCCAGATAAAAAAGATGACCTCTTCTTCTCTGGTTCGACATAGTAGAACTACTTCTGCCTATTTTGTAAAATAATCGGTAGCTACGAGTAGGTGACGGTGGTTACCTAAATAATTAGGGAACTCGCCGACGAGATCAAGTACCCATCTTTTGAATAGCCAGAACACCTTACTTGCATGGAGTTCGAGCGCAGGGGCGCGTATTATGTTTCCATGTCCTTGGCAGGCGTTACATCTGCGTGAGTACTCCACTTCTTGCTTGTGCATGCCGGGCAAGAATACTTCTTGTGTAATAGCTTTTTTTGCTAGTGATCGACCTACGGCATGGGAGCCACAAATCCCTTCATGTAATTCGCAGAGCATTTCATCTGCTTTTGATTTGGAGAGGCACTTGAGGTAAGTCCCCGTGAAGGAAAGGGTGTATAGCATACAATTTTGATTTGTGTAGCGCTTCAAGTTGTTGATCAGCTGTTGATGTTCTTTTGGATCTGTTGGAAGTGGTCTATTGCAACTGTTGTCGATACCGAGGTAGGCTAAGAAAGGCTTTCGCCAATCCTCGTCTCCCCCTTAATCGCCCCCAGTGTTGATTGCATACAGAAATGCGATCAATGTTGGGGGTTGAAATGATTTCGATCTGGAGATATCGAGCTTTTGTACCCGAGACCCTGGCTAGATATGCTAAAGAATCGACGTGTCTATTTTTACCTCGAGGCAGATAATTGAGAGTTTCTTTCGCAAACTTGCTCATCTTATTTGCAATGAGGGTTGCGTATTCGATCATCTTTCCATTCTTCTTATATTTCTCAGAGAAATGGTGGACGATGAGTAGGGAATCTATGTGGACTGAGAGTTTGGGGACATTGAGCTCAAGAGCGAGGTCGAGTCCATGAATGAGAGCTTCGAATTCGGTGACATTATTTGAGGCCTCAAAATCTAAGCGGATTGATTTCTCAATTTTGTCATTGGAAGGGGTAATCAATACGATTCTGATTCCTGACCCTGCGGGTCCTACTGATCCATCCGTAAGAAGTCTCCACCCTTTGGTTATAATCCATTCACCTCGTTTGTCAAATGGTTTGGAGGGTGGATCTTCAAAAGTTTCTTTTGTAAGGTCAGGGTCGTGCTCTTCCCACTCAGGATCTTCTACTGGAAAATTCGTGAGAAAATGCCTTAGGATATCGTGGAAATGCAATCTTTCCCACAGACGGCACTAAATATAATTGCCAAATTCTGTGAGCTCGAAATGGCTTAGAATTCGCTATCACACCAATGAACCTACGATAATATTCTAATGGAAAGCAAGAAATGACACAGGCGTGGAAAACCTCTAAATAGGTAAAAAAAAAAAAACACGACCTTGAGTGGAGGATTTTTGTAAAAGTATCTTTATTGCGTGAGGCGGATATTTTATTACAAGTGATCTCTAGATTTAGAAATGCTTGAACCTTGTTACAAAGAAGTTTGAATGCCTTTGAGAATCTAGAATATGTAGTTTTCTTGGTGATTTCTCGTATAATTTTCTGGTTTTTCGTCTCTTCTGAAACTTTATCTTTATATAAGCCTTCTTCACAGTTCTTCGTCGTGCTGGAGCACGTTCTCCGAAATAATATAGATAGTGGTTGTTGACTGAGTAACTGACGAGTTCGTGAGAGACAGGTGTCTTTGACTGTTAAGGTTTTTCGGTTTGAAGTTCGGCCCACATTCTTTACCAGTTCGTGGAGTAGGTTGAAATGATGACTGGAGAGAAGTCATGTTGAAAATGTATGAGTCTGAGATGGAGGTAATTCAAACTGGAGACAGCTCGATTTCAGATAAGATCGAGGGATAGGTCCCTGCACCACCCTCTCCCTAGTCAACACGTCTATTTTCACAATTTCTACACCAAAAATAAATATTAATTTATTTCAAATTTCTCTCTTCTTCTCAAAAACATATATTTTCTCACTCTACTGTAAAATACATATACCATAACACCTGTACTACAGGCCTCTCTCATCTATATTTTTAAAATCTCTAAAACCCAATATATGCAAAATAATCATATAGATTACTAAATCATACAGATTACTCACAAATCAAACAGACAGAGTTTACATCACCCACCTGTACTCGCCGAACAGCAATCCTCAGCTTTGCATGGATATTTTTTCGAAAATGAGAGCTCCCGTCGTTTCTCCAATAATTTCCTATCACTTGATAAATATTTCCTTCTTAAATCACACTCGACACTCAAATATCTCATCTCCTTGACAATAAGATTTAGACCACTTGTTTCTATTTCAGAAACTGTAGATAATTTATGAAAGAGAGAGAGATTCGAGTTTTTATACTCTCCCCCTGTTTATGAAACGACGACTCTTTCTGACACGCGTCAACCATCCCCACTGTTACTATATGCACGTCTTTTCGTTTCAAAACACCATCATGACTTCTGTGATAATATCTACCGTCATCACGTCTGTCTCTATTGTCTGCCATTAACAGTTATGCACCTCTTCCTCAACACAGTGTAAAAATGACCAATTGCCTTACTTTTATACTCTACCAAGATCGTACAACATTCCTAAAATAGCTCAATTTTCAAAATTGAAGATATCGACACAGTTGTTAAAATCCTACAGTTGTTCTCCACAATATCCGTATGCACAGAATATAGCATAATACTTTATTCAATCAGATTAAAACATTATATTACTTTATTCTCTTCGAATCCCTCTTACATTTATTCAACCACGGAATACCTAAAAACATATTACATATTTTATGCTCCCACGCCTCGAGCTTAGCAAGCCCCCCAATCACATCTGAAGCAGCCTCGATGGTGCGCCTCCCCACACAGAATTATCTCTCTATTCACTGCCCGCTCATCCTCTTCAACAATCTTGTCACATGCGAGCTAACGAACAGTCAATTCTCACACCGTAGCACTCAGCAACGACCTATGAAATACGTCGCACTAGAAGAAGTGGTCATACTCTACACACTTACTTTTATTCTCTAGTTTGGTCAGATTCAGTGGCCATTCAGGGAGCACAGCATCATACGCCAATCGATGAAAATACCGTTCCCGAAGTTCCGCAACCTTGATCTGGAACTGACCATCAGCTGCCTGATGCACACGCTAAGCACGAGTCCTCACCATGGTTATTCACCCTACCTACAGAGCACAATTCTCACCACAGAAGTTACAAATAATAAACAGCCAAGATTCATAATTTTATAGCCACCAAAAAGATCTTCAAAAATATCACCTACTGATTTAGCAGAAAGATATATTATTCGAGCACACTTTGCGGAATGACAGATGATCCGCATCAATTCCAAAAATATCTCGATAGATCGTTGTTTCCATATCGTAGAGTATCCCCTCATAATTTATACGAGCAAATATCCAAATGACAGCATACAAGATAAAGCCAATCCAGCAGTTGCACCTACAGATACATATACACCCTTCCTCACAGTTCGCAGAACACCAACATCTAGCTCAAATAGCCAGATACCATAAAACAATATATCGTTATTCCCACCAAATCATCTTACTTACCTTCCCTATCATCACATCCTCGAACTCATCTAAATTTGCAAACCTCAGCCTCACTACCATTTACTGTCGTACCCATGATACATTAACACATATGTTACAGTTGCCTATTATACAAGCAGAAAATTACACAAGCAAGCTTTAGCCAAAAGATCATGTTCAAGGAACAAAAATATAATTCAGTTCAAAATTATCTATTACATAATACTTTATAGATTACACAATGTTCTAATCAACAACCTCCAATTTACTATTTACATACAAACCCTATACAGATTACTTTCACAGTTATATCAGAAGGCAAACCGAACTATCTCTCAGCAGCCAACACAAAAGCAAGTTTCAAACCAGGGTCCCCTACTGCAAAGTCCTGGAAACATTTAAAAATGGAAATTCACAGACGAAAGATCTTCTTCATGGAAAAAATCTATGGTCCATGGAAGATAATGATCTTCTACATCCTCCTCACCTCCTCGCATGCTAGAGACAGACGAAATGCCTCATTTTTTCAACAAGACCCACTCATTAGCAGGATACCGATGAGACTCCCTCGGTCGAACGCCTACCGCTTCATCTTCAGTTGTAATAGCCTCCTCCGCCAGCAACCGAAGACCATTACGGTGTTCTGCCTCAGATGTCAACAGATAATGGAAATGTACCATTTGAAAATAGTCATCCCCTGTCTCCATCACTTCTTCATATGACATATGATGATAAGTGGGAGACACCAGAATTGGAGTGGGCAGATGCAGCGGTTGGTATCCAAAGTACCTGACATACAGCTCCTCCATCTTCCTCTGAATCCTAGACTCTCGGGCCAGAGTCCTCGCCGTTACCATCTTTCCCACCGTAAACCAAATTCAGAAATTAAAGAAGCAATCAGAGAAAATAGAACTCAGAGATGAAGACTTGGCTCCTTCCACTCACGTTAGAGTACTTTTTATACTAAAATTAGCATTCAAAATAGCCTCTCCATATTCCAAACGCCAGACAGATTCCTCATGCAACAACATATGACTAGACCCATTGGTTCTAGGAAACCAAATAACCACAAACAGATACTTCTGAATGCACATGAGAAAAGGCTATCAGATATTAACTACAGCATTGAATGGCGCTTCTCAACCAACACCACTCACCCACACATACTTTTCGTACTGTTGGCTGAGAGGGGGCGGTTGTAGTGGCTTACTCCGCATCACGAACTCAAGCTTCATCTTTGAGCAAAATGAGCTTTCAATCTCATCAATAGAACATGTGGCACAATCAGAAGCAAAGTAAAAAAATCAAGAAACATAGAACGCACGAATGTCTCAACCAACACCACTCGTCCAGAGTAATCCTCGTACTCCTGGTTGAGAGCCGTCTTGTAATAGCTTATTTTGTATCTCGGACTCAAGCATCGTCCTCAATCTCATCAGCATTCAAGAAGTACTACTGAAGACATGATCAAACTTTCCTCAGTCCGAAGCATTGCTTTCAACCCCTACACTAACAGTTCGATCTGCACAAAGTGTACAGTCATCAATAGAGCCGTTGCACAATAACAGAAATCAAAACGTTGCACAACCTGGTCAAAGACTATCTCACTATACTTTGTACGTCTATCATTAAGGGGCTAATGGTCATCAAATGATCATATTATAAGACCTATAATATGTCCATAGAACTACAAAGAAAGATAGACTTTTCTATCAGAAAGTCTATCAAGAGCTACTCAGAGCATTCTTTGTAATAGCAAGCAACTATCAATAATATCCTTTTCTAAATCCTCAAGAGAGATCGTAGTTTTTAACCTATTAAAAGGTTTTCCATGCTAAACTTTGTGCTAGTAGTTACTTTTTGTTCATAATCGATCTGATTATCTTTGGTGTAAAGGATAAGTCCGAATCCCAGAATTAGGCTATTACATACAATATCAAAATACAGGAAAACAATCTTTTTTAGTCCCCTACAGTCTAAAGCTTCCCATCCCAATCGGTAACATACAAAGGTAATTCATAAAACAACAATACATAAACTACTATACACTTTAAACGTAACAGGCATCAAAAATTTACTCACTGTATTGGAAGATCCCAATCTTCTATTCTGCCAACAAATTTCATCAGAAGTTGAGTGATTACGCTACTATTCTATCAAATTCCTATCACCAGACGAAGCTTTTACTACGGGATTACACTCAGAACTCAAACATTTTCTCTCTCAAGAAACACTGGTTAAGCCACTTTTTTTCTTTCTATAACTGTAGATAATTTATGAGGGAGAAAGAGATGAGTTTTTATACTCTCCCTCAATTTTTTAAACGACGGCTCTCTCAGAAACGTGTCGGTCACCTTTACTTCCTCTACAGGCACGTTTTTTTACCTCACGACATCATCATTACTTTTGGGATAATGTGTTCTATTATCACGTCTGTCCCTTACTTCAGCCATTAAACAATCCAGTTCCTCCTTCTTAAGATAATCTTCACGATCCCTCACCTTGCTTTTATACTCAATCAAGTTCGTACCACACCGTACATCATTCCAATAAATAGCAAATATTCAAAATTCAAAATCATCTACACAACATGTTGAAATCAGCTAGAAGTAATCCATCATAAATGCCCCATAAGTAGCTAAACAAATGCATTACTCTACTTTTCAGCTAGCTGAAATCATCTACACAGCAGATTCAATCTATACTTTATCCTAAAATTCAACTGATAACAAACACAGAACACTGCAAACAATTACTTATTCATTCGAACTATAAAAGTTCGAGTTTACATTCAAATATAGTTACCATTAAAGCAGCCCGGTGATTAATACCCACATAGAATTATATCCCCCCCCACCCCCTTGCTACACTCTCATCCTCTTCCGATAGCTTATCCAATGCGGTCGCTCGAACAGCATCTTCTCGCAGGGTTGCGTCCCGAAGAAAAAGCACGAAAACATCCACCACGAAATACGATCAAACTTCACACGCCTACCTCATCATCTAAAATGTCCAGCTGCAACAGCTACTCTGGCAACACAGCATTATAAGGCAATAGGCAAAAGAACACTCACGAGTTTACCACCTTGATGTTTGCGTACCTTCTGCAGCATGATGAGCACGCTGAGAACGTATCCTCACCATGACAACTTCCAATCAACCAAAAAACAAGTTTTCCTGTAGAAGAATACAATGTACAGTACCAAAGGATCAAGATTTATATAGCCAACATGTATATATTTGTACACCACCAATATCACCTCCGATTTGAGGGAAGATATATTCTACAGGGATAAATTTTAGCAACAGAGTATATCAGCAAATTTTTGGGATATTTTGGACAAATCATGTTTACCATTTTAAGAAGTATATTCTACTTGGATATTATTCCTCACGTGCTTCGCGCAAATGACACATCCAAAAAGATAGAGCTCGCGTAGAATAAATAGTTCAAGTGCGTCTAGAAACAACTCCAACCAAGATACTGCATGACATATATCTTTTACCCACCACATCAAGGCATTTTAAAGTAGTTCAAAAAACTTCTCCAAAGGACACCGTCAAATAACAAATATTGAAGTACGGAGAAAATATCTTTTATCACCAACAAGGATACTTATAGCAGGCCAACACATACTTTGATTCCTCCAAGTCAAAAGGGCACCATTTGTTGGAACTCAAACGACCTGATCGATAGAAATAAGGATATTGGGAATGGTAACTATGTTGAATACCATTACATATTTCCAAGGTGACAGATCGAAAATTCTACAAACAGTTCGTACAATACAGTTCGACAAAAGCATTATCATACTTGCCTAGTACAGTTCAACAACCCACCTACATACTAATCACATCTCAAGCATTATTTATACCTACAAATTACGATAACATCAACTTCCCCTCACTCTGC
Organism: Kingdonia uniflora; assembly: GCA_014058105.1. NCBI lineage: Eukaryota > Viridiplantae > Streptophyta > Magnoliopsida > Ranunculales > Circaeasteraceae > Kingdonia > Kingdonia uniflora. The sequence goes on from JACGCM010002306.1 coordinate 14,846, forward strand.
ATATGCGTTAATACGTATCCATTCCCATCATCCATAACTAACAACCCTAAGCTCATGCTCAAAAGTTATTTAAGTTTATCTTTCCAAGCAACCTCATTGCATTTCGACCATCTCTTTTTCGAACTCACTTCACAATCCCTCAACTATTTTACATACATCCACATTTCTCCGTAGCTTGATTTTTTTTTTTTTAGCGCATCACTTCTACAACAGATTGATGTCTTGCAGCTCGTTTCAATTGCCTTTTCGAAACAAGACAATTCGTGCATTATACAAAATTATGTTTTCCAACAATTTTTCCACCTCCAGAATTCTTTTTCTTTATTTCCACTTTCTATCACACGCAATTTGATCCATCAACAGTTTGAGCTACCATCCTCATCGTTTAGTTTTCTTTATCAAACAAGGAATTACATAAGTATGTTAAACATATATTTTTTAGTTCGAATTGCAATACAAATTTGGCAAAGCAAGAGAAATTCTCATTAGCTCAAATATTTCTTACTGAACAATTTTTCACAACTTTTTACTGAATGATCTACAGGTTACATTACATCAGTTTACAAACTCAACTTTTTTGCAAGAAAATTTATGCAGCAGTTGTAACAGAACCTGAATCCGAAGACTGGATGCAAATTTCAAACTCCGTCTCCACCACTACTGTCTCTTCCTCCGTACCCCCACCACCTTCGAGTGGCAGAGAAAGAAAATGATTTTACTTTTATAGAATCTACTCACCAAGGGGTACCGACGAGACTTCCTCAGACACCAGCCATTTTATCCGCCAATGTAACCGCCTCCTCTGCCAGAAGACGCAGACCATCCTTGCACCCCTGCCCCGACGTCACCATTTAGTAAAAATGCACCATTTGATAGTAATCATCATCCGCCTCCTCTGCCTCTTCATACGTTATGCCATGGTAGGTTGGCCGCACAGGAATAGGAGTATCAAGGGACTGGGTCCTAAAGTATCAAAACCGCAGCTCTTCCACTTTGGCAAGAACTCTAGCCTCGCTCGATTGACGTTTAGTGGTCACCATCTTCTTAACAAAACGTTACAGGGAGAAAGTTATAGAATATATGAAATAAAGGAAGTATTTGACGAATAAGCAATTGCCATTGTAAACCACACAATATTTATACTACAACTCCATCAATACTGTGTTCAAATTCCCAATGTTAAATAAATTCCAATGCAGCAATTTTGACCAAAGCCATTGGTTCTAGGGAACCTCACAGCCACAATGGATATCCATGAAGGAACATTGGAAATGATCCCCGGTATTGAATACAATATTAATGATGTTCACAACCAACACCACTCGCCCATGATGCTTTTCGTACTCTAGGCTGAAGGGGCGATTGTAGTGGCCTATTCCGAATCTCGAACTCAAGTCTCAGCTTCAACCATCATACGTTTACTCGACTTCATCAACATATGATTACATGGCACACTATGGAACAACTACAGAATAGTTTACTTCTCATTCTCGACCACCACACCAACAGCTCGATTCAACAAACACTCAGTCATCAAAGA
>JACGCM010001175.1:0-24103 GCA_014058105.1 Kingdonia uniflora
GAGGACGCTACCGTGAAGGCAATTGTCATTGAAGGCAAATACTTAAAGAGTGACAAAAGAAGACGACAAGATCAAGTCGGGGTACAAGTCTAGTTGGAAAAAACGTACATAGAGAGAGGCCAAAGGAGAGGGGTCTCCGTCCAAGGAATTTCATTGTAATCATTCTAAGGCGAGTGTGGGCATCTTTCTGATTATTGTTGGAACTTCACTCGAAGCTTAGGCCGAAGAAGGAGAAGCGCAATAAGAGAAAATATACACTAGCCGCTGATGTTGTTGACCTTCAGATTTAGATAAACTGAATCCTAAGCCTACACTTATGTTTCAACGGACTTTGTCTACCAAGGAGGAGAGTCGAGAAGAGCTTTTTCATGTCAGTATTCAGGTAAATGAGAGTTTAGTCAAGGCCATTATGGATCTGGGTAGTCAGAAAATTTTAATTTCTGAGACGTTGGTGAAGAAGATGGGTTTAATGACTACAGCTCATCCTAAGTCGTATATTTTGGGGTGGATTTAAAAAGATACGGATGCGATGACACGAAGCAATGTACATTCAAGTTTACGATTTCTGAGAAGTTTATTGACGAGGGTGACGTGTGAGGTGGTTCCTTGGATGTGTGCAGGTATCTTTGGTAGCCTTTATCTTTGGGATCGAGATGTGATTCATTACTGTAGAGCTCGCAATTATCATCTTGTGAAGGAGGGAAAAGAGTTCCTTATATATGTTTGTAAGGAGCATGTCACTACGTCAAATTTGGTAACGACTCAGGTAAAACGGTTGGTTAATGCAAGCGGCAAGTTTGTGTTTGGTACGACCGCGTTCAGGAGAGTACTTCAGCTTGAGTGTGTCTCCAATGACAATGTTTTTTAGGCAACAAACTGATTTGGGGAAATTGTAAGAGGAGGTTGTGGTACATACTGATCACAAACCGTTCCAGTTTTTAGCTACACAATCCAAACTGTAGCAAGCTCACCAGATGAAGGAGTTGTCGTATCTCCAACAATTTCCCTGAATTATACAGTTTAAGAAGGGCGTGGACAACAAAATGGCTGCTAGGTTATCTCGACCCCCATTACCAACTACTTCTGCTATGTTGGTTTTTATGCAGAGACAGTTTTTGTTACGTCAGGATATTGCAGGATTATTGATCCTAAGGGGCGTCGAGTGCTTCGCCGAAAGTTACTGCCGGACAAGACATGTGGTGGTTTTGAGCCGTTTCAAGTTGGGACAAAGGGTTAGCTACCTCGTAAGTCGAAGTGGTACAACAGGGTAATGGGCAGCGCTGCATTCCACCTCTCCAGTTCCAGCTTGAGCAAGAGCTTAAGGCTTCTATAGGGAGGAACCATGATCCAAGAGGATCTAGAGTTATTTAAAGATTTGTCAAAGTCGTTCGAACGAAGTTGAGTGTCGTTCAAACGAGTTGTCATGTCCTCTGAAATTTTGGCCCAGAGCCATATTTCATTCGAACGAATTGGATTTCGCTCGAACGATCAGGCAACTTTTCTAGGGTTTAGACCAATTAGTCGTAAAGTCGTTCGAACAACTCTGGTGGTGTTTTGATTCTCAGACATTGTTTTTTCCTCGAGATGCATTTTATTTTGTATTTTGAGTTCCCTCAATATAAAGGGGACTTAGTTTTTTTTTTTTTTTTTTCTGATGTTAGATCTGAAAGAGTTCTGAGATAAGCCTAGGGTTTTGGAGTGATTCATTGTAATCTACTTCATTTTTTTTAAGCAATTGAAGCTTTATTTTCTAATTGGTGTTCATCGTGTTTTCTCTACTAACTAAAAGCTTCTCAATCGTATTGTGGATTATTAATAGAGGTAAAACTAGAAACTCAAGTACAAAGTATCAATTCGGGAATTTATTTTTCCCAGAGTCCGATTTGAGGAAGAGTGCAATAACTTGTATTTATTTGGTCAATTACCGTTCTACGAACTCTTCTAGTTTTATTTTTTCATCAAGAACGTCTTCTACGACTTCAGCTGCCTAAATTTATTCACTTATCCAAAAAGATCTTATTCTCGTTTACATCGACTTGATTACAAGTTATCTTTCTACAAAAGTGATTGGGTGAAACATTCGATGTTGGTTACTCAGTCACAAAGTTCGGCAATTTTACCCGAATTCGGCGATTTATAGAGCAGCATAAGTCTCCGATTAATCTCCTGGTTCGATTAATTTGCTAATTACTCACGTATTGGGCAAATTTATGTCAAAAAACATAGATACGACCCAACCCACATAGATATTTTCCCCATTTTTTTGGAATTTTTAGCCTAAAAATAGCAATAAATAAAGAGAAATACATAAAGATAGAGAGAAAAGAGGGGATGAACTAGTAACTACATAAACTTGTACGAAAAACCACAACTTGTTGCTACATATTTATCTAATGGGGAAAATATTGCCGAAATTTTCTCAGGAATTATTGCCGAAATTTTTCCAAATTTAAACTAACTATTCGAATCGACCCCTCAAGAGAGTATAGAGTTGGGTAACCAATTATGATCTAATTACCGCTTCAGGATTCAACCTACAAAACAACGTAGCAGGGTACTATTATAGAACTTTAAAATAAAATATGTAACTTAACATACAAGAAATGAGAAAAATGGAGAAATAATTTTTACCATAACAGTCAGAATTCTTTTTAGGTGCTCGAAATTATCAAGAGATAGTCTATCACAGTTTATATGATAAAATCTGAAAAACCATATTTGGAGTTTGTTTCATTTCGTGTCTAGAATAGGTGTCAGCACTACCTTGTGGTTATTCGTTGTTAGATAGTACACGTGGAGTGATTACGGCTGGACTGACACTGAATAGGTATGTGAGTTTGTACCTCTTCGCTTTAAAATACTCAAACCATTAGTATTTTACAAAAGGTCCAAAGGGAATTATATTTTTTTAAAGAAAATAGGTTTTTGTTAAAACAAACTTTTTTATGATAGAATAGACCATGTTCGAACAGACTTTTTTCTGTTCGAACATTTTACTCAGACCACTGTGTCTTTAAATAGTATAATTGGTTATGTTCGAATATAACACTGTCTGTTAGAACAGACTTCGGATTTTCAATTTTCTTATAAAAAAACAATTTTTCTATTTTCTTTTTCATCTCTTCAAAAACAAAGAACTTTTTCTAGGGATTGATATTTTAGAGAGAAAACAGATTTCAACGTATGATTCAATGCAAAATAAAACTCAAATTGAATCAATCGAACATTTAGAAAACCTAATCTTAAATTGAAAAACTTTTAAGTTTTAAGCTTAGATGCTTTGATGGGAGATTGAAGCGAGGCGTTGCGAAAACGAGGAATTGATTGTAAGGAGTTCAATTAGAAGAGAGGTAATCACGGGGTGTGCTTATCGAGTCTGTAAGTAATTGAATTCTTGTAATTTTGTTTCAATAGTAGATTTTTAGTTGCGGGCGATTCGACAGAGACCTGTGGGTTTTTTTTTTCCTGAGAAAAGTTTCTCACATGGTTAAAATTGCTTATCATTGTACTTTTGATTCCTTACTGCTTATCATATCAACTTGAGCTAGGTTAGAACTTATAATTAGTTTTAATGATTATCGGCCCTTTCAATTTTGACATAAATTACTCGAAATAGGTTAATCTCATTTAGTCATAAATTTCAAGATCCGTAGATATTGCCATCGGGGATATCGTCAGGTTGTCCCTCGTCAACTATTTTTAATTACAGATACCAAATTAGTCATCCGATTAAACAAACAATACAATATTATATCGTTCTTGTGACCATTGATCAGATGTCCCCCAACCATTAAAACACAAATCCTTAACATACTTATTATCTGCAAACAAAGTAAGAACATCATATCCTTAAAAACTACCCCGTTCTTTGAAAGAAAATAAAGAAAGTGAGAAAGATGTCAAAATACCTTGCATAATATAATCCAAAAAATGTCAAAACACTTGTTGATTCGTTGATATTGAACACTGTTTGGGGTCACAGTTATAATGAAACCTTGGAAGAAAAGAGAGTAATATGAGTGATTTGATCTGGGGTGTGTTTTGAGGAAAACAAGAAGAAAGAATCAACAACGTTTGGGTTCTTTGCAAGATGAAAGAATAACAATGTTGTTGTTTGAGAAGCTTATGAAAGATTACTTATAAGTAGAGATAAAACTGAAACTCTTTGTTACTCAAACTCTATCTATTACCGTGTATTTATACTAATCTCTAAGGATTAGTTGTAACTAATTTACTAACTATAAATAGACATAACAGGCTAACATATTATGTTATTACAGTTGTGCTGAGTCAGTGTTGATGTGGCATTGCTGAGTCAGCCGTATGTTTAACACACACCCTCAAGCTGAAGGGAGGAGACTGGACTAAAAGCTTGAATTTGAGATGAGAAAACCTTGAAGATGATAGTCCCTTGGTAAATATTTCTGCCACTTGATCTTTGGTGCATAAATAGAGAACTTCAACACAATTTTGAGTAACTAAGTCCCTAATAAAGTGAGATAGTCTATCTCAATATACTTTGTTCTGGCATGGAACACGGGATTAGAGGCAAGTGAGATAGCATTAATGTTATCACACCATATGAGAGGAGGTTTATGAATGAAGATATGAAGATCTGTTAATATAATACTTAACCATGAAAGTTCTGCTGCAGTAAGGACAAGAGACCTGTATTCACTTTCCGTGGTTGATTTAGCCACAATTGGCTGCTTCTTTGCACTCCATGAGATTGGACAATTACCAAATAAGATACAGTAGCCACTTGTAGATCTTTTGTCACAGGGATCACCTGCCCAGTTAGCATCAAAGTAGGTTGTGAGAAGACCATTACCTTTAGAGAAAAGAATGCCATGGTCAAATGTACCTTTCACATATCTAAGTATTTTTTTTTACTGTACTTAAATGAGAAGTACTGGGTAGTGCATGAATTGACAGACTTGGTTTACTGCAAATGCAAGATCTGGTCTTGTCCATGTAAGATATTTTAAACCTCCAACCAAGGATTTGTATTGTGAGCTATCTTCAAGAAGGTCTCCATCATAGGGAGAAAGTTTAGCACCAGTAGAACAGGGTGAAGAACAAGCTTTAGTACCATCCATTTAAGCTTTTTGCTAGAGTTCTAGAGCATATTTAGATTGACTAAGAAACAAGCCATCTGAGGATCTTGTGGCTTTTAACCCAAGGAAATACTGTAAAGATCCTAAGTCCTTTATCGCAAATTTGCTGCTAAACTGCTTGATTAGAGCCTGACATAAGCTAGGAGAGCTTCCAGTAAGTAGTATATCATCTACATAGATGAGTATAAAGGTCAAGGAATGTGGTGTTTTCTGAATAAATAAGAGAGTATCAGCTTTGGAAGCATGAAAATCAAATTCTAAGAGGCTCTCAACTAGAGCTTCATACCATGCTCTTGGAGCTTATTAAGACCATAGAGTTACTTGTGAAACTTGCAAACATAAGAGGGATGAAGGGGGTCAATAAAGCCTAGCGGTTGCTGCATGAAGACTTCCTTTTCAATGTTCCATGAAGAAAAGCATTAGTAACATCAAGCTGATCAGTTATTTTCCAGCCAAATTGAACAACCAATGCAATGACAAGTCTGATAGTTACAAGTTTTGCTACAAGACTGAAGGTTTCTCTGTAGACAATACCTTATTGTAGATGATATCCTTTAGCCACAAGTCTGGCTTTGTATCTTTTTACAAATACATCTAACTTTTGCTTGATTTTGAAGACCACTTGCAACCAATTGGTTTATGTGTGGATGTGGTGGAACAAGAGTCCATGTACAGGTTTTTAAAAGAGCATTAAATTATGTCACCATAGCTTCTCTCCAAGGAGAGTCTTTGACTGCTTGTGTATAAATGTGGGTACTGAATGTGTGGTAGTGATGTAAGTGAGATAAGCTGCAAGAATTAGATGTTTAGTAGACAATCACTACATAAATTTTACTAAATTACCATGGTACTTGTTAGTGGTAATAGTCGTTTTGCCACGGATAAAGTCTGTAATGGAGGTCCGTAGTAATAGAGTTTTTTTTGTCGTTATCTCATTTATGCTGATACGGAGTAAATCCGTAGCAATTTTTTTTACCATGGATATAATCAGTGGTATAACATACTATTTTTACCACGGATTTAATGTGTCAATTTTTATTGCCACAGATATAATCTGTATTATGAGACAAGGTAAACCACAAACTTTATCCGAAGTTATAAATTTAACACAAAGTAAGTTTGTGGCTAATTTTTTTTAATTTTTCAAAAAAAAATACAAATCTGAAAATTGCACTTGCTCATTATTTTAAACACTAACAATTGCACCTGCTCATTATCTCAAAACCTTCATACAATAATGAATGAAGAACATTGTATCATATTCTATTTCTCTAATTAGAGCATCTACATACCTATGATGTACAAAGTATTTCCCTCTCTTTTTTTCCATTGAAGACATAACAATACTTTCAAAGGGTAGCATGAGCAACAACATCCATAACCCGATAATCATAAAAGAACTCAAGAGTTAGCTGTAAGCAAAGAAACAGACAAAACATAAACAACATCATATGGAAACTAAGCTACAGATGGAAACTACCAGAAGCTAAAGAAGTAAATGTGTATTGTAATATATCATCTATCAACAATCCAGAACCATCAGGAATTAGAATAATCTATAAAAACAAATTGAAAACATAAGATTCTCACATGTGTGGAGAGAAACCAACTTGACGTGGGATACTTAATGCCAAATTGGTAGCAACCACTAAAAATAATGTATGCATTTAATATGGTCTCTTTCAAGGTATTCTACGAAATATTTTCAGCACTTTCTTACATCTCCTTTAGATATACAATTAATTGCTTATATAGCACCATATCTAAGACAGCCTAGACGATATATAAAGTTTACTTCTTAAAAGTATTTCACTTTGATACATTTTATGTACAAACCCCCTTATTTTACAAATAAAGAATATCAAGTAGATAAGTCACGTTTGCGGACAAAAAAATACTTGCACCGTCTAGTCCAGTCTGATGCTTTTACGATACACAATCCAATCAGTTATGGGTGGCATAAGGCTTTAATTAACTCGGGATACCAGGGGAGATTACATAGCCTCGACACAACTCTCCCAATTACCCACTCTTGTAAACCCCAAACTTGCTAGTTACAATTGTTATTTCACAAAATACCACAGGGCACAAAAATCCTTATACATATCAAAACGACCTAGCTACTACTATCTGGAAGTCTTTATCATATCATTTTTTTAGTTTAGACACTTAAGAATTTAAGCTTCTAGCCCACTAGTTGATGAAAACTATAACCTCAGTCATCACATTGAGGCAATATCTCGCCTTTTAAAACCCAATTATATTCCTCACAGCCTTTCCCAATTAAATATTCCTCCAATACAATCAGAGAAAGTATGTTCGGTGGTAAAAGTTATGTGCTCATATCACGATAATAAAAGTTATGTGCTCATATCACGATAAAAACAACTTAAATACAGTTGTTGGAGCAAAGTAGCAGTAACATTACCTCAAAGACCTGACTGGCACTAAAGTCTCCAATCTTCACAGCCCCAGTACTTGTAACCAAAAGATTATCAGGTTTAATATCCCCGTGCACTATGCTTTGTGATTATCAGGAGAAAGTATTAGAACTCTAGATAAACAAATTCAAATACGATGAAAAAAACAAAAAAATTGTATCTCATCGTCTATGAATAACCGGATTGCATAAACCCAATTGCTTAATCGTAAAAGGACTTTCCAGGCAAAGGACTTGTGAGCCTTAGTAGCAAATACTCAAACCAAATATTATGCGAAGATTTCCTAATTTTGTACCTCCAATCTGTTTTTACCTTTTAGGCATGTTAAGCAGGGTTCATTGAACATAAATACGGATCGCTTATATTACCACTATGATCAGGGGCAAAACCAGGAATTTATGTTAGGAGGGGCTAAAATCGTCGGGGGTTCGAGGGCAAAGCCTCGATTATTTTTTGGGGGTGTTACACCATATTTTTGAGGCTAAAGTTAGCTTCAAAAATATCCTCGAAGCTATACACAAGGTAATAACAATAAGTAACAAAAATTGCCCAACTATTCTTAAAAGAAAAATTACTCACCTCAGGTAAACTATTTATAGGATAATATTTGAATTCATGAAGGAAATAAAACCAAGCGATGACACTATTATTTATGGGACTATGGTGATTCTTCTAAGTCCATATCTTAGAGAGTAACCCAACTAAAACTCTCCACGAAGAGACCTCTACGCCCCTACCATTTTGCTAAAATTACATGTTACAACCCCTTTCTATAATCCAAAATATAAATTACATGTTAAAGAGAGAGGGTCCCAAGGAAGAAATTTCCATTTGTCAAATGGTAAGAGAGAGAAAGTTCTGTCAGTTGTAGAAAGAAGAGAGTATCTAAACCATTGCTCAAGGTCACGTATAATAGAGTGAGTGACATGAGCCAGTTTCATGCAGTAAACTATAAACAAGTATTTCTTTGCAGGTAACTGGAAGAGAAAACTATAGACAAGTATTTCTTTTCAAATTAACCTGGGGTAGCCCTCTACTGGTTCATCCTCTGACTAAGATTATAAGATTTTTAGTTGGCCTTGTCATTAACATGGAATACCAAATAATACAGACTACAAACACTTTTTACACTATTTAAATAAGAAGAAAACATGAATAACTTAGGGTCCGATAAGCAAAGTCGTCATCAGGTATCCAGTTCTCCTATAAATATAGTCATATATTTTTTTTGCAAGATATATGCATGCATACTCCTTACGATTAACATGAGAATAGTTAGTGTTACTAAGATGGTTCATACTTCCAATTTTCACATCATTTAACTCCTTCGAGAGATAGCAAAATAAAAAGAGCATGCTTTTTTTCTACATATTTATTATATACTTATACACTAACTAAAAACATTATAAAGTAGCTAATAATACACACAAGGATGGCAGTAAAAAAACATAGTTTTAAAAAACAGAGCAACGACTAAAAGCACACTTCACTTGTAGTTACATGAGCATTACATGAGACCTGCAACAATGTCTCGAAGGTATTTTCTAGTAGTATTTTCCTCTAAGCTACCCGATGGACCAGTCACAAATCGGTTTGCCTTCCACAAATTCCAAGACTAATAGAGGAAAACATTAGACGTTAGAACAAAACAACTAATATCCTCCTTCACCTTTAGTATTCGATCTTATACTATTTTGACAAAAGCGAAAAAAGAAATAGTTATAAAAATAACAAAATAGTATAGAGAAAAGATAGTATCAATTACCCATGTAGAAGAGATCAATATTGAGGTCGTCAATCACCTCAATGAGATTGACTATATTTGGGCGGCCCAAAATTTTCATTATCAGTACCTGCAGGGAAAATAAAATTTATATATTTAGCCCCATTCATGAAATTGCAATATCTGGTCTGGGAAAATACCAAAAAATAAGCACAAACCTCGCGAAAAACATCAGTCATAGCAGTTTTAGACAGTGCTACACGCAACTTTAATAAATGAGACTTGTGAAAAGCCTGCAATACATATATCTCATGGTTAGACAAAATATAGTGTAAAACTATACTAGAAATCTTCAAGATAAGAAGTCTCATTAGCACAAAATGGACATTTGCAAGTTACGTTGGAATGCCCGTGATAACATTAGTAAATTTATGCATGTAGCTATCAATATTGTGCTTTCAGACTACTTGCTACAGATGGAAAAAAGAATGTTATGGAATCGCCATATTCCAGTATGCATGCTTCTACACCGCGGAAAAATAGAAGCAATACCTTAATAGCATACTACTTTCCGCCATTTTTGCTTCTGTACAAAACCTGTTCCGCCCAAGTCAAAAGTTGGAAAAAGTAAGAGAATGGAAAATTTCATTCTGACGACGTAAATAACATTTCATTACTAGAAAAGTAAGGCCCAAAGATGTAAATAAGATAATGACGACGAACTAAAAGGATACATTGTTGAGCCACAAATTAGATATTGTCCGCAATATATCGATTTTGTTATAGAATTAATATTAGCTGATATTGCAATATTAACCCCATCTGATTTTATTTTAATACTTTTCAAGTTGATATCTAACAAACCACTATATTGGCTGTCCGTTTGAACCATTGATGTGATAACTTGAGATAAATTTAAACTACTCAAATTCAGAAGATAGAGTTATCCTATGATTACCTGGTCTCCAAACATAACACAAGATCAGACCTTGTATAGTGCATCTCTGCAAGAATCATCTCTTTTGCAGGCAATGCATTCTGCAAAAAAAAAAAAAAAAAAAAAAAAAAAAAAAAGTAATCATCAAAATGTGAGAATAAAATATTCATTATTCTAATGATCTGCTCATTGTTCTCAAGTAGGCACTAGGCATCATATTGTGCCTCAAAATCCAAGTTCAAATTATACCACAAGGAAAATCTAATTTGATTGAGCATGGATAATACATGTATGTCTCTAAATAAGTGTAATCAAAAGTGTCCTGTGTGTAGAGTATCATAAGGATGATAGATACGAAAACAGAAGATGCTCGGGATTCTCCGTCTCTAGAGATGTCAAGCTATTTTTCAAGATTTGGGAAATGGTAAGAGTATAACTTAGCACCAAGAGAAACAACAGTTGACTTACTTCCCAATCAAGAACTGTATCCTTGAGTCTCGCCCACACAGGTGATCGGAACAGCGTCGTGGAGTTTTCTTCATACCAATTGTCTCCACCTCAAAATCCCGCAAATACCTTGAACACAGAATAACTTGGTTGCTATATACACAATAAACTAGAGATATTATATTCTGTACATTATAAAAAGTGTTAAGTTCTGCTAAAAGTTCAAATCTTACTCAGCTCCACAGGAGGGGAAAACTTCCCTGAAGGAATTCCCATGTAATTCTAAAAAAGTTTCTCCCTCGGAATTCCATATCATAGATGGAGACTATCAACATTTTGGAAAGAATAAATTCTAGTTGTCATAACCGGAAATGCTAAACATCCAACTTGACAAACAGCTGGCTAATTCCTCATGTAGGAAACAATGACGTCAAAAGATACAGTAGAATATAAAGTTGAACAAATAAATTAAACCAGGTTGAATGACTCATGGAGAAGGCAGTATTTGAAAAACAAGGTGGCAATTAGTGAAAGTTGTGGTTGTAGCTTTGGTTTTCATGTATGTATTCTTTAAAAATTAAATATGAGTAGAGATGATTGAAGGTAGAGGAGACCAATACAGAGATAATATCTGCCAATGCATTGTAACTTCAGTAGAACCATTCGAAGTTTTGGATTGTGGCCAAATTTTGTCAAACAATGCAAAATCACGGAATCAAACAATGTTAAATCATGAAATCAAACAGTACTAAACCACAAAATCACAGAATCACTCAAAACCATGTAACAACAACGAAATCAAATACAATCTTTTGAGATTGGAAGAACTTACACATTGGATCTCCACGCTTTGAATGTCGTCTCAGATCACAACAAAGACTCCAATTTTAAATCAAATTTCCACTCCATATTGAATTCAGAAGAGAGAGATGAAAATTCATGCACGAGATCTCAAAAAAGACTTAGGGTTTGTGACCATGAGACTTAATTCCAGATCGAGTAGAATAATAATCAATCGAGATCGAGCATAAAATTTTCATAATTTGGGAAACATGGGTTACACAATCGTTTGAGAAATTTATTTGAGAAACCCTAAGTTTTGTTTGTTGGAGAGGGTCTTGATTTAGAGTCATCGGTGGTGTTTGTTTTTAAGTTCCCAAATGTAAAAAGAATTAGCTTGCTTTAACTGTTGAATTTTGTTGCTGAGATTTTTTTCGGCAGAAGCAAAACAAACACCACCTACTTGAATAAAATCAAAAATTGTCACCATACTCCACGAATTTGCCAGAGATATCTCCGTTTCAAGTATACTATGGATCAGATCCGTGGCAATCTCTAAAATAAACTGTGGTAATTTCTCATTTTTGGTGTAGTGAATATGATTTGGGTTTTGAGATACCATTATTGGCTCTGGTGGACATATGGTGTGTGTTGAGATCAGAGTGAGGCATTGGTGTAGAGAATTCATACAGTTATTATAATCAATAATAGGATATGAAAAATAAATTATACTAACCTCTTCTTCTGCTCTCTAAAAATCACATGTTCTTGAGTGGAGTCTTCCCTTGGATTGGTTGCAGACCTCAATGGGATGGTTTTTTGTGTTGTAGCCTCAAAGATGGACTTCCTCTCTATTTAACCTGATAGGGTTAGAATAGTTTTCCCATTATACCCTCAAACCCTAATAAAGAATAACACTAGGTCCCATCTACCTTAACTTGGTGTAACAATTGGGCACAACCAATAACACCTATACAACCTATTAATATGTGTGCTCGTGAACCGGAATAGTAGTGCCGGCATAGATGGAAAATCCAACAATTGGTATTGCTCTAGGGAGCATTTGAAAAGAACTTGGTAAAGAGGGTTCATGTTGTATAATTATAGGTGGTGAAGTAGAAGATGCTGAAGATAATGGTGGAACTGAAGGTTCAGAGGGTGATGGAATGGAAGATGGTGATGGGGTTGGTGAGTTAAGTATGTGTAATAGAGAGTTGGTAGGCAACGGTGTTGATAAAGTAGGCTGAGGTACAACAATATGAGAATTAAATATTGGATTTGAAGAGAATAAAGGAGTGGGAAAAGTATGAACATTGACTGTAGGAGAGGAGCAGGGCAGGTATTGCATGACTGAGTAGATGAGTATTTTGGAGGTGTGCAAAAGGGAAAATGTTGTTCATTAAAGACAACATGTCTTGAGACTAGAATTTTGCCTGTGAGTGGATCAAGGCATCTATAGCCTCTATGATTTAAACTATAACCAATGTGGACACACAATTTACTTATGCTCTCAAGTTTGTTCTTTGTATAGGGTTTTAGCCAAGGATATCATGCACAACCATATGATTTGAGAAATTTGTAATTTGGAGACTCATGGAATAACTTTTCCCAAGGTGAGACTTGGTTGAGTTATTTGGAAGGAAGTTTATTGATAAGAAATACAAAAGTTAGAAAGACTTTAGTCCAATAATGTGATGGGAGACAACTTTGAGCAAATAAAGTCCTACTCGTTTCCACTATATGTCCGTGTTTTCTCTCCACATTACCATTTTGTTTAGGTGTGTAAACACAAGAAAATTGGTGTGAAATACCAGACAAAGTAAGAAATTTTTGAAATTTAGAACTAATAAATTCACCCCCTACATCACTGCGGATTGTTTTGATTTTCAAGTCAAGTTTATTTTCAATGTTGGATTTAAAGAATACAAATACTGTATAGAAGTCAGATTAGGCAAAAAGAGGAAAAATCCAACAATATTTTGTGTAATCATCCACAAAGCTAACATAATACTTGAAACCAGAAGTAGAAGGTACAGAGGAAGGTCCCCACAAATCAGAATGCAACAGCTATAATGGAAAAGTGCTTTTAGTTACACAATTGGAAAAATGCAGTTTCTTGCTCTTGCCTGGTTGGCAGTCTGAACAGAAAGAGACTGATGAGAGCTATCCTTAAATTGGTAAGTTGTGTTGACTGATGACTTTGTGGACAGTATGATATGAAGGATGGCCTAGCCTTTGATGCCATGTAGTGGAGGAAGCTCTTTCACCAATAAAAGCTATTGTGTGTTTTGAAAAAGATGGTCTAAGATAATTGAACTTGATAGGGTACAAACCATTTTTATGTGGTCCTTGGAAAAGCATCTTCCTCGAGTGGTTGTCCTTCACAAAGAAGGCATTTGTATCAAAACTTAGAGTACAATTATTATCTGTGACAAACCTATGAACAGATAACAAGTTTTAGGAAATATCTGGTACATGTAGTATTTCTTTTAGTTTGAATGTTGTAATAGGAGAAGAAAGAGTTGAGACAGTGGTAGAACCTATATTTTGGATATGGAGTTCTTGCCCACTTCCAACATTAACTGTGTTAGATCCCTGATATTCTTCATAAAGAGATAAATGTTGGATTTTCCATCTATACTGGCACTATTCCATGTTTTATCTTCTGGTTCACGAGCACACATGGTAATAGGTTGTATAGGTGTTATTGACTGTGCCCAATTGTTACACCAAGTTAAGGTTGGTGGGACCTAGTGTTACCCTTTATTAGGGTTTGAGGGTATAATGGGAAGACCACTCAAACCCTATCAGGCTAAATAGAGAGAAAGTCCCTCTTGAGGCTACAATACAGAAAACCATCCCATTGAGGTTTCCAGCCAATCCAAGGGAAGACTCCACTCAAGAATAGAGGATTTTGTAAGATCAGGATGAGAGGTTAGTATAATATGTTTTCCATAGCCTATTATTAATCATAGTAATTGTATATTTTTCTCATAATTGGTGTCAGAGCTAGAATACTTATTTCTATGATTAATAATTGACGTAAAGAGAGAAAGATACAATATTATTGTCAGTAGATTTATTTTCTTTGTACTATAATGGTTTGGCTAAGTACTTTATATTGTTTTCCAATTCACTATTCATCGAGGAGGGCAGATGTTAAGAGAAATTTTTTTGACCACTCCTGAGCCATCAAACATTTGGTCTCTTACACTTATCTAAACGCCACGTGGCAAGTGAGAGAAGAAAGAGTACTAACGGTAACTCCCTGTTAATTGATGAGAGAGAAAAAAAACTTCTTTATTTATTTTAAGGATTTACAAAATAAAGAAGTTGTTTGTTCCTCTTCCCTCCAAAACTATACCTCTTCAAGTAACCCCACCCTTCTTCACCAATAGTAAAGAGAAGAAATTTATCCTTTTGTAGATCCCATCAGACCCTTATACTCCTTCCACCACCTTGTATACCAGAGAACTGATTTTCTCAAGAAGAACATTAATTTGTTTTATATTGCGGTATTGAGCATGTGGATCTTTGTAAAACTTCTCGACATATTAGGTATGTGCATATCGTCTCTTTGGGCTCTGCAGGAGAGGAGATTTTCAAAAACGAGATTTCAAGTAAAATGGCGAGAACTAACGGCTCTATATCAAGAAATCCAAAAATGAGATTTCAAATCTGATTCTTTCACCTTCACAACCTTCCTCAAATCAATTTTCAATCATCACCTTCGCCCCCTTCATCAAGGTCGAGCGATTCACGCTAACACCTCGAAACGGGGGTTCGTGGACAACTATGTTGCCAATGCGCTTGTTGCAAACTCAAGCCCAGTATAACTCACTCCGTGATGCTCGTAAAGTATTTGATAGGATCCGGGAGGTGAATCTCGTGAACCCCGTTAATTGGCATATGACAATCTCATGTCTCTTTCGCAGTGAAGACCATAAGAGTGCATATGAACTCTTTTATTTAATGAAATGCCCCAATGATATCACTTGGTCTGCTGTGATTACGGGTTTTGTCATACACTATTGCTACTGTTTATCTGCTTGTGGGCAATTGAGAGACCTTTGTTTTGGAGAACAAGTGCACGGGTATGCTATAAAGATAAGCCCGTACGTTAAGAATGATGGCTTTGTCGGAAGTTCCCTTGTCGACTTATACGGATATGTAGAGAACAATTGTCAAGACGAGGCTTGGGAGATTTTTCGTTCAATGCATCAAGAGGGTAGTGCTACCCCTAACTCGGTTATCATGGCCATTGTTATTCCATTGTGCACTGTCTTCTTCCCTCCATAATGGGAAAGAAGTTCATTGTTATTATCTTAAAAGTGGTTTGTCTAAAAATATTTTTATGGGGAAATAATAATCCGCTCTTGACTTCGCATCGGCCCAAAATCAACTACAAATATGATTGTTTTCATCAATTTGTATCGCATAGATAAAATATGATTTTTTTTTTTTTTATGGACTTGAAGTACTCTAGGAGCATTTGTGCATCTCCCTTCTCCAAAATATCACTTTGCCTCATTCTTGGGATATCATTTACACAATCTGGAAGTGTAAAGTTCAAGTTTTGAGGTCCTCCTACTTCCGTACTCATTAGATCAAACATATCCATTGATCCAATTTCCGAATCATACATATTTTTAATTAATACTTTCTGCTTGTTGTCTACATTTTGTGGTGACCGGAGGTGATGAACTTAAGACGGAGGTTCAAGTTCATGGTTATGGTTTTATTTAAATTCCACTAAACGGTAAAATTTCCAAACAACTTAATTACAACTTTCGCTTCATAATTAGTTCTAGTATCCAAGCGTTTCTTCTCAGGGGTTCCCCTTGAATGTTTTTAATATTGGCCCTGCTTTGAACAACATAAAACCCTCCTTCTAACTACTTTATTTGTTCGCACGCTAAAAGATCATCTACGTAAACCAATCGATCTTGCGTAAAGGTTATACAAATTGTAGGCTTTCTCCTCTGATTGAAATTCCATCCCAACTATAGGTAAATTTTGTACATTCTCGTTACTATAAACTGTGTTCTCCGACGAATCCATCCTTAAAAATTAATCAAATTAAAATTTTTAATAAGGCAAGGGTTTGTATAATCTAACGGTTATATTAGGTATGATTATGTGAACTATAAGAACAATAAACCAAAAAGTTTATAAATAAAATAACAAATAAAAAAATAAACATTGGAGGAGATAAAGAGCGTACCAAAATCTTATCGATTACAAAGTTATGGGATTGCTTGAAGAGGTATAGTTTTGGAGGGAAGAGGAACAAACAATTTCTTTATTCGGTAAAACCTTAAAATAAATAAAGCAGTTTTTTTCTCTCTCATCAATTAAAAGGGAGTTACGTTAGTACTCTTTCTTCTCTCATTTTCCACGTGGCGTTTAAGTAAGGGTGAAAGACCAAATGTTTGATGGCTCAGGAGAGGTCAATTTTTTTTTTGATGTTAAGTCTTTTATGTCTCTTTCTCTCTTAATCACTTTTATGTATCAATCACTCCCCAAAATTTTAGGGTTCGCCTCTCCCTCTCTCCCTAATTACACCGAATCATAACTAAATTCATCCGCTTTCTTGAATCTTGTATGAAAAGAATTTTTCTAAATCGATTTCAGAAGAGCTACACTATTTTATGAAGAGGGTGTTGGCTGATTTTTAGGAGATTGACCTCTTGTTAATCCTTCCTTATTGGTATAGCATCTCATCTCAATCATGATCTCCTTAGTTTCATGGTGTGATTGGTCTCTCAAAATTGGAGAAGACGAGGTGTTGGCTGCGATTTGGGTACAGTTTTTTAAGCGATCTGATTATGGGTTTTGAAACCCTCAGTTTTGATTCAAATATCCTCTCTCAATACTCAAATTTTGATCTGACCGGACTGCCGACGTTCACTTAGAGAGTTACTCTTGAAGAATAATAAGGATTTTAAGGGGTTTTGTACTTGATTGTTCTGTCCGGTTAACTTAACAAACAACAATTGATGATAAAAAATTACTTACTCTCATTGGTGTTCTCTAACTCTGCTTATATATTTGTGTCATTTATTGTGGTTCTCATTTTTGGGTTGGTCTCTCTGTGATTTATTCACACGCTTAAGGTGCTTATAGCGATCGCTGTGTATTCTATTGGGGTTGCAGTTATCTGCGGTAGAGTGATTAAAAAATATTTACCCTATTTTGAGTAAAGATCCAAAGTTGCTTGAAAGAGGTGAAATCCATGCTTTGGGAATGATGTTTTGGGGGTGAAGGGGTTTGGTTTTCCGTGATGCTGTGATTGAGACGCCGGTTCATTCGGTTGTCGATTTTATTGGCGAGTGGCATTTGGGATGTGCTCATTGCTTATAAAAGGAGGATGTTACGGAATGTAGATATTATATATGTGTCTTAGAGTGGTCTGCTTGTTTGAAATTATATCTTAAGACTTTTATATATGATCTGAAGTTGTAACATTAATATGTTGGCTAGCTAGACACTATCATGAGTAAAAGTTATCAAAGAAACTCTAGTATAAGAATATCCAATGAATGTCGACCCTGTTAAGGGATTACAATAAATAACTAGTAATCATTTAAGCAATGAATCATTAATATTTATTATTAATTGGATAATAATATCTGGCATAAGCTATAATATATCATTCATGATATAGAGTTTTAATACTCAAGGATCTCCAATGGGCTTTAAGTGAGATCAAGTAGTCGTTAGGAAGGCGAGATATCACATAAGTAAATACACCCAAAAAAGTTTTGTCAATGGAGTTGAACGTTTCTTCTAATTTTTAAGACTCTCTTGAAAAGTTTTATTAAGACTACTTTGTATTAATTAAACTTGAAATAATTAGACCACCCAAAGGAGGCTAAAAAACTTCTAATTAATTAGTAGGTCAAGATAGGCTACACGGTACAGGAAGATGAAGATAACCCTCGACACAAAGGTGAGGAAGTGTCTCGAGTCAAACTGTAAGTGGCTAGTCTAGTTTTAAACGTGAGTGATCACCAACTAGGGGAAATGTATGTCAAATCACCACCCAGAGAGATTCGATGATACATAGTTGTACCCATATAGCAAAAAGTCAATACCTTAAATATAATATACACTCTGACTCAACCATCCTAACCCCAGGTAAGATCGAGATTAAAAATATCAAGTTATAGATCTTTTACAGATCAATTTGAGCGTGCATAAATTTTTTTAATTTTTGTACGTAAGTCTGGTTCATGGAGCTATGGACCCTATAATCCAGAACTAACTGACTAATATTGAGACCTTGACGAACTCTAACTACTCCAACTGGAAATTCAAAATCCAGATTGCCCTAGGCTACATTGATTATGATTTTGTTCTCATTGAAGCCAAGCCCGCGGATCTCACGAATACCTCTTCTGATGCTGAGAAAGTAGCCCATGTCAAATAGGTCAAAGCCAATAAAATGACAAATCTCATCATTCGTTCTTCCATCAATCCTTTTATGTAGGGAGGTATCGCTAAAAAAGGTACCACAAAGAAACTGTTAAATGTCATTAAGAAACCGTTCTAGGGTTCAGTCAAGGGAAGGCAGTACAGTAAATTATCTTAGCTTTTATCGCTGAAGTATGATGGTAGTGGACCTTTTTCTATTGCGTCTCGCGGTAGTAATCTATATTTTATCACCTTTATTGACGATTTCTCTTGTTATACCTACGTTTTCCTTATCCATCAAAAGTCTAAATTACTTGATATATTCTTTCCCGTTAGAGATTGACAAACAGTTAAATCGAAATATCAAGGTTGTCTGATCAGATCGAGGAAGCAAGTATTATGGTAAGATCGATCAAGACGATCAGCATTCGGGACCATTTTATCAGTTTTTAAAGGATCAGGGTATTGTAGCCCAGTACACCACCTTGAATCACCAGAGCAGAACGGTGTTTGTGAATACCGTAATCGAACTTATCAGAATATGGTTCGTATCATTTTATGCCATGCCATACTAATTGACCGATGAATTTGTGGGGAGAGTGCTTATGTTGTTCAGTCTATATTCAGAATCGAGTTCCTTCTCATTCTGCTTCAGTTAATCCTTATCATCTATGGACTGGGAGAAATCCTAGTCTTAATCACTTACGTATTTGGGGTTGTCCTACAGAGGCAAAATTATTTAACCTAAATATTAGAAAGTTAGATTCAAGGACTGTTAGTTATTTCTTTGTTGGTTTTCCAGAGAGATCGAAAGGTTTCAGGTTTTATTGTCCTTCTTGACCCATGAAGATTGTTGAGTTTGCTCAGGCTCATTTCATAGAGGAGGGAAATCACTTTACCAATACTATTCATAGAAAGGTTGTCTTTGAGGAGGGCTATGAGACTCGAAGTCCAACTGTTATTTCAATCAATGTTGTTATGCTTTTGCATTTATCTAATATTGATACTGTGACGAATATGATTCCAAACCCATCTATTATTCCAGACCCTGTCGTAGCACTAGTTCTCTCTTAGATTTTTCCTCCACCCGCTACTCAGAGATTCTCTAGAGAGAGGCGTTCAGCTATTTCTTCAGATTACCTTCTTTATTTAGTTGTACAGGATTTATTTGATTTCGAGGATCCAGTATCTTTTAGTACGGCTATTGCTAGTAGTTTTGTAGATCATTGGAGTAATGCCATGGCGGAGGAGATGGATTTTATGTCTCACAACTCTCTGTGGGAGTTGACACCTTTACCTGAAGGATCTAAGGTAGTTAAATGCAAATGGATATTTAAGGCCAAACGTAATTCTGAAGGGATGGTTGAGCCTTTCAAAGTAAGACTTGTTGCGAAGAGTTTCAAGCAGCGTTCAGGAATTGACTTTGATGAGATTTTCTCACCAGTTTCGACGAAGGATTCATTACGGATAATTTTGGCTCTTAAGACGTATTTTAACTTGAAGCTTCATCAGATGGACGCCTCAACAAGGAGTTTTATATGTACCAACCCAAAGGTTTTGAGACCGAAGGGAAGGTTTAACTATTTTGTAAGCTTAATCGCTCTATCTACGGTATCAAGCAGGAGTCTAGGCAGTGGTACCTATAGTTTCATGAGGTGGATTCGAACCACGGTTTTGTCAAGTGCAAAATGGATCGTTGTATATACGTCAAACAATGTAGGAGATATTTTACATTTATGGTTTTGTACGTCGACGATATTTTACTCGCTAGTAATGACGTCCAATTTCTTCAGGAGACGAAAGCCTTCTTATCTCAGCATTTTGATATAAAGGATATGGGAGATGTCAGTTATGTTCTTGACATCAAGATTGAGTGAGACGGGACCATAGGGATACTTGGCATATCTCATAGTGCATAAATCGATGAAGTTTTGAAGAGGTATGGCATGCATGATTGTAAAGCTGGTGAAGTCTCTATTGTCAAGGGAGATATTTTCAGGAAGACGATGCCGCACGAAATAGTTTCTTCAGATATCGCTAAGGAGTATGCTTCAGCTGTTGGTAGCCTCATGTAGGATACTATATGTATGAGACTCAACATCAGTTTTGTTGTTAGGATATTAGGAAGGTACCAACAAAACTCTTTTATTATTTACTGGCAGGCAGCCAAGAAGGTTCTTTGCTATTTGAAGAGGACTAGAGATTACCTATTAGTTTATAGGAGATCGGATAACCTCATGGTTTTGGACTACTCTGACTCAGATTTTGGAAGAATCACTTTGAGGATCGCTCTTTTACGCGGAAGTAGTTATTATTTTAATTTATTTACTATTATTGTATTATGATTCTTTATCCATGTGGGAGTTATTCCCAGTTATTATTTTGGCCGACATTTTGATTTGATTTTAATTATTTAACTGTTATTATATGTGCACATATTCAGTTTCAATTATGCAATTGTAATAAAGTTTTAGATACGAGTGATTTCATCACATGACGGTTGTCTGAGTATCAAATGCCTTTAGAAAATACTAAAATATTTCTCAAGTTTGCTTGGGCTAGATATGGGTAGGCTCCACATCCTTTGGCCTTCATTTCAATATGAGAGATGGTCTTCGTATAACGGTTTGTCTAAGTATTGAAATGACATGTGTCAGGTAAACACATATTGCAGGACGACGCTAATGGAAATGTACCAACACATCATTAAGGTGTACATTTGCCATTTACACGTTAAACTCCACCAATAAAGAAATTATACTTGGAAGCTATTGAGATTGCTAGCCTGATGTCCACGCTATGAATTAGACATGTGCTCAAAGGCCTGACCAAAATTTGTCTGTGAACCGTGTAAGTCATCTTTGTAGTCGTAGAGTGACAGTAAAGTTCGATGTAATATTGCATTCGACAAATTATCATGTGTGGTTTTAAAGACAAATGATGGTCATCCACTTTTCATAAAAAAAAAAACCGTGAATCGGGCTAAAAATATTTTTCTTAAAAAATTGAGTCAGCATTGGGTGGGAGATTGTTTGATTTTTCATCTATACCGGTACTACTCTGTGTTTTATCTTCTGGTTCACGAGCACACATGTTAATAGGTCGTATATGTGTTATTGGTTTTGCTCAATTGTTACACCAAGTTAAAGTTGGTGGGACCTAGTGTTACTCTTTATTAGGGTTTGAGGGTATAATGGAAAGACCACTCAAACCCTATCAGGTTAAATAGAGAGAAAGTCTCTCTTGGAGGCTACAACATAGAAAACCATCCCATTGAGGTTTGCAGCCAATCCAAGGGAAGACTCTACTCAAGAACAGAGGATTTTGCAAGAGCATAAGAAGAGGTTAGTATAATATATTTTTCATAGCTTATTATTAATCATAGTAATTGTATATTTTTCCCACAATAAATTGTTGAGGTCTGTTGTGACGTGATTTGTTGCACCAGTGTCTGTAAACCAGTGAGATTCTGAAGAGGATGATGATGCTTGATTTCCAGTTCTAGAGGCGGCCATAGCAGCTAATCGAGGGGCTAGAATATTGCCCTGGTATGCAAAATTCATGCAGTTGTGACAATCTATTACAGTGTGGCCAACATAGGAACAGATTTGACATCTTGGTCTATTTGAGGTTGGTGTGAACTCAGTATAGTGAGACTTACCATGATTGTTGTTGTTGAATGAAACACCTTGACCATAGTTGTTGTTCCTGCCCTGATGTTAGACTGAAAGTTTCAACTTCCTTGATTTTGAAAGTGATTGCCACGACCAGATGAATTATAGGTTGATCCACGATAAGGAGGTCTGCTTTGGTGATTTGTGGTCGGTTTACTTGCCAAAAATACTTGTGGATTATGATTTGATGAGATGAAAACCTTTATACGCTCTTCAACAACGAGTTCTTCATTCAACAAGAGCCTGTGAAGGTCATCCACTCCAATGGCTTCAGATCTAACTCGAATGGAGATTGCGAAAGCATTGAATTCTAGAGGTAAACCACTCAGGATATGAAACCCAAGATCATCATCAGAGACCGGAGCGCCTGTTGCTGCAAGATTGTTTGATCAATTGCAATACTCTAAAATTGTTAAAGATCCTTTCTTGATCGATTGAAGTCTTTTTTTAAGTTGCATAATGTGAGACCTTGACATCAATAAGAACCTCCGTTCTAGTATTGTCCAGAGAACGTTGGACGTCCTCGAATTCACAACATAGATAAGAATAGTCTATGAAAGTGTTGCATTGATCTAGATGAGAAGAGTTTGATCGTTCTCTAACCATTGATGAAACTCTGGATAAGGTGTTGGGACCGTGATACCTGTTTCGTCGTTGATGAGAATCGTCACTGGTGAACATAAAATTGAACCGTCGACATAGCCGAGAAGAGAGTAACAACGAAGAATCGGCATGAATAAAGACCTCCACACAACATAGTTGTCTTCGTGAGGTTGATTGGAACAAGGTTGGAAATGTTCCGAATCACCATTGAAGGAGCTTGGATGACGAGGAACCGATCAACATCGCGAATTGGACTTGCAGAAGCCCTAATTTGATGAAATTTAAGTTGATTTTAGCTTAAAACACCTACAATTGAAGTTGATTGCAGCTTGAATCTTGTAATTTGAGCTGATTTTAGCTTGAAACAAAGGAGTATTCGCCAAAAAATTAGGAATTTGAGAGGAGATTGAGAAATCTTAACTTGATCGTAATTACCGTAAGGTTTGATGGCTCTGACACCATGAAAGATTTTTTATAAGTAGAGATAAAACAAAAACTCTATGTTACTCAAACTCTATCTATTACAGTGTATTTATTATAATCTCTAAGGATTAGTTGTAACTAATTAACTAACTATAAATAGACATAACATACTAACAGATTATGTTATTACAGTTGTGCTGAGTCAGTGTTGATGTGGCATTGCTGAGTCAGCCGTATGTTTAACAGCTTAGGGATGATTTGTTCTTGATATCTAAGGAAAGAAGAGAGGGTTTGGGTTGGGAAGAAATGAAATGTATTTGAGAGAGTGATTTTAATCTGAGATTTTGATGATTAAATGTTGAGAATGGTTTCTTCTCATCATCATCATCATATATATATATTTTTATAGGTGGGAACAAATCAAGCGGGAAGTGAATTAAGAGCTGGGCTGCACTTCTTATTAATTCTTGATCAAGCTAGAACCAATCTGTTTTCACATACTTTTTTTTTCCTCCTCTTCTTGTGTCTCCGCTTGGCCTTTA
>JACGCM010002673.1:0-33906 GCA_014058105.1 Kingdonia uniflora
TTTGTAAAGTTGGCATAAAGTAGTATTTATTCTCATAATTGCCGGTTTGCTTATGATAACAGGTTGGCAGCTTACAACTTAAATATTTCTAAGGGATCTTCAGCAGCAAGTTGGGTTTGGGGTGTGGGCTCTGACAGGTTGGCCCACCAAAAAACCCAACCCAAACTCCACCCCTTCCAACAGTGGGTGTGAGATTTTTTTTTTTTTTAATTGTCGCGGCAGTAATCTTTAGTCTGTGTGTATTCATTACTCTACACAACTATTCATCTCCTCTCACACATCAAAAAAATATTTAAACGCGACAGTAATCAGAACACCGCTGGTAATCAAAAGTACGCCAAACTCGTTTTTTTGAGGTGAGGAGCTCCCACATCAGTTGAGTTTTGACAACGCCAATCATCAAACCCAAACCCATTTTGTCGTTGTTGGGAGGCGTTAGAGTTTGGATTTGGGTTTGGTTTGACAGCCCAAACCCTGCTGGAGATGCTCTAACAAAGCAATAATAATGCATAGACATTAAAACAGGCGCCTTCAGAAATGTAACAAGTAAATACTGTTCGATTGAGAAAGGTTTGGACTTGTAAGAAGATGGAATGCTGAATTTACACAAAAATCATGTTAATATGCTAGACTGAAAATCGAACACACGTTACCGAAGAGATCCTAAGGTGGTGAACATTATTGGCTTGGACAACCAATTTGCGTTGATGTCAAGCATGGTTTGAACAAAGGCAACAAGAAGAAATGCAAACCAACAACGAAGGGGTAGATAAGAAATTGATAACTACGTAATTACTGGATGACACTTAGTGAAGCCAAACTTCCTGTACAAGTTGACAATTATGAGCTTATATATGTAAAATCTCGCTTGTTATGATAAATAAATACTTTCCCCACATAACAATTAAAAGCACACAAATGCCTTGTACTGAAAACAATAAATGGACATGAACATATAAATCATATTCAGACATTCTAATCATACAATTTATAGTTATAGACAGAACAATACCCAAATGCATTTTCCATTAACATCCGAAAGAGTAGATAAGAATAACCAGATTGGGATACAAGTATTGTTCAATGAATATTTAATCTTAGACAATCTTTAAATTTCACTGTAATAAAACGAAGGAGAGCTGTATGACACAATAGAATCATATACTTTCCAACTATATTGGTGGGAAAACTATAGTCCTCTCATGTAAGGAAGTATGTAGAGCTTCTCATCCATTGCCAGGGATAAAATTAGTGTCAACATACAGCTCTTCAAATCATAAATAAAAATTGATTCTGATGCTCCATGAGAATTTTCAAATTGTGAGAGCTGTTGCGGCAACCGTCTGTAGCAAAAAAGTGCACAAACAGAACCAGAAGCTAACAAGAGATGGGGGTTTGTCCACAATTGATCTTATATTAATAACGTACTCCTTGACCCATATACCGCTAGACCTGTCACTCAAATGCCATATTTGAAGCTGATCTTGGGAGATGGAGGGGCATGTGATGTAAAGAGAACCATTGGCCTCCGATAGGCAGCAGAGCCAATGGTTTTGCTTGCACGGGGGACCTTGCATAACCCATAGATCTTCTTTTGCAACATCCAGGGAGGAAATTCTCAAACCGTCACATAACCAATGCATATTCCCATATGCAAAAACAAATTTTCCTGAAGTAACATTAAGAGACGGTAACAATGGTCCATTAACCTGTCTCCAAACCATATCCCCTTGTCCTCTATTGCCGAGCGTAAGCACAAAGTATCTGTTGTAAATGAAAGATATCCCAACAACCTTATACCTTTGAGTAGAAACATCCTGGACCAATGCCCAATGGCAAAGATAATTGAACTTTAATGGGGGAACCACTATACATCTCCGAGAGTAAGGGTTGCAAACATAGAGTTGCAAAATACGATCTTGGCTTTGAAGAAGTAACAAAACATTGCATGAAGCTACCAACTCAACCTTGTCGCCAAAGAAAGTACCACCATGTTGCAATGGGAGTTCCTCCAATGCTATACCTCTTTTTTGATCAAAGTTAACAGAAAAGTGTTCATACTCAATATTTTTACTATGTTTTGGTAATTGGATTTTTAATATCATAATATTAGGCTTAGAATTGCGTAGAAGATGTTCTTTTAGAAAGCTAGGATCCGAGATTAACTTAAACCACAACACGCATACTAACTTGAATGCTATCACAGCCTCAATAGGAACTCTCATTAGTATTTTGGTGATGATATCTTTAGGAAGATATGGGCATTCATTATTTGCCATGATGTTCCAATTCTGAAAAGAAAAATATATTAATTTAAAATCTCTATCTTTTCTTTTTTGTCTATTCAAACCTTTTATCTAATAAATCAAGTTCTTGAAATCAAAACAAAAATTAATTACAAAAAAAGGGATTGAATCCTTACATGGGAATTAGGGATTGAATCCTGAACTCGTGTCGATGCTGATCATGGAGAAGAAGAAAAGTTTGGGATATTTCGAGGATTTTGTCAAAATGATTGGTGGATTTCGGGAATATCGGAAAACAACAAAAATATATTATGAATGCAGCATCACAAGGGGATCAATTCAGGGGCAAAGCCAGGAATTATGTCCACTGGGGTATACCCGTAAGTAACTATCCAAGGGAGTATTAATGTGATTTTCGTTTGAAGTCGTCCTTTGGAACTTTGTTGGTGTTCAGTTTTGTTAGCGAATCAAGTAACAAGGGAAACAAGTTCCTTAAACTCGTACGATATCCAGCTTAAATACTTAATGGTACAGACCCCTCTCATGTAATGTAAGGGAGCGTGTAGAGCCTTTCTTCATCGGTCATGGATAAGATCTAGTCTAGCGTAAACAAATACTTCATTCTTATGTTTTATCAGAATTTTCATTTTCGCAGAGCCCTTTCGGCTACTATCTTTTAGAACCCGAAGCTAGTAAGAGACGCAGGCGTGTCTAATAATAATTAAAGATCTTGAAAGATGGAATGATGGTTCATAATCTACAGCCATAACCAACACTGTGAATATAAGCAGGGAAGAAGAGAGTTATCTCTCTAGCTACCATGGAGTTACAATAGCGCTTACAATTTTAGTAATGTCATGAAATAAATAATCACTTGAGACTAACCGATTTCGATTAATTTAGGTCAAAATCAATAGGTTCGAAAAACTTTGAATTAACGGTCTAACCCTAGCTTAAGTCAAGTTGGTCCAATGCTCTACTGACAACAAGCAAAGGTAAATTAAGCACAAGAACAAACAATTTTAACCCTGTGGGAAACCTTTCTAATAAGAAAAACCTACAAGTCGCTGCCGAATCGCTCAACAGCTAAACAATCCAATATTGAAACAAAATTATAAGAATTCAATTACTTACAAACTCGATAAGCAGATCCCGTGGTTACCTCTCTTCTAATGAACTCCTCGCAATCAATTCCTCGTTCTCGCAACACCTTTTGTTCTCGCAACGCCTCGCTTTAATCTCCCGTCAAAGCATCCAAGTTTGAAACTCACAAGTTTTTCAATTTAAGATTATGTTTTCTAAATCTCCAATTGATTCAATTTGAGTTTTACTTCGCATTGAATCGCTCGTTGAAATCTCTCTTCTCTCTAAATATCAAGCCCTAGAAAAAGTTCTTTTGGAAGAGGTGAGAAGTGAAATAAGAAATGATGTATTTTATTAGAAAATTGAAAACCCGAAGTCTGTTCAAACAAAAAAATAGTCTATTCGAACGAATGTTTTATTCGAACAGAACCAAGATCCTATTCGAAGAAACAAAGTTATGAGTAAACTGCTCGAACAGAGAAAAAGTTTGTTCGAACAAGATATGTTCGAACAAAAAAAAAAGTTTATTTGAACAGGGTTTGTTTTAACAGAAAAAAAGTCTGTTCTAACAGAAAAAAAACCTTGTTCTAACAGAAACCTATTTTCTTCAAAAAAAACATAATTCCTTTTTGACCTTTTGTAAAATATTAAGGGTTTGATATTTTTGAGCGAAGAGTACCCACGTACCTGTTCAATATCAGCCCAACTGTAGTCGCTCCATGTGCAATCTCTGACGTCGAGTAACCACGAGGAAGTACTGACACATATTTTAGACATGGAATTAAACAAACTCCAAATATGGATGTTTTAATCTCCCATTTTAGTTCATTTCGTGTCAAAACTAGAACTATAAGAAATAAAAATATAACTCGATAGACAGACTCAATTACTGAACATCCACACTCAAAGCTCCACTTTCATCCTATAACATATACTCTGGAATCCCTGTACACTAACAAAATACATCACGTAACCATTCAAATAAAATAAGGGATCTAGAAAAAAATATAACTAACCTGTCAGGATCATCTCTTCCCCTTTTTTGGCACAAATGAACAAAGGGTAAATAGCAAATAAAAGGAGAAGCAAACCAGTTAAACAAAATGTATAGAAGTCACTGAAGTAGTTAAATAAAGAATAGATGAGAAATATATACCAGCAAATGTCAGAGCAAATATTCTGAAAAGGCAGACTGTTAGGATACTCAAAAAGTCAAACTAAACAAAACGAACATGTAGTTAGGAAAACACTAAACACCAATACCCCAAAATAAGATGCATCTCCCCATCAAAATAATGGTCACCCCATTAAAATGAAATAAAAGGAAATAATATGACATGGGGAGTGTCTCTCAAAAAGTAAGCAAAAGAAGATAACACTCCCCCTAAACACAAGGCATGATAGAAAGACAATGAATCTAAAATATTCTATAAAGACCAAGATATTGCCTATGTGTTATAAAACAATCACTAAATGAATTACTTAGTGTGTGTGTGTGTACACAGTCAGATGGATACCTTATTTTTAACGTATTACTCATCCGCAGTTAGAATACTATGTTAGAAAGTTGTTTCAACTTAGGCCTCACTAGGGTGGTCACTCAAAAATTACTAATAATGAAATATGAATATGAATATGAGCATGTGAAAAGAAAAATTCATATTTCATCAAATAAACTGTGCACTGTAAATTAAAAGATCTCACGGACAGGAAATTAATTGTCATAGATGGTGTCAAGTTAACTAATATAGACTCCCTATCTCTCATCTCCACTAAACTGATTGTGCTAAACTCAAGATCAAACAGGTAGGTGATTTGCTGGCATTCTGAGACTAACAGTTTCACTTACTTCACCTCCTTTATTTTGAGTTTATATCCCTTCATTATTATTTTTAACGAGTACATAAAGAATATATTGTTTCTAGACATAATCATATAGATGTACCATAAAATCATTGAAAATACCCTCCTCTTATATTCATCTCTACCACTAAAACCACATGGTTTCACTTCTCATCTTTTTTTTTCTTTTCTTTTTTCACTAAAAAGTCTTAAACCAAATGGGTTAAAAGGAGTTGAATATAAAATGAATGACATATTTTAAGGCACAAAAGGGCTGTAAACAGATAAAACTTTGGGTAAGCATAGACGAAGGCCAAAAAAGGTGTAATAATAAAAAACATATTATCATATCTTCAGTCTCACATAGTATTTTTTTCGTCTCGAATCAAGTATAGGAAATATTCTATTAAACTAACTTGAACTTGAAGTTACCATCGACAATTGATTATAAAAAATGAGATTAGAAAAAATGTTGAATCTAGAAAGAATTTATGAAATAACATTCGAAGCTTGTAAAAAGGATAGATCACCACATAACATTAGGTACGAAGTCTCTATAGTTATCCTTACGTGGTTCTAATCATGATGAGCTTTTAGTTTAAACAAGAGGATCAATGACTATTGTGAAATGTGATTTTACCAAATAATTATCCCATGAATGAATATAACACTAAAATACAATCCAAGTCTAGCAAGAATATTATACATACAAAAACTCCTAAAGTGTAAAGTACAAATAAAATCAAAACAGTACTCTACTGTTCTAAAAAAAGTAAAAATAAAAATAAAAAACAAAAACAATTGAGACAGGGTAAGAAACATACCTAATTAATGGAGTATACTGATAGCCCATCTTAGTTGATATTCATTACCTTATCTGTGGCGACAAGTCATCCTTTCGCACCCAAACAACCCGACTAACCTTTCGAGGTGACGTTTCTTA
Organism: Kingdonia uniflora; assembly: GCA_014058105.1. Classification (NCBI taxonomy): domain Eukaryota; kingdom Viridiplantae; phylum Streptophyta; class Magnoliopsida; order Ranunculales; family Circaeasteraceae; genus Kingdonia; species Kingdonia uniflora. The sequence continues at coordinate 6,115 of JACGCM010002673.1, forward strand.
AGTAAACCACCTACTTATATTCTTACTTTTCACATTAGTATAAATCACATTTGAGTTATTCTTTGCCCATAGAATGGTCAAACATATGGTTGATAAGATCTAACAAAACTACAATAATACACAATATGACATTTTCGACCACATATTCCACAATGATAAATCTGAGAGTACGAGAACCTTTTGGCTTGATTACGAGTAAAGGATATTATATTATGTTTGGGGAATGATGTAGTAGCAATTACTTTGATGAATTTCGTGACTTGAGGAGTCATGGCATTAGAGAGATGTTCCTCATATCCAAGACCCCTTTTATCAGTATCCGTTTTCCCCATGCATAATATCTTATCAATATTTTTTGCTCCATAACAAAAAAAATTAAGTTTCTGCTGAGATAAAACTAAATCAAGTTTGGCCGTATATAGAGCCGGCAAAGTGACCCACGACCCACCAACCCGACCCAACCATATTTCTGGTGAGTTTGGGTTTGGCCTTAATAGGTCGCGGGTCATTTGACCCAAACCCGTCTAACCCATTTAATAAATGGGTCGGGTTAGGGTTTACCTTAAACGTTTGGGTTGACCCGTGACCCGTGACCCGTTTAAGTTTAATTTGAACTAATTATAATTTATACGATATTATCCATCATTCGAATAAGATTTAAGTCCAAATAGAGCTTTATATGTTATTATTACCCTTAAACATATGGCATTTGATCCGATCACTCCTCAGTTTCATTCTCTCATCATCTTCTGTTATTACTATACATTTCTTCAACAAACCCAATCTTAGAAAATGGGCATTTGATCTCCACTTCCATTACTGGACTCATCATTTTACAACACATATAACACCAATACCTACCAATCAAAGCTTCAACAAACCCACTCTCACACAATTGTGTTAGATGAAGTTGTGACCCATGATCCAAATTAATATTTAAACAGGTTAAAATTGTCGGGTCGGGTTGACCTGTTTAAATTAGGGTCGGGTTTGGGTTTGTATTTTTGACCCGCTTACTTAACGGGTCGGGTTTGGGTTTACATTTCTGACCCATGAACCCGTTATGACCCGACCCGTGTAAGCCAAACCCGACCCGTTTGCCAGCTCTTGCCGTATGTAGTTCATCCAAAGTTGATTTTTTTTCTCCTTCGCATCATGAACTCCTATCTCTGAAATCATAACCTTGTCATTGAGGCCTTGTCTCTTATCTTTAAACATTTCTCTCATGACTTGTATTCTTAGTTTTTTCTTGAAGTTCACGCGTAAGTGTATTAACTTGGTCTTTAAAGACTTTGTTAAGTTTACCAAGTTTAATACACTTCGCAAAAGTTTGGGCATACAAGTTTTCAAGATTCAGGTCCTCAAACTCATTTTTTTATGATCACTTTGATTTTTAATAGAATTCTCAAGTTTGAAAGTGTCAGAGTTATCATTTCTATAATTTAGAAAAGCAGGATATGCACAATATTGTCCATTCTCAACTACTTGGGGATGATCCTTATTATTATTATTTTCATCATAACTATCATTCCAAGTAACACTAATGTTCATGACTTTGTTATTAGCTATAGATTTCTTATTGGGAAAACTGTGAGCATAATGACCAAACTTGTGACACTTATAACATTCAGCTTGATTTAGGTCAGTATTAAGGTTGGTCTGTCGGTTATTCAATTTAAGTTGATCATGAGTTCGCGACTTATAATTTACTGATTGCCCTTATTTATGGAATTAACGTTTCTTAACAAAGTTTTTAAGCTAGTTACTTATAGAGGCAATCTGTGAATCCATATTAGACCCATAATCATTATCTGAATCACTTGAGATGTCAGCTTCTTTGGTACCCTTATAAGAAGAAGAGTAAGATGAAGATTTAAAAGCAACACTCTTTTTCTTCTCAGCCTTTTCTATTTTCATCTCGAGTTCAAAAGTTCCCAACTTTCCAGCTAATGTATCTGGTTTCATTATCTTAAAATCCTGAGCTTTCTCGGTAGCATCACGTTTGGATCTAAAACTCCTAGGAAGAGATCTTAAAACTTTGTGAACAATTGGACATCGGAATAAGCCGCTCCTAATGCGGTACTAGTGTTTGAAATATCACTTAGTCTCACATATAATTCATCAAAAGGTTTATCTTCACTCATTCGAATATTCTCAAATTGCGAAGTAAGCATTTGCAATTTACTTTCTTTAACTGTATCATCACCTTCATGAGTTTGAACTAGAATGTCCCAAGCTTATTTCGAAGTGGTACAAGTAGAAATATGTTAAAACTTACTTTGACTCACAACCATTAAAATAACATTACGGCCTTTAGAGTTATAACCGACATCATACTTTTCCTCCTTTGACCATTGGTTTTTAGGTTTAATGACCTCTATAGCACTACCTGGTACACCTTGCATCGCGGTAGGTTGCTTCTATCCATCCTCAATGGCAATCCATACATCTTCCCCAATTGATTGTAAGAATGCAACCATTCAGACTTTCCAGTATGGATCATTTTTGCCATCAAAGAGTAGAAGACAATTTACAGGACCTCAAAACTTCTCAAAATCCATTATTCTCAAGCAATCAAGTTAGGATCCACGCTCAGGTTGTTAATCATCGAAGCGTGACAGTTCTGATACCAATTAAAATAAATAATCACTTGAGACTAACCAATTTTGATTAATTTAGGTCAAAATCAATAGGTCTGAAAAACCTTAAATTAACGGTCTAACCCTAGTCTAAGTCAAGTTAGTCCAATGTTCTAGTGATAACAATCAAAGGTAAATTAAGCATAAGAGCAATCAATTTTAACCCTGTAGGAAACCTTTCTCATGAGAAAAGCCCACAGGTCACTGCTGAATCACCTCACAGCTAAACAATCCAATATTAAAACAAAATTACAAGAATTTAATTACTTACAGACTCGATAAGCACATCTCGTGGTTACCTCTCTTCTAATTAAACTCCTCGAAATCAATTCATCGTTCTCGCAATGCCTCACTTTAATCTCCCGTTAAAGCATCTAAGCTTGAAGCTCATAAGCTTTTCAATTTAAGATTAAGTTTTTTAAATCTCCGATTGATTCAATTTGGGTTTTACTTTACATTGAATCGCTCGTTAAAATTTTTCTTATCTCTAAATATTAAGTCCTAGAAAAAATTCTTTTGGAAGAGGTGAGAAGTTAAATAAGAAATGATGTCTTTTATTAGAAAATGGAAAACCCGAAGTCTGTTCGAACAGAAAAATAGGCTGTTCGAACAGACAATGTTTTATTGGAACAAAACCAAGATCTTATTCGAAGAAACAAGGTTCTGAGTAACCTGTTCGAATAGAGAAAAAGTCTGTTCTAATAGAAAAAAATCTGTTCTAACAAGGTCTGTTCTAATAGGAAAAAAGTCTATTTTAACAGAAACCTATTTTCTTCAAAAAGCATAATTCTTTTTTAACCTTTTGTAAAATATTAAGGGCTTTACATTTTTGAGCGAAGAGGTACAAACCCACATACCTGTTCAGTGTCAGTCCAGCTGTAGTCGCTCTATGTGCAATCTCTAACGACGAGTAACCACGAGGAAGTGCTGACACCTATTCTAGACACAGAATGAAACAAACTCCAAATATGGATGCTTCACCAATGTAATGGGATACATTTTAGAATTGAAACTCAACTCTTCACTAGTCTTCATCCCTATGCATGGTCTCCATTGCCTGAGCATAAAATAACTTCTAGCAACATGTCAAGCACGAAAGTTCTATCTTCTTGATAAGAATTTGCAAATACTCCTATTCTGAATCTGTGAAAGCCATTTGGGAAGCATTACAAAAGAAGTATGATACAAAAGAGGTAGGTTCTAAATTTTTTACTGCAAGCCGATATCTCAAGTTCACTATGGTCGACAATAAGTCGGTAATTACCCAATCACATGAGTTACAACAAATTGCGCATGAGATTGTGTCTGAAGGGATACCCCTTGATGAATAATTCCAGGTTGCCATGATGATTGGAAAATTACCGCCAAATTGGAAGGACTATAAGAGTATCCTGCGACACAAGTCAAATGAGCTTACCATGGAGAACTTGATTACTTGTCTTAGGGTTGAAGAAGAATCTAAAGAAGAGATCCTTTTGGTTCAAGCCAAAGGGAAGGTCCATCTAAAACCTAAAGGGAAATCCTTCAAGGCTAAGAATGGTGGTAATTGGAACAACCATCCAAATGGTGGTAATCCAAATAACCGTCAAAATAATGAACACCAAAATCCTAATAAGGGAACAAACCAACAATCCCTACCATTTAATGGAATAGTTTCTATAAACTGTAAAAAGCCTGAACACATATCTATAAACTACCAGAACTGCGACCTGTTCAGGCTAACATTACCGAAGAGCCCTTAGTGGCTATGATCATAGAGATCAACATGGTCGATAGAATCGACGAGTGGTAGGCTGATTCGGGCACTTCTAGGCATGTTTGCTATAAACGCAATTGGTTCAAGACCTACAAGGAGACTGAAGACTAGAAAGTACTACTTGGGGATTCCCATTATACTAAAGTGCTAGGTGTAATAGCCTAATTCCGTAAGCTCGAAGTGGCTTGGAATTAGCTCCTACACTAATATACATGTGATAAAAATCTAAATAAAAAGCAAGAAATAACATATGTGTTTAGCATGGAAAACCTATTAATAGGTAAAAAACCACAACCTCGAGCTAAAGATTTTTGTAACAGTGACGTTTTATCGCTTGAGGCTGATATCTTATTACAAGTGATCTTTTGACTTAGAAATACTTAATTTTGTGAATAAGAAGTTGGTAGTTTTGAGAATCTAGAAAATATAGTTCTTAGTGATTTCTCGTGTAAATTTCTGTTCCTTGTCTATTATGGAACTTCTTCTTTATATAGGCCTTCTCTGCAGTTCTTTATCGTGCTGAAGTACATTCTCCGAATAATGTGGTTATTGGCGGTTGACTGAGTAACTGTTGAGTTCGTGAGAGACTGGTGGCTTTGACTTGTTCAGGTTTTTCTTATTGAGCTCGACCCACGTCTTTCATCAGTTTGTGGAGTAGGTGGCAATGATGACTAGAGGAGCCATGTGGTAATGTATGGATTTGTCATGGAGATAGTTCGAGCTGGAGATAACTCGATTTAGGTAAAATTGAGGGGTAGTCCCCTGTAATCGCCCCCTCACAACCGAAGTCACGAGTGGCTTTGGTTGAGAAAGAATTTTTAGGTATATGGGTATTCAGGTTGGAAATTTTAATAATGAATGAAGTAATGATGGTGTTTGACTGCATGGAAACTGCGCGTGTTATGGGGGGATGTACGTACATTAAATGATTGATGGGTCTATTGATGTACGTGACGGTTAGGGTTTGAAGAGTTTTATTTGTATTGAATGATGACGCTTTGGAAAAAGTTCCTGCACAATAAATATAGGGTTATATAAATAGTAGATGTACCGAGGTTTGTGGCAAAGTATATTTGTTCTATTGCAATATTCTCTGAAATTGTTAAAGATGGTGAAGAGGTTCTCAAGGAGAGAATTACTTATGAAATGCAGAGGTTAAAGTTGAAGTATTTTGGGGATCAGTCCTTGGAGAATCCGACTCCTGTTCCTTTTCCTCCGACGTATCCAGGAATGCCAGAAAATGAAGCGGCTGAAGCTGAGGAGGAGTTTTACTACAAATGGAGGTTTCACCACATTGTCTTGACATGCGAGCAATATTGGGTTTATTTCTGCATTCTTACAGAAGACAAAGTTGGGGAGATAGATGCAAGGATAGGCGTGACTACGGTGCAGTTGCGCTGATGTCTTGCGCTCGAATGGATTCTTAGGTAGGGCCCTCTTCATCTCTACTAACTCTGCGAGGGTGGTGGTTATAGAAGAGGCGGCGATGGTAGTGGAGGAGGAAGACGGAGAATGGAAGTCTGCTTCTGCATTTCTATCATTACTTTGCGTTGAGAAGATCTTCACTTTGAAGAGTTAGTTTAAGCAATGAGTCTCCTGCTTTCATAGTTTCCATTTGAAGTTCGTCTGAACTTTGACCAAACTCATGGAAGGGAGGATACTCGTTATTTCCAATGTCTGCTTTACTTCAGGGTAAAAATTACTGAAGTAGAACGAAATGAAGGATTTGATGTTTCGGAATGCCTGAAAGACTAGTTAACTGTAAAAGTACTTGAAAACCTTATTATTTGTAAAATACCTAATGTTAAGTACTTAAAAGACTTGTTATCGGTAAAAGTACCTAATATTGAGTACTTGAAAGACTTGTTATCTGCAAAAGTACTTGTAAAACTTGTTTTGAGATGAATAAAATTTTATTGTCCAAACTCTGTGTTGATATAGAATAAAATAACTCTTGAAATCGAGTTGAATGATTCGAAGACTTTTGAATATTGTATGAAATGAAATGCATGAGATTAGAAGGTACATTTTTATTTATTTGTGTAAGTGTCAAATATGATTTAACCTGTATGCTTAAATTATGGGGGAGAGGAAAGTATAAAAGTTTTAGAATGTGAAATCGATTCGTACAGGTCGTTTTAGAATATAAGATTTAGAAAGAATAAGCTGAACTTGGAATAGGAAATGACAGAGGTCGATAGGGAGAGATATGCTCAAAAACTTTTCTCAAGATATCAGGGTTTCTGTTATGAGATAATAGAATTATATCACGACTTGCGGAGGATTGGTAGTAAAAATGTATAATTAAGGGGGCTTGAGTTCTAAGTAAGGGGAGGGAAATAAGAATGGTTTGAACTCGATCTGAGAGAATTTATTATACCGCTGAGGGGCGGTTGGCGATAAAAATAGCCGAAGTGCGGGAGTAAATTTTTGGATTGTTGGATTATGACGCTGAGTTGCCAATGAGGGAGGTGCAACTAGAATGCTTAGATGGGATTGGGAGGGAACGTGAGTATGAACGTCATTTTTATGAATAGATGTTTCGAGAAATTGTGATGGATCTGGCAGTTCAAAAAGTTTATGTGAGAGAACTTGTCGTGGAAAAGATCGAATTAAAAGATGTGAGGATTGCTGATGGATATTTGATCGGATGTGGTTCCCCATGTCATCAAGGTTGCTTTAGGTGTAATTATATGTGAAGAAAAGAAAAAGAATAGAAGTAGGAGTATAATGTATGTATGTAATCATATGAGATTGAATAAGAGTTAAATAGATCCTCTATTTTGCGAATACAGTTTGTGACTGTTGTAAAAAATGAATTTGAAATATTTAAAATTTGGTTATTAAAATTTGTTAGGAGAGCTTCGGAAATGATGTCATTGCTGCTATAGGTAGAAGACGCAAGCATAGAAAAAGCAGGGAGCTTCTGATTTTGTCCCTTATGTAAATGCTGTGAAAGCCCGATTACGTATAAGCATGAGTTATCATGAGTGTGGTTAGGTCAGAGGGAGATTTGGAAATGAGAGATAAAAATATATTAAAATATAAGGTAAAGGGCAATGATGGGAAAACATTTTTACCGAAAAAGTACAAGACGTCTAACATGGATAGTGGAAGGGATGCCTCAGTTCCAAAACCGAGGATGACTCGTGTGAGGCTCAATAACTGTCAACAGTTATAGAGAGAAAATACAAATTCTGTTTCATCTTCATCATTCAAACATTTCTCAACTTCTGAAAACTTGAAGAGCAGTGAGAGAGAAAGGAAGAAGAAATGCAAAAATAACAAAGAAACTCATGAGGAGTTAATCGAAAGTGATCAGCATCAAAGTATGAGAGAGTTGTTGAGACTGAGTCATGAAGATGGTTATACAACAGTGTTGTGAGAGAAAGATTCGGCGTTGCCTCGGATTCGCATTCTGACATAAAAGGTTAGTATAGGATTTATGTTGTACGTATGTGTTTTTTTTTTTAAATCATATTATGTAATTAGGCAAATCTAAAAATCACTATTTATAGTAATCTATGAAAACTCGTGCGGTATATGATGTATGAAAGATCTTTGTATGTGAATGATGTATATGCAAAAGATAATGATAGATACCTGGACATGTATGTAGGTTGATCGTGAGGAGAGTTTGTGTAGGACAAAAATCTTTTTTTGTAGTCGATATGGTGAGTTCCCCTGTAAATAAGGCATCAACCTCAGGTCGGTCGGCTAAGCCTGAGACTGAAATGTCTGAAAGTGAGGAAGAAATAGGTGTTGATCAATTTCCTAATTTCCCTAGAAAATTGGTATCCTATCCTCCCCGCTCAGATGTATTCAGAGTTTTGCAAAGCCAAGGCTTCTTTAGGAGATAGATGGGGTAACTATATAGAATACACCGGTAGGCAATTTAGGGGTTACACTGTAGCAACAGGAGAGGAATATTTTCATTTGTTGGCTGATCTGGCAAAGGAAAAAGGGGATAGGGGTATATATGAATCAATCTTTTTGGAGTATTTGGATAGGAATGTTTAGAGTAAACTTTTAGATGGTTTTTTATGTTACCTGTCTTAGTTGGAGTATGGGTTGAGTCTTCCCTTTAGCAATCTGGCAAAGGGGATTATAATTCTCATTGGGGCATGTCCCATTCAGATGAACGGGAACATGTGGGAGGTGATAAGTATTTCTGAATCTCTGAATACATGGTGGAAAGGTGATGGGAGACGGAGGAGGATATCCTCTGAGGATGTTTTATAATTTTATGGGGTAAGAAACTAATTTGCAAGTGGAGGGGCATATTTTTTTGCAAGCTCGACTCGGCCTCGCTTCTTCGATATGAACTCAGCAGGTCGACCATGGAATGATAATATGATATGGGTGAAGGGTGATTGCCTTCAGAGAGATGATGAAGAACCCTTGGAACTTCTGTTTAGGATTGTAAAACAAAGTAAGTATAACAATGTATAATATATGAGATTGATAGTTGAAATTTGTATGGTGCCCTGCTAATGATAATGTTTTGTTAATAACAACTCCTAAATCTCAGGTGGTGAGGAAAGAGTCATTATTAGATATAGTTGCTCAAGAAGAGATAGAGCTCGAGGCTATGTTGGAAGAACTTGGCATTAACAGGAAGAAGCGTGTTAACAGTCGAGTCAAAAAAGTTTAAAAATCTCTATCGACGATGCTAATGACGAGTGATACGGTAGTAATAAGAAGGGAACTGATGGGGAAAGGTGAGTCAACTCGTCCAATCCCCCTGTAGTGGACTGTACATGGTTACCTGAGTCTACTATGTCGAGCAAATTAGCTCAAAAGTTTCCCAAGAAGCAAATGTTGAAGCGTCCCTCGACCTCTGGAACCACAGGAAGTGGTAAGGCCATGAAAAAGAGAAGGGATGATACTTCTGAGATGTTGGGGATGAAGGTCGTAGAAGATCGACCTATTGTGGAGGATGATTTGAAAGAGGTAGAGGAAAGCCAGGTTGGCTGCTCTCCACGGGAAGGAGGAGATGAGCAAAATGGTAGGTTCATATGTTCGATTATGTATTGTGATGACTTTGGTATTATGATTCGAGCTAATCAATGAGGTTAACTTGTTTGTTTTTTTACAGGCTGCTTGTCTGATAAAAGGAATATGCCTTGGGGCCGAGAAGGAGAGAGCTGAGCTGAAGAGGAAGAAGGTCGAGCTTGAAAGGAACGTAACTCGATTGAAAATTGATCTGCTCAAGGAGGGAAAATGGATGGAGGCTATGAAAGCTTCATAAGTGGTGGAGATCAACAATCTACATGCAGAAGCAAGAACTAATTTAGAGGAGGTGGTAGCTGAGCGTGACAGACTCGGGTGCCACCTTGTGTCAAAATGATATTTCGAGGATGAGGTGGATGCCATTAGGGTAGACACCTATGTGGAGGAGGAAGATGAAGAGATTGAAGATGTTGCTTTTGGCATTGTGGACGGCCTGGATGATATTTCTCCTTAAACGGTGAGAGACAACCAAGGGGATGACAATGAGTGTCCAGAAGGGGAAACGGAGATGGTAGAGTAGTGCGATGGTTTTGTGATTGTATGAATATGTGGGAATGTTTGTAAACTGATTGGATATTTTTTGTTGGATAGAATTTTGTAAGCTAAGTCATTTTGTAAACCTTGATGTAGGAAGATAAGGACATACGCCTCAAAATAAAAGATTTAGAGGCTGAGCTTGCTAAGGAGAGAGGCGCCTCAACGTCCCTGTCGTCTTTGCAAGTGGAGCTGCATGTTAGAACAGAGCAAGAAATATTTGATTTGTACGCTTCATTAGTATAGAGCTACAAAGTAATAGATAGAGCGTAGAGATGGACCAAAAATCTGTTATCGGCTTCGGGGCAATGGCACTAAAATGTCACACAAGAAATATCGAAGTATTGACAAATTTATAATATATAGAATGTGCTCCTTGGACTTGGTAGTATGTATTATGGGGCATCCATTTGAGATTGTACTTCGACGTTAAGTTTAGAAGTAGTCATACACGGTGGATGTCAAAAAATAGATATTTTGTTTGAAATGAGTCATATATGGCGACTAAGTGTTCTGAATCGAACTTGATATAATGTACAGGTCAAATTAGAGTTAACTCGCTTGCGCAAAGGTGATGCACACCAATGTAACCAATAATTTTTAGAGGAGTTTGATAAGATGAAAGAGGCGAATGAAGGCAGAAAAATCAACATGTAAAGGTGCACTTCAAGTTTATTGAGGCAACACAGACTGCTGTCGTCCTATCTTGGCAAATCGAGGAGAAGGATGTTGAAATTGGGAAAGGGTAAAAAGAGCTCGCGGCGTTAAAAGATCATGTAGCGAAACTTAAAAGTTGGAATGACGTGTTGATGGTAAAGAGCAGGGAAGTTGACAGGGCTCGTTACCGTATATAGGCACTAGAAAGATTAGAGGAAGGTTTAAATCAGTCGGTGGTCAGTTTGAAGAATGATTTGATCAAGACAAATAACAATCATGAGCAAACTCAAGCTGATCAAGTAAATAGCTGGAACGAGCTGGAGTGATTGAAGAAGAAATTTGTTGATAAAGATAACGAGCTGAAGAGAGCTCAAGACGATCTATCAGCGTCTGAAGTTGCAGTTAAACATTTGTCTACAGCTTTACCTACCAATGATTTTGAATTTCGAACAGTGCAGCGTAAGTGTGATAAGTTGAATGAAAGAATGGCGTAATTGAAGACCTAATTGGCGCAGGCCAATTCACATGTTAGACACATCGAGGCCGGAGAGCGCTCGAGGAAGAATAAAAATGATGCCAAGGTCTCCCTTGTGCAAGACAATGTAGTCAGCCTATCAGGTCGAATAAGAGAGTTCGAGGGGGATCTCGCTCGTATTCAAGGTCATGTGCGAAAAGGAGTCGAGTGGTTGAGGGAGAGTGAAAGGAAGCTGGATGCTGTTCTTTCCAGGTAACAAGGGTTAGGGCAGACTATCAGAGGGAAAGATATTTTGATACGGTAGAAATACGAAATGTTACAGAAGATTCTGAATGTGGAAGAACTAAACGGGGAGATTAAGGTACTTCTTGCTCAGGTGGCCAATTTGGAAGCAATTAATAGAGCTGAATCAGCTAAAGGCAACAAATAATCGAAAGAGAACATTGCTTTCATAGATTGGGTAGTGTAGGGACTTATTCCACGAGCTATGGGACACTCAAACTTACTTATCACTCAATCTCTGGAGTACTCGATCTCATTCGGTACCAGGCTCACACGTGATATACACGTCAACAATTACACATCGACCACGAATTCAAGCAGAATGTGGGTCATCCACAACAGATGTAAACAGAACAAGTCAACATACAACTGTCTTCCACGAGCTAGCAGTTACACACTCAACTTCCCATGACTCCCACTTTTAGGAAAACGTGCTCAAGCATGATGTCAAGCTGAGAGCAGGGTCTATAAAAGGGCAGAGCTCCCAAGGAAATAGAGGTGGTCGACAGACAATTCTATACAGACAATTATCTGATATCTAGCTATTTTTTCTTAGATTAACTCTTGTAATCAGATTCTCTCACTCTCTCAAGCAATAATATTATTTTCACAAAATCCTCCACTCGTGGTCATGGTTTTTACCTATTCACAGGTTTTCCACGCTAAATCCCCTGTGTCAAGTGTTATCTATTATTTAATTCTTGGCATAGTAGTTCTTGGTGTAAGGATCGATTTCAAGCTAGTTAGAGCTTTACAAAATCTGGTCCCTATAGGTAGATAGAGAAATAATATGGCTAAAAGAATGGTATGCGAGGTCGGAAGAATGTCTTCAGAAGGCTAGAGAAAATTTCTCTAGGTCAGTTGTAACCGAGGCATCGTACTCACAATTGTTGAGGGCAGTCATTGCTTATTTTATTGAGGAGGTAAAATGGATTGAGTTAGAAAGAGATACCTTGTTCAACAGTTTGTCAGACAGGGGATGTATTTGTAGAGCTGATGCAGATCGAGGAAATTGTATGCAGTCCATGGAAATGGATCTTGGCCCTCAACCTGCTAAATGATAGATGATAGGCATGAAAAATGCTTATTTTTGTCCTTTAATTTACATTATCTAGGAACTTATTTAATGTTTCACTGGGCCTAATTGAAGTATGTTTGACCATTGTAGGTAAAGAGACATTTTTGATCAAACCCTTCTTAAAGTTCAACTCTTACAAGCTAAAGAGCTGCTGGAGATGATCAGTTGTCAAGAGCTGCTGGAGATGATACGTTGTCAAGAGCTGTTAGAGATGACATTGTGCCAAGAGCTGTTGGAGCTGCTAGACGACTTAGTAGTCAAGCCTAACTAAAATGTCACCACAAAATCAGGAGTGGTTGAGGGATATGAGGACATTAGTTAGGCTAAAGAGAGGGAGAGCTGTAAAAGGGGAGGTATCATCTTTTACTCTCTGAGAAACCGTAGCTTTCTTGCAGAGAATTGTAAGTGTTTTTATCAATGTTTTTATGGAGAATCTTGAGAAATTTAAATTATGGAAATCAATTGTAAGTGTTTTCTTTATCAATAAGTTCTTTATAATCTCTATTTACTAATTTGATATACCAATTCATGATTTTGATCTATGCATCCCTGAAGAACGACAACCCTCTTTTATGCTACAACACCCGATTTGATACGGTCTATCAATAGAGCATGGCAAGATTATTATGACTGCTCGAGCTCGAGAATTTATGGATGATCGACCTCCTGTTGCAGGGGGAGTTCAAGAATTTATAGCTGACTGACATCCTGCTTCTGGGGAAAGCGTAGCTGACATCTCAAAAACAAAAAAAAGATATTGTAGAGGTTGTATATGTGGCCTAAAATAAAAAGTAGTTGTTGCAGATAAGATGAGAGATGAAAGCTAGTATTACCTTTGCTTTATCTTATGTCTGTTAGAGTCTTTGATGTAAAACAAGTATAACCTTATGTTTAATCATAGAGATTTAGTAAAGTCAGCCAAACCAAGTGTTATCCTTGATTTAACTGGTATGATGTCGCAACCATATTGAGGTATATGAAAGCTAGTTTTACCTTTGATTTATCTTATGTCTGGTAGAGTCTTTGATGTAAAACAAGTGTTATCTTAGTTTTAATCAGAAAAATTTAGTAGAGTCAGCTAAACCAAGTGTTATCCTTGATTTAACTGGTATGATGTCGCAGCCATATTGAGGTAGATGAAATCTAGTTAAACCTTTGCTTTATCCTACGTCTGGTAGAGTCTTTGATATAATACAAGTGTTACCTTAGTTTTAATCGCAGAGATTTAGTAGAGTCAGCCAAACCAAGTATTATCCTTGATTTAATTGGTATGATGTCGTAGCCATATTGAGATAGATAAAAGCTAGTTTTACCTTTGTTTTATCTTATTTCTGGTAGAGTCTTTGATGTAAAACAAGTGTTACCTTATTTTTAATCGTAGAGATTTAGTTGAGTCGGCCAAACTAAGTGTTATCCTTGATTTAACTGATATAAAGGTCGATTGAAAGATAGTATTATCTATGCTTTAATCTATGTGTTTTTTACTATGTAGAGAGATGTATGGGATAAAAAATTGTAAGTTTCATTGAATTAAAAAGGATTTACATTGGATAGAGATAAAAATCTCACTTTTGGAATGGAAAAAGCGAGAATTTGAAATAGAGTAGTGAGGGACTTAACGATAGTACCGTTTTAGTCGCCTAGTGTTCCAAGGATTTGAAATATAAACTCCCTCTTCTGTCATGAGATAATATGATCCCAAGCCTGAGAGACCTGTGATAAGAAATGGTCTGACCCTCCCAATTGTTTGCTAGTTTTCCAGCATGAGGCTCTTTGCGGTGTTGAAGTATTTCTCTGAGGATGAGATCATTTATTTTGAAGGTACGGCTTCTGACTCATTTGTTGTACAAACTGGACAGCATATGGTGATATTGACATATGTTAGAGATGGCGTGTTCCCTGGTTTCATCGATCCAATTGAGGTTGCAAGCCAATTTGAACTCATTTTCCTCGTCAGTTAGCTTGTGATCTTTGACTGGATGATGGTATTTGGAGGGAATGATGGCCTCGGTGCCATAGGCAAGGAGGAATGGAGTGTAGCCTGTTGACTGGCATAGAGTGGCACAATATGCCCATAAGACATGAGGAAGTTCACGAACCCAATTCCTTTTTTTCTGTGTGTGTAGCCTTTTCTTGAGCCCATCCACGATGGTTTTGTTGGTAATTTATGCTTGGCCATTGCCTTGAGGGTAGTAGGGATTGGATGGTGAGTGGATGATGTTATGTTGATTAAGGAATGCTACAACTTTTTCTTCAACGAACTGGGGACCATTATCGATACGAATTAGGTAGGGGCACCCAAACCGAGTGATGAAGTGTTCCCAGATAAGAGAGATGGCCTCTTCTTCTCTGGTTCAACAAAGTAGAACTACTTCTACCCATTTTGTAAAATATTCGGTAGCTACGAATAGGTGGCAGCAATTACCTGGAAAATTAGGGAATTCGTCGACAAGATCGAGTGCCCATCTTTTGAATGGCCGGAACACCTTGCTTGTATGTAGATCGAACACTGAGGCACAGATCATCTTCCCATGTTGTTAACATGCATCATATTTGTGTGAATACTCTTCTGCTTGCTTGCACATGCTTGGCCAGAAGACTCCTTGTGTAATGGCTCTGTTTGCCAGTGATCAACCTGCGGCATGAAAGCCACAAGTCTCTTCATGTAGATTGCGGAACATCTCGCCCATTTTATGCTTGGAGAGGCACTTGAGGTAAGTCCCCGTGACTGAATGGCGGTATAAGGTACCATTTTGATTAGTATAGCACTTCAGGTTCTGGTGCTTCTTCAGATCTCTTAGAAGTGGTCATTCGTATTTGTTATCGATTCTGAGATAAACTAAGAAAGGCTTTCGCCAATCGTCGTCTCCCCTTTTATCGACCCCAGTGTTGATCGTGCATAGAAAAATGCGATCAATGCTGGGGTTGAAATCACTTTGAACTGGAGATATCGAGCTTCTGTGCCTAAGACCCCGGCTAGATATGCCAAGGAATTGGCATGTCTATTTTCTCCTCGCAGAAGATAATCGAGAGTTGTTTGCACAAACTTGCTCATCATATCTGTAACGAGGGTTGCATATTTGATCATCTTGCCATTTTTCTTGTATTACTTAGAGTAATGGTGGACGATGAGTAGTGAATCTGTGTAAACTAAGAGTTCGGGGACACTGAGCTCAAGAGCGAGGTCGAGTCTGCGAATGAGAGCTTCGTACTCGGTGACATTATTTGAGGCCTCAAAATCCAAGAGGATTAATTTCTTAATTCTGTCGTTGGAAGGGGTAGTAAATACGATTCCAATTCTTGACCCTGTGGGTCCTACTTATTTATCTGAAAGAAGTCTCCACCCTTTCCTTATAATTTATTCAGCTTGCTCATCAAATGCTTTGGGGGGTGGATCTTCTGTAACTTCCTCTACAAGGTCAGGATCGTGCTCCTCTCACTCGGGATCTTCTACTGGAAAATTTGTGAGAAAATCGGCAACGGCCTGATCCTTTTCGGAATGGCGTTGTTCAAACTTGATATCATGTTCTCCCAAACTGACTGACCACTGTTGCACTCTCCTTAATTTTTATTTCTTGGACAGAACCTCCCAAAGTAGGTAGTTCATCATGACTTTGATGGAATGAGCATGGAAGTAGTGCTTGAGTTTTTGTGCAGTATAAACAGGAGTATAAAGATGTTTCTTAATTTTAGAGTACCTTGTTTCTGCTGGAGTGAGGGTTTTGCTGATGAAGTAGACTGGCTTCTCGATTTACCCTTCAAGTCAGATGAGAATCGAGCTGAGTGAAATATCTGTAACTGCTAAGTAGATAATCCGTTCCTTATTATCTATTGGGGTACTCATGATGGAAGACTTCCCCAAATAGGTTTTAAAATCCTGAAAAGCTGCTTCGCATTCTAATGTCCATTGAACTTCTGCATTTGGCTGAACTTTCCCTCGTTTGGTGCAACCGTGGTGTAATAGGAGCAGCCAAGGACAGTGGTCTGAAGATTTTGAAATAAAATGGTTAATAGCGGTAATCTTGCCGGGAAGTTTCTGAATATCATTCGTCACTTTTGGAGATGGCATGCTGAGGAGATCCCGAATCTGATCTGGATCGATCTCAATCCCCTTCTTGCTGATGAGGTGGCCTATAAATTGACCTGAATATACTCTGAATTGACACTTATCAGGATTGAGATGCATCTTGTAAGATCGAAGAATGTTGAATATTGTGTTGAAATCTGATATGTGGTTGATGGACTGTATACTTTTGCACAAGAGATCATCAATGTAGACTTCCATAACTTTCCAAAGATGTGTTCTTAACATAGTAGTCATCAACCGTTGATAAGTTGTACCTGTATTCTTGAATCCGAAGGGCATGACTTTGTAACAGTAAAGTCTTCTTGTGATGCATGCAGTATGGCCGGTTCTCGATTGGTTCTAATGGTTGGGAGAGACAGTAGAGCTTATCCTTTGAAAAGATAGGAAAAATTATGGAGATTTGAACATTCATCTTTGGGAGGACCGGTTTGAGTTGTGAGCCGCCTTTCCGAGGGTTGCCAGTGTTTCCCTTGGCATGCTTTTGATCACCCTGATCCTCCATTGGTTAAGTGTTCCGATCTGTATATGGACCTTTTGTGTTAAGGATGGATTTAGTAGATTTATGCCTTTCTGACATTATCCTTTCTAGGTCGACGTAACTATTAATCTTGGTGATCATATCCTCCAATGTTGCAGGTTTGTTGAGGAAGAGGTATTCTTTGGCTTTACAGTTAGCTGGAGCGCATTGGTGAAAGCAGCAACAGTTGTCTTCAGATCGAGATTGTCTACTTTAAGCCCGAGCTCCAAAAATTTCTTCGTAAAAACCTCAAGCTTCTCTCTGTGTGACTGTTTGATACTGATAAGAGAATATAAATTTTCTTTTTTATCTCTGTCGTGAGCATATGTCGTGATGAATTGTTTATGTAGCTGGTCGAATGTGTATATGGAATCTTCAGGTAGAGAGTGGAACTATCAGAGCGATTCCTCTGCTAGGCTTGTGAAGAACACACGGTAGAGAATGTGGTTGATATTAGAGTATAACCCCAATTAATCACGGTATTGTTGAATGTGCTCCTTCGGATCGGTACCTTTGTATTTACGAATTTTTGCAGCATGAAAACCTTTCAGTATTTCCATATTGAATAGTTCTTCGGCCATTAGACTTCCTTGCAACTTGGTAAGGTTGCCGGTAGTGCCCAAAACTTGTGCTTTGATCATCAACTACTTAATATGTTGGCCATATGCTCTTGTGTGGCATAATGACAGGCCGGTTGAGTGGTTTGGCGAGGAGGTTGCGGATTGTGAGCACCAGTACCCTCACTCAAACGATCTGGTACTAGAACTCAAAGTTAAGGTCGTTGTTCTTTACCACCCAAATGAATGAAAGGTTGAGGTTTATTTTGAATATTTCAGGAGATAACTTTGTTGGTGCCTCCTTGAGGTCCCAATCTTTCCCACACAGAAACCCGGGAGGCTTTTGGCACCTAATCATGATCTCATATTGGAGAAGCCTGCTGGGTATTCTGTAAAGCTTGCAAGGCAGTCTATATTGTTATCATTTGATCTTCATGTCGTTTGAGCGCTGTCAAATGAGCTTGTCTTTCGGTGTCGAGCTCCTTCTCACAGAGCTCTCGATCGAGAGTTAATTAACGTTCGAGCTCGTTGCGTTTCTCTATCTCGGTATTGAGATTTGCCCGTAACTCTGTAAGTTGTTCCAACTCAACTAAAAGATTGAGCTGGATTCTGATTGCTTGTCGCCTAGATGTGACCATAATTGGAGTTTGTAGTAGAGTAAATGAATGCCTTAGGATATCGTGGAAATAATTTCTTTCCCACAGACTGCGCCAAATGTAATGGCCTAATTCTGTAAGCTCGTAGTGGCTTGGAATTAGCTCTTAAACCAATGTACCTATGACAAAAATCTAAATAGAAAGCAAGAAATGACACAGGTGTTTAGCGTGGAAAACCTATGAATAGGTAAAACACCATGACCTCGAGCTGAGGATTTTTGTAACAGTGATGTTTTATCGCTTGAGGCTGATATCTTATTACAAGTGATCTCTTAACTTAGAAATGCTTGATCTTGTGAATAAGAAGTTAGAAGTTTTGAGAATCTAGAAAATATAGTCTTCTTGGTGATTTCTTGTGTAATTTTCTGGCCCTTGTCTCTTCTAGAACTTCTTCTTTATATAGGCCTTCTCCACAGTTCTTCATCGTGCTGAAGTATGTTCTCCAAACAATGTGGTTAGTGACGATTGACTGAGTAACTGTTGAGTTCCTGTGAGACATGTGGCTTTGACTTGTTCAGGCTTTTCTGATTGAGCTCAACCCACGTCTTCCATCAGTTCGTGGAGTAGGTGGCAATGTTGACTGGGGAGTCATGTGGCAATGCGTGGATCTGTCATGGAGATAGTTTAAGCTAGAGATAGCTCGATTTAGGTAAGATCAACGGGTAGACCCCTACACTAGGCACTGGAGATGTTGAATTGGTGTGTACCTTTGGAAGGGCAGGGACTATAAAGGATGTGATGCACACTCCTGAAATGAGGAAAAATCTTGTTTTTGGGTATCTTCTCAACAAGGCAGAATTTCAGCTGACCATTGGTTCAGATCAGTACATTTTGACTAAGGGTAGGATTTTTGTAGGAAAAGGGCTTTACTTGTAATAGAATGTTCAAAATGAGTATTGAAATGTGCAGGGACCTATCCCTCGACCTAACCCAATTTGTGCTACCTTCAACTTGAACTACCTCCATACTACCTCCATATTAGACTTACGAATTTTACACATGACATAAACAGTCAACATTGACACCTAGATCACAAACTGATGAAGAATGTGGGTCG
The DNA here is from genome assembly GCA_014058105.1 of Kingdonia uniflora. Taxonomy (NCBI): domain Eukaryota; kingdom Viridiplantae; phylum Streptophyta; class Magnoliopsida; order Ranunculales; family Circaeasteraceae; genus Kingdonia; species Kingdonia uniflora. Next base: position 25,423 of record JACGCM010002673.1, read on the forward strand.
AGCACAACAGAAAAGCATGAACAAGTCAAAGATACATGTCTCTCACGAACTCAACAGTTACTCAGTCAACTGCCACTTACCTCATTGTTCGGAGAATGTGCTTCAGCACGATAACGAACTGTGGGCAAGGCCTATATAAGGAAAAAGTTCCAGAAGAGACAAGGACCATAAAAATATATGAGAAATTACTAAGAAAACCAGATTTTCTATATTCTCAAACACCAATTTTTTTATTTACAAGATCAAGTATTTTTAATTCGAGAGATCACTTGTAATAAGATATCAGCCTCAAGCAATAAAAATTATTATTACTAAAACCCTCAACTCGAGGTCATGGTTTCTTACATTTCAAGGGTTTTCCACGCTAAATTACATGTGTCATTTCTTGCTTTATATTAGTTTTTGTCACAGGAACATTGGTGTAAGAGCTAATTTTAAGCCATCTCGAGCTTACAAAATTAGGTCATTGCATTTGGCACCGTTTATGGAAAAGAAGGCATTTTCACGATATCCTAAGGCATACATTCACTCTACTATCAATTTCCAATCATAGTCGCTTCCAGATGACTAGCAACCGAAATCTAGCTTAATCTTTAGTTGAGCCGGAATAACTTGCAGAGCTACGGGCGAACCTCCACGCTGAAATAGAAAAATGTAATGAGCTCAAACGTCAGTTGACTCTTGACCGAGAACTCCGCGAGAAGGAGCTCGAAGCTGAGCGACAAGCCCGTTTGACAGCGTTTAAATGACATGAAGACCAGATGACAGCCATATAGACTATATTATAAGCTCTGCAGAATACTCAATAGGTTGCCCAAATCAGAGATAGCGATCAAGTTCCAGAGACTTCCTAGATTTCTGCGCGGGACAGATTGGGACCTCGAGGAGCCACCAGAAAGCTATTTCTGGAAATATTCAGCACGAACATTAACCTTCCATTCATTTGGGTGGTGAAATTCAGTCTAAAATTAGCAGAGGTTACTGATTTTCCAAACATCATGAGGAAGAATAGTGACCTCAACATTGAATTTTGGCATGTGATCGTTTGAGTGAGGGTACCGGTATTCATAATCCTCAACCTCCTCGCCAAGCTACTCAAGCAACACGTCAATATATCACACAAGAGCATATGGATCAGCTCATCAAGGAGTTGATTGAAACGTAAGTTCGAGGCACTACAGACAACCTTACCAAATTGCAGGGAAGTCCGATTGCCAAAGAACTATTTGATATGGAAATACTAAAAGGTTTCTATACTCTGAAAATTCATAAATACAAGGGCACCGATCCAAAGGAACGCATTCAACAATACCGTGATTTATTGGGATTATATTCCAATCTCAACCACATCCTCTGCCATTTGTTCGCAACAAGTCTACAGGAAGAACCGCTCTGGTGGTTCCATGCTTTACCTGAAGATTCCATACTCACATTCGATCAGCTGCAGAAACAATTCATCAAGACGTATGCTCACAATAGTGATAAAGAGGAGAATTTATATTCTCTTATTAGTCTTAAACAATCACACAGAGTCAAGCTCGAGGCTTTTGCAACGAAGTTTTTTGAGTTCGCGCATAAAGTGGATAATCTCGATCAGAAAACAATTGTTACTGCTTTCACCAACGCGCTCCAGCTCGACTGCAAGGCCAAAGAGCACCTCTTCCTCAGCAAACCTACGACCTTGGAGGATATGATCACCAAGGTCAATGGATATGTCGACCTAGAAAGGATGATGTCCAAAGGCATAAATCTACTAAATCCGTCCTAACCACGAAATGTTCAACTGCAGATTGATATAATGAACCGAAGGAGGATCAGGGTGATCAAAATCGTTGGCAACACTGGCAATCCTCAAAAAGGTGGTACATTACCTAAAGCGGTCCTCCCAAAGATAAATGTTTGAATCTCCTCAATTTTTCCAGTCCTATCCAAGGATAAGCTATACCGTACCTCTCAACCATTGGAGCCAATCGAAAGCCACCCATACTGCATGCATCACAAGCTAAACCATCATTCTACTGACAGCTTCTATCCTTTACAGAGATTTCTAGAATTCATTTTCAAGGAGGGATGGATGTACGAGTACATTATCGACCTGGAATCATAAAAGGATGGCAGCTAAAAGAAGCAGCTCAAAGTAGTCCAGGTCGAAGATCAAGCTGAGAAGAAATATCTCTACCATATATACCACAGCAACATGATCAAAATTCATCAGCTCAATAACTCTTACAGATTCAAGTGTAGGAGACTATCAGAATGTTGTGATCTCACACCTTAAGATAATGAAGCCAAGCTTCTACCAGAGTCGAGCAATCGTCGGCTTGGGATCTCATTCGAAGATTGTGACATTATTCATGAAAATTTTCCACATCATGATGCATTAGTCATATTGCTCAAGATGAAGAAGTTTGGCATACATACAATGATGATCGATACTGGAAGCGGTATTAAGATTCTCTTTCAGAGTACAATCGACCAGATGCGATTGGCTGATCAAGTTATTCTAAGAGATACCGATATCAGTGGATTCAATAGTACCAAAGAAGAGTGAGTATGCAAGATCATCTTATCTATTACCACAAGACCAGCCACAATCGACGTCATCTTCTACGCCATCAACGCCAAATCTCATTATCCCGGGATTATGGGCCGCTGCTGGATCCACAAAATATAAGCAATCGCTTCTACCTATCATCAAGCACTCCGCTTCAAATACAATGATGGTATCTATGAAATCAAATATAGTCAAATGATTTCTCAAGCTTGCAAGAATACCGTATCTGCCATTCTAGATACCTCAAACAGATACGCTACATAGCAATAACAGAAAGTTGGCCACCTTGATGATCAGCCTTCAACAGAAGATCCTACAAAATACATTAATATTGATGGACCTGGCAGAGGTACTTTTATTGGTTCCAAGATGGTCCAACGCGATAAGGATGCTCTCATTCAATTCCTATGACTGAATCAAGACATTTTGCGTAGACTTTCTAAGAGATGCCGAGGGTCGATCCGACCAAGGCATGTCATAAATTGGCTATCTATATCAATACTGCGGTGGTCAAACAGAAATAACGACGACTATCACCTTGTCTTCGAGATGAAGTTAACATGGAAATCGAGAAATTGATCAAAGTGGGATTCATTCGATAAGCCAAGAATCTAGATTGGATATCCAACATCGTCGTTGTTCCAAAGAAAAATATAGAAGTCTGAGTTTGTGTAGATTTCACAAATCTAAACAAACACACTCTAAAGGACCGTTTAACTCTTCCCAACATCCAGAAATTTTTTGATTCTATGGTAAGTCACGAACTCCTATCTATGATGGACACTGCTTTTGGATACAATCAAATTCCTCTCCTGGAAGAAGATCAAGAAAAGACCACTTTCATCATTGAAAGAGGACTTTACTGCTACAAAGTCATGCCCTTCGAACTTTAAAACGCAAGTGACTTATCAATGGTTGATGACTACTATGTTCAAATCGCATCTTAGGAAAATTGTGGAAGTCTACATTGATGATCACTTGTACAAGAGCATGCAGTCAATCAACCACATCACAGATCTCAACACAATATTTAATATTCTTCGATCTTATAGGATGCGACTCAATCCTGATAAGTATCAATTCGGAGTACATTCAGGCCAATTCCTCGACCATCTTATCAGCAAGAAAGGGATTGAGGCCGATCCAGATCAAATTCGAGCCCTTCTCAACATGCCATCTCCAAAATGACAAAAGACGTATAAAAACTTGCTGGTAAGATTGCCGCTATCAACCGATTCATTTCTAAATCTTCAGATTGTTATCATTGGCTGTTCCAACTACTATACGATAGTATGAAACGAGGAAAAGTTCAGCCCAATGCAAAGATCCAATAGACATTAGAATACGAGGCAGCTTTCAGGAACTCAAAACCAATTTGGGGAAATCTCCTATCATGTGTACCTCAGTTGATAATAAGGAATTGATCATCTACCTAGCAGTTACAGATACTTTTATCAGCTCAGTTCTTATTCGACTTGAGGAAAAGATTGAGAAACCGGTCTACTTCATCAGCAAAACCCTCACTCCAGCAGAAACGAGGCATTTTAAAATTGTGAGACGCCTTCTAACTCTTGTTTACACTTCACAGAAACTTAAGCACTACTTCCAGCTCATTTAATCAAAGTCATGACGAACTACCCACTCTGGGAAGTTTTGTCTAAAAAGGAGAAATCCAGGAGAGTACAACAATGGTCAGTCAGTTTGGGAGTATATCATATAAAGTTCGAACAGCAACATTCAAAAAAGGGTTAGGCCATTGTCGATTTTCTCGCGGATTTTCCAGTGGAAGATTCCGAGTGGGAGGAGCATTTGACGAGCGACCTTGCAAAAGAAATTAAAAAAGATCCACCTACCAAAACATTTTACGAGCAAGCTGAATGGGTTACAAGGAAAGGGTGGGGACTTCTTACATATGGTTCAGCAAGACCCGCAGGGTCAGGAATTGGAATCGTATTCATTACCCCTTCTAACGACAGAATCGAAAAATCAATCTGCTTAGATTTTGAAGCCTCCAATAATGTCACCGAATATGAAGCTCTTATTCATGGACTCGACCTCGCACTTGAGCTCGGCGTTTCTGAGCTCTCAGTCTACATAGATTCTTTACTTATCGTCCACCATTACTCTGAGAAATACAATAAAAATGGCAAGATGATCGAATATGCGGCCCTCATTGTAGATAGGATGAGCCAGTTTGTAAAAACAACTCTCGATTTCTTCCTCGAGGTGAAAACAAATATGTCAATTCCTTGGCTTATCTAGCCGGGGTCTTAGGTACAGAAGCTAGATATCTCCAGATCGAAGTGATATCAACCCTCAACATTGATCGCATTTCTGTATGCACGATTAATACTGGGGGCGATAAAGAGGTGGACAACGATTGGCGATAGCCCTTCCTTACTTACCTTGACACCAACAACGAATGCAAAGGACCCCTTCCAGCAGATCGAATAGAGCGCCGACAGGTGATCAAAAACTCAAAGTGCTACACAAATCAAAATGATTTTTATATTGCCATTCAGTCATGGAGCCTTACCTCAAGTGCCTCTCAAGAAAGAAAACAAATGAAATGCTCAGAGATTTACATGAAGGGACTTGTGGCTTCCATGCTGCAGGTCGATCACTCGCTAATAGAGCCATTACACAAGGAATATTCTGGCCAGGCATGCGCAAACAAGCAGAAAAGTACTTACGCAAATGTGATACATGTCAACGATGTAGGACCTAACTTCTTAAGAGGGAAAGTTAGCTCTTACACCATGGGGTTAAATCTTCAAACAAAGGAATACAAGTATGTTATCTAGAATTAGAGTAATCAATAGACAATATACTTGCGTGAAGGCCTGGAATGTGACTCTCCAAGACCTCTGACGATAATTTTTTAAAAGTGTCTATATTTCTGTCGAGTAGTCGAAGGTTCAAATACTGGGTTTTTACCAGGTAGTCAAAGGTAAACTTTAAGGGCTCAAATGGGAGATTTTGTAACCCTCCCTTGGTTCTCCATCCCTCCTATTTATAAAACCACAGGAAGGGATGAGTCACCAAGGTTAGGTCACATTACAAGGGTACGATCTAGATATCCCTGAATGGGTATGGGCACCAGAAATGTCAGAACTGTCACTGTAGAGTTGTTGGGTATGTCTCTCTACTTTGATATTGTAGCAGTAGTTGGGCCTTCATTATAGCTGCAAAGACCAACAACTGTGTCGTCTTGTTTAGTGAGCTGGCTGGCTGACTGTCCCATCATACTTTAGCCATGTGCGGATATGGTCAAAGTGTTTCTGCTGCGCATGTGGAGTTCGTCTTCTAGGTTTGTTCAGAGTCGAGGCTTCGTCTTCAAATAATCTCTGGGAGGCCTATTTAAGATTGAATGTTCTTCGATATATTCGAGTAGGCTTTGAGGTAGCCTTTAAGTGTTCAACTAGGGTAGAAGCCTGCGAGTAGGTTACTATATTCGCCCCCTCTCAGTGAAGGTCTCGAAATAGGTGCGAGGCATTTGCTGAGAAAAATTGTTTAAAGTCAAAAGGGAACAGTTGATTGTTGGTTTTTTGAGGGAGGGAATAAAAGAGCGTAATAAAGAAATGTTTGTGGTTAGGAGGTATAAATGATATGAGGCTATAAGTATGGGTTAGGGGCGTAGGGATACTTTGTACTCTTCTTCTGTTTTACTCTATTCTCTTTCTTCTGTAATTTTTTGAAAATCTTTATGGATACCATGCCCGCCCAGTACGCGCTACCAGAAAAGGATGGGTTTCGCCTGAGATCGTCGCGTAGGCAGAAGACTGTTGAGTTACACTTGTAGTTCTTCGGTCAGCATGATCTGGATTGGGACATGCCTGAGCTCGTGGAAGTAGGAGTTGGGGAACTCATCAACGGTGAGTCTTATGTTTACCTTTGGGGGTAGCTGAAGTACAACTTTACGATTGCGGAGAAACGCTACCTCTTTCTGTCGGGTTTGGCCGAGTGCCTCATTTGTGCAGAAGAGGATAGAGGACAAGGCCGGCGAGTGGAACTGCACCGTCTATAAATAGGTTGCTGCTTCTTGAGGTGTTGATGATAAGTTAGGTGGTGATAGTGTAGGGTTTTTTATGTATTAGAAGGTTGTATGTAGAGGTTTCTATTTTTGATGTGGTTTGAATGTATTGTTGTTTTGTTGTTGTATCTGGTGGAATGGAATGAAAATCATATTTTATTGCATAATTGAATCTTTGTAACTGGTAGGCATTGTAAACAAATAGACTTGTAGGTACGTAGCAAATATATCTCGTCGAACGTTTAACAGGTAGTAATAATTACTATTGTAGAAAATCGGCTTCGAAGTATAATGATATGGTCAAAGGTAATTGACTCTGTATTAGTAGAGGCTCGGTGAGAGGGATTGGGGTTGAAGAATAGTGAAAATGGTCGATGGTTAGATACTGGGTATTTGTTCGACTGCAAGTCCTCGGGAATGTGGTTTGAATGCATATACAGAGGAATCATTACGTCTAGGAAGTTGAAAAATGTCAGGTTGTTGAGTTTTCAAGGAGGGGACTTGAAGACCGCAATGAATATAACTTGGGATGAATGATGCTTTAAATGTACTGTATGTATAAAATGGGTGATGCGAGGAGAATTCTTCATCTTTCTTCACCTTTCTTCATCTTTCTACTTTCTTGCTCGGATTATAATGGCTTCTTCTTTGGCACCAAATAATGGCAGCTCTTCTACAACCATGCGGGCAGATCGGATTGCGGCAAAGGCTATGAGGGTGCGGGAGAAGATGATGGAACTGCGGCAGCGATTTCTTAATGGTCAGGACATTGATAACGGTGATTCCAGACCTGTTTGAAGCAGAACCCGGGATCCCATTATTGGGATGCCTTTTGCATATTAGTGGGGGATTCTTCAGATGATGGGTCCGTTGTCGGGCCATCGATTGTCTTTGTTAGAATCCTTTGCAAAGGAGATGGTAGAGCTAGAGGATGTTGCTGCTGAGGTCAGAAGGGAAGAAGAGGCTGTTGCTGCAGCTGGGAGCGAGGAGGAGCGTCCTGATGATAAATAGGGGCCTCCTACTATTTTATTGGGTTGTGTAGGTGGGTATGTAAGGGTTTTGTAATTTATGTTTGTAATGTGCTATGTTGGTTTGTGATGAATGAAATTGAGTTTTGGTAGTATCACTATCGAAATATTTTTTTTGTACTGTATACAAGTAGGATTTGAATGTTCGAAGTAAAATCTTGATTGTCGAAGTAAAAATTGTAGTCTGTCGAAGTAGAATTTTGATTTTTCGAAGTAAAATTTTGAATTATGATTTGTGTATATGAGAAATTCTGAACTGTTGAAGAAAAAAATTATAATCTGTCGAAATGGGAGGCTGATATGTCTAAGAGAAAAATGTATTTTTGAGGGAGAAGTCTAATATGTCGAAGTAAACATTGTAATATGTCAAAGTAGATGGACGATCTGTCGAAGTAATAAAGACATAAGTTTTGAACTGTGAATGTGTTATAGATTGAATGTTCGATATATTTGGGAATCGAATTTGAGGTTCTGTTGTGAAGTTCGAGACGTTATATATTCGATTACTCGTATGTGAGAAGTGTGTCAAAGGTTTGTTGGATTTGACTGGTTTGTACTAACAGCCCAGCCAGCTGGTCTGTCAGAACGGTAACGTGCGCCTGGGGCAGTGTGTCTACAAGTAATCATGATTTTTGCTTGTTTTACAGAAAAAGTTGTGATTAGATGTTGGGATTTAACTGGATGGCTTTGAGTGAGGATCAGAAAGTTTTGAAAGCATTGAGTTTAGGTTTAAATCAGAGTGAGCGTGCGGTTCACACGTGAGGAAATAAGGGGTAAATCGGTCAAAACCTGTCTCAGCCAAAAAGCCAGGTAGTGGGGGCATGGTAATGATAGCGGTTTGGAAATCGAGGCAGTTTTGGTATTCCGAG
>JACGCM010000810.1:0-13619 GCA_014058105.1 Kingdonia uniflora
TTTGAGAGAAAAACTTTGAAAGACCTCAATTGGTTTGTGATTATAACCTTGGATCTTTGAATAAAACTCTCGCTCTCTCTCTCTTTTGTGTGGACGCAAGCAATTTGCAGAACCACGATAAATGTGTGTTCTCTTGTGATTATGTTTATTTTCTTAGTTAGTTCATCGCTAATTGGATCGAATCAGTGGTCGGCTTCCGCGGTGTAGCTTAACTGTCCTTTTTGCTCCATCATTGTTGTATTTTAATTTTAGCAATCATGCCTCTTATTTTGTTCTTTAGTATATTCTCTTATTTCAGACATGTTTGGAGTGTGATCCGTGAAACTTTCATTTTTTATCTTTATATATCTACTAGTACTAACCGTGACTACGCACGGGTAAGTATGTTGACGCGCCCTCGGCGCTATCTCTAGGCATCAGCCAAAGGCATTATTCCAAAGTGGTTTTCAATTCGTCAAACGAAATCTCAAACACCAAATAGTGCCAAAATGCATTTTGGTCAACACAATGGACTAACGTGACTCTTAGGCAAACATTAATCACTTTTCTAATTCTGTAAACTGAATATTAATACACTAATTTACCAACTTTAACTACATCTTGTATGTGACCAAATCTTCTGTAGGGACTTATCCCTTGAGCTGAGATATCATTGAGCTAGTACCATGCCAGACTCACGCAACATGCACGTGACATACGCTATCAATAATGACACCTGGACTACGAACTGCAGAAAAACGTGATTCGAGCACTCCAAGTAAAACAGAACAAGTCAAGGACACTTGTCTCCCACGAACTGGCAGTTACAGAGATTACCTCCACTCTTCCCCCAATTCAAGAAAACGTGTTGAAACATGTAAACGAACTGAGACTAAGGTATATAAAAGGGACAGAACACAGAACATAGAAGAAGAAGAAGAAGAAGAAGAAGAAAAAGAAAAAGAAAAAGAAAAAAAAGAAAAAAAGAAGAGGACCAAGTTTTTCTATCTCAAGAGATCATAACTTGTAATCAAAATATCAGTCTCAAACAGTAAAGTTACAGTTACTAAAATCCTTAAGCCGAGGTCGTGGTTTTTACCTATTCAAAGGTTTCCACGCTAACCCTGTGTCAATTTCTATTTTTTATTATATTTGTTGTCACATGTACATTTGGTGCTATTACGAAATTAGGCCCTTATCTTCTTTGTCCACATTAAATACTGTGAAATACATTCTTAGGGAACACATTGTACATGTGATAATATGAAAAAGTAAAACATTCATTTACATTGACATTCATCCAACTTAACTACAATTTAAACTTCAAAGATATCAGAAATATCTATATATAAGTAGCTCTAGTTGAATCAAATGCGAGTCATGTGGTATCGGGTTCAGACATAAAAAAACATCTTTGAGAGTTGAAAAGAGCAACACATTTGAGTTCTTCTTCCCTATTAGTCTCTCTCCACCATAATTGATATCACTAGAGATGGGTAGAAGACCTTGTTGCTCTAAAGAAGGTTTAAAAAGAGGAGCTTGGACTGCTCTGGAAGATAGAACTCTCAAAGAGTACATCCAAATCCATGGTGAAGGGGGTTGGAGAAATCTCCCCATTGAAGCAGGTCAATAATATTACATACATGCAATTATTGAAGATTTATATTTAGGGGTTTGACAGTTTTAGTATTTGAAATCAATGCTCTGTTTTAGTTATTTAAATGCTCCGTTTTTTTATTCTTCCAAGAAGATGGGGTGGGGATCATAGTATGTTCATTTGACAAAAAAGAAAATTTTGAGATTGTTTTTGAAAATTGCAAAATGGGTGCCTAAATTTGAGTATTCGGTGATGCAGGTCTTAAACGTTGCGGGAAAAGCTGTCGACTTCGATGGTTAAACTATTTACGACCTGACATCAAGAGAGGAAACATATCTGAAGAAGAGGAAGATCTTATTATCAGACTTCATAAGCTTTTAGGAAATAGGTTTTCTTCTACATGTCTTTATATATTGCATGTTTTATTTATTTATTTACACGATCATAGTTGTTTTTTTTCGCTGATAGATGGTCGCTTATAGCTGGTCGTCTACCAGGGCGAACAGACAATGAAATCAAGAACTATTGGAACACCAATTTATCGAAAAAGGTTCAAACTCGTTCAACCTCAAAACGGACTCACAAACAGTCGACTCTATCCAAGGAAAAGAGGATTCTGATCAACCCAACTCCACAAGGACGAGTGCCACCACCAGTACCGACCACTGAGTCTCGTGTTGTACTAACCAAAGCCAAGGTGCACTAAAGTTTTTTTCACTCAAGAAGAGCCCGGCACAGTTAACGAGTTTGTCGTGAAGAAAGCACCAGAATCCGATGGGTTGCTATCGGATTAATGGCTGATCTTGATGTGGGGGGACTTTGTTTATCTGAATTCCTACATTCGGACTTCTCAGACCTGCGCAGATTCGACGATAATAATGCAATTTGTTTAGACGGCAATAACGATAATAACAATGACTTGTTCTCACAAATTTCATCTGATGATCCACTCTTGTTCTATGGCGAAAATATTGAACAATATTGGACCGGAGTTGACTGTATTCAACGTGACGCGGCGCCCGATCTCCAGTCCTTAGCTATATTTCTTGATGCTGAAGAAGAATTGTTAGGAGAGTAGGTTTCAAGAATGAGTTATTTATCCCACTATGCATGTACGTATTTCGTTTTAATAAGGCTCATTTCATGTATACATTCTGCCACCATTCCCTCTGAAATAGTATAATGCGATGTACTGTTACAAAATCGGTCCACAGTTCCGAATTGTCAATATCGTTATAACTGTTATAACTCCAAATATACGGTCTTTTGTTTTCATTGTTTTTTTGTTTTTTATTTTATTTTATTTTATTTTATTGTTAAGCCGTAAATTTATTGCTATACAAGGGATATTACAAAAGTGGTATTATCTTTCTTGAGTGCATCCAAAAGCCACAGGGGGGGCCCACACCAAGTCATACAATAGTCATCCGCCATAGGTCTAGTGGCAATCTCATGAGCTATGAGCTACAGAGTTTGCACTATGCAGTATTTAATATAAATATCTACAAAATAACAAAAAATGGCCAAACTATCCTGGAGGACTGTTTTGATTGTCTAAGAAACTGTTGCATTTCCATTATGGCAAAAGAAGTTAATAGCCTCTACATCCGTTTCAATGACAACCTTTTGTACATCTCTCTCCTGGGCCCAGATAACTTCTCCCAGCACTGCTAAGGCCTCGCCTTCTTCGATAGTTGCAAATCTGCGGGTTGAACGACGGGCTGCACCAAAGACATTACCATCATCTCGCAGTACCAACCCAATACCATTAAAAAGTTTATTTTTACTGAAAGAAACATCAACGTTAATTTTTGCCTAACCTGCGGTCGGGATACTCTAAGGGACCTTGATAATAGACCTATCTAGATGCCTAACCGGTTCATTTAAAATTATTTTATTAATGACAGTGGAGATACGATGCGGGTCTTGAGGTTGTTTTGAAAAATAATTTCACATATAGACTTCCAAATCATCAAAGACATGGTAAGTGTCACAACGGTCCATAGTTCACGATCAATAGGCCAGGCATGCGGCGGTGTGATCTACCAAGAGACCAAGTCGGTAACAGTCATATGTACAAATTGGTGAAACTAATTGCCAAACTCCGTTCCAAACCATACAGCCCGGGTGAAGGGGAACTCAAAGAGGAGGTGGTGAAGGGCTTCCGTCGGGGAGGTGCACAAGGGGCAGGAGGTATCCGAAAGTTGCAAAGACCCTGCGATCTTTGTTCGGCAAGGAACTATGTTCAAGATGCACTTCCAGCCGAACAGTTGGGCCCTAGGGGTTGCCTTGTTATTCCAGATCTTCAATAGTTACCTGGGAGGCCAATTTAGGATCTCCATCTGGGGGCCTGCCATGGTCGCCCGGTAAGAGGATTTAATGGAGAATTTCTCATCCTTGGATGGGCACCATCGGATCTTGTCGGGACCCCCCAGTTGGGGGAGAAAAATTTAGGTAATGTGGTCAATGAAGGTGGCATTGCAATACTTTTGTAATTCCCCAACTTGCCACGTCTTCAGAACGGGGTCAATGAAGTGGCTCACCAGCTGAGGCTGATTCTCCCCAGGGAGGTCGGGGCGTAGAATCGACTGCCTGTCCGTGCCCGTGGGGATCCAATTATCAGTCCAGAACTTGATATGATCTCTGGACCGACCCTGCCAACAGGAGTTATTCTTGACCGTACCGATAGCGAAAAAGATGCTACGTCAAGTCCAAGAGGCATCCGCTTTCTTCTTAGCCTGGAGAATCTCACAACTGGGAAAGTATTTAGCTTTCAGGACTTGCCCCACTCTTTCTTATATTGTAAGTTATAAGATGCGACCTAGTAGGAATTTATATAGCTTTTGGACTTTTTAGAAATTCTCGACATGCTTATTTTTTTGAAAATTGAGTCAGGACCTTTAATCGAATTAAACCAAATCAGGACCTTCAATCGAATTAAACTAAATCAGGACCTTTAATCAAAAATAAGATGATACAGACATAACTTCACAATTAGAGTTTACATAATTCCTCTACACTTCATGTATCATCATCGAGTTGTTCACGGGTTGAAGAAGGGGAGAATACCTTACAAGGATTGATTTCAGAAGATTGAGATGAAAGATTCAGACTCAGGGGAGGGAGTAGTGATGATGAACAAAGACCAAAGTTTGCCATATGATTTGGCTTTAAAGTATAAAACTAATGTTGTTTGATTGAAAATATAGGCTAATTCGGCAGATGATATGGAAGTTTATAAGTGTGAAGGAAGTCTGAAATTTTTGTGGGATCTGACAGCTGAGACTTATTTTTAAAGCATAGGAGAGATCCGAGCGGCCTAAACAATCCTCGATTCACGAGAGATGGATAACGAATGACTGATGAGTTATCCTTTAGGTGTATAGATTATGACATTCCTTTATATTTTCTCAAAATTTGTTCATGTTTTCAATTATAACAACATTATTTTACAAATAACGGTATAACGGTATATAATTTCGGTATAATTGTAAAAGAGAATACTGAAATGGGCTCAAGACATTACTGTTATAAGTGTTACTTAAAACTATAGTTCAAATATTAACCCTCTTAACATGCAAGTAAGATGGTCAACTTAGGTGTGACTGTAAATTCTTAAATATTTTCAATAAATAAATAAATTAAAACATGAAGACATTGGAAAAGGTGTGGTTCATGGTTGAATCTCTTTTAAGACAAGTCATAGGTTCGAATCTTGCCATCTTGCGGGTTCTCGATTATCTAGATTTGTACATTCTTTTTCACCATCAAATTTTGCAGACAGTACTCTGTGGTTTTCAAGTAATCTATGGTACTAGAGGTTCGTCTATCTCTTTCTCTCTCACCATTGCTACAATTATCTTGAATTTGAACTTGGGTTTATGAAAAAAAAAAAAAAAAAAAAATCTTGGTGGGGTTTAAGAATTGGAATTTGATCCAATTCTTGAGGAGGCGATGCTTTTCTTGGTTCCGAACGCGGAACATAATTCGCGGGGGTGGCGCTCCCTAGTCAGGGCATTATGAGAGAATTAGCGACGTTATAGTAGACAATTACCTATGTGAGATATTAATCTTTTCATCTCTCCTTGAAAATGAAATAAGCCTTTATATTTGGTCGCAAACGTCTAATGCAACAGATTAACAGCTAACAACTAAGATAGTTATTATTTTGGCTTTGGCGGGAAATCCTTAGGGGACGCTAGTTATAACGATTTGTTTGTAAGGAAACTGCGAATAAACTTATCAAAAAATGTCTAGCTATGATGAATTGGGAATTTTGTTTAGTTTCTTCCAGCATCTCATCTCATGTATAAAACGCAAACGCTCCTTATCCTCAGCTTATCCTTAATATTTCTTATATAATATATTATATATACATATCAATGTAGATTGTTTTATTAATATCGACGCTACATAGTTCTTTCAAAATTATACATACAGTAGTACTACCTGTGACCAAGTCACGACAAAAACATTCGCTATGGTATATACTTCAGCACTATCTGTTTTATCCAAGCCCAATGCGGGTGACAAATTACCTTAAGGGAAGAGGGAGAATTGCAAAGAGGCACACCATAGTCTAAACATCGATACTGGAAGAAATATCCATGAATTTCGATAATTCTTATTGTAAATCTTTCAAAACCAAGGCCCATTGTTGTTCACTATGCATAGAGAAATAGGGAAAGTAATTTCAGGGTAGCAGAAGTGGTGATCCTGATTATTTATAATGCAACCCAAGAAAAGAAGAAAACAAATAGGCAACTTACAAAAAAATCTGAAAAAAGAAAGAAAAAGACAATCAATAAAACCTAATGTAATAAACGAATGATCTTCAAAACACTTCAAAACACAGCCAATGAGTTAACAGGGAAAATAGGAAAAAGAAGCAAACCACAACAAATATTACATACATAGAAGAAAAATCCTTTAACTATCTTTCAAAATCGTACAACTTTGGTTTGTAACATTCAGGTGGTCTCCTGTATGGTTGTATTTCGGCTTCATATTCGGAACTGTCAACATAATAAAAAGTTATTCGTTAACGGTACTTGGGCGATATTGGAAGAAATATCTATAAATTTTGATAGTGGAACCATGCACTTTCATATTCAGAAATGTCAACACGGTAAAAAGTTCTTCATCAACTATATTTGGGCAATACTTGGGCGATATTGGAAGATATATCCATGAACTTTGATACTGGACTAAATACTGGAAAATAGCTTCATCGAATGGGTAAGCATGCAACATTGCCTTACAGTGTAACCATTAATCTCATTTGCAAGTTCTTTATTAACTTTACCCATGATTTCTTGATCCCTTGCCCTCTCGATTGTTGAAGTGTTACTATTGGTTTTAAACTACAATACAAAAAGGTTTTGCCAATATAAAGAACTATTAGAAACTAAAGCATGATATGTGTTGAGACAACTTTGCTCAAATTAATATTACTGTCCCCATTATTGCATTGAGTTGGTGGAACTAATTAAGACCTTGAACAATTAAATAATGTCATTTTCCTCACCACTGTAATGTCCTAATGTTGCGAAAGTGAACATGGGACATTTGATTGCCATGGTAGAGTTAGCCAAACAGATGTGAAGAGTTATCAAAAGGGTGAAAAATGCATATATGAAGAGATTGTACCTGAATTTGGCAAGACTTTGGGGAATCACAGTAGAATTGGTCAATAGTGATAGGTTCGCAACATTCTTGATTCTCATATTCTGAAAGTACACTCCACAGACATATCCAGACCCATCCTATTTCAAAAAAGAAGAGTGTTCATCTCAGTTTTTTAGTGCATGTATATTCCTCAAATGCAGTTTACTATGCACCATCAATATTTGAGGATTCGACAGGATAGTTGTCAGGTCTTGATTCTGAGGTAGTTAGAAGAAGCTTTTAGGAACACAGTATCTAAGACAATATGTGTGGCTATACCAGTAGTATTGTTATTGTTCTGGACGATATTATCTATACCGAAATGAATAACAAATTTTTTTAGAAATGCAATATTCTGGCATGATATTTGTGCTTGAATCTATTCCTATTTAGCTTTTATGGAAAACAAAGTTTGTTGATTTAGTGATGTGGATCCCAACAGTGTTTGGGGTGGTCACTGGAGTCTAAGATTTTAACATTAGCCAAGCACATAGAATCATTGATAGGATCTTAAATGTACATCAGCAATTCTGAATTATAATAGATTAAGCGGGAAAAAAGGTAAAAAGAAAGAAAAATAATGTTTGTTAATACTCTAACCTTGAATGGCTTTGGTAATGCTTAAATTGCACCTTCTCCAAATGCGCAAAGTGGGCATGAACAAAATCAAACATACATTTAGGCACAACATAGTTGAATTTTCTTTGAGATTAAGATCGAAATGTAGTGTAAAGGATGATTGATTGAATCTTTTTGAGATACCTTTTTGATGTTTCAATATGAAGATGTGACTAACTTGATCAAGTCGAAGTAAGAGGGACGTACTTGAGTTGGGTAACATAGTAAAATACACAAAAATTGTAGTCAAAGAGTACAAATGGATCATACACCAAAACAATCCAGAAAACTAATCGACATAATGAAATGCGCCCATAACATATCCTAATCCTGAATACCTATGAAACCAAACCAACTAACAATCAAAATAAATAGATGGGTGTATGCAATATGGAGAGAGAGATGTAAATTTTTTACCCCCAAGATGTGTACTGAATGGCATCAGATTAGCGTCGGGATTTGAAAGGGCGGTGAAGACATTGAATTCCTAGAGAGAGAGGCGCAATCAGCGTGAGGAAAGATATTGGGGAGAAGTACAAGTAAAGGGTGGTTGCGAGAGGAAGGGAGAGAGAAAGGAGTGGGTGGGTGGTTTGAGGGAGAGAAAGTTTAAACTTTTAAATTAGTAAAGCATGTATTTTTTGGTTGCAGGGAGACACGTGGCAGAAATAATGACAGCCGTTTGTTAGTTTCAGCAGTTTTCAAAAGCTTTACTCTTGTGAGAACGAATCTCAACCTTTCTTTCAAGTTTTTGCATCGAGAGACGCACTAACTTAAGTTTGTCTTGATACAAATACTCTTGAATGTATTAATATTTTATAAATATCGACACTACATAGTTCTTTCAAAAGCAAAAGCAAGATGAACATGCTATCCTACGATTATGAGTACTTTTAGTGTGATTTTAAGCATAACTTCTCTCACATAGTTACCTTATGAGTAGAGCTGGCAAACGGGTAACACTGGCTGAACTTGATCCAAACATGTTGGCTCAGTTTGGTTCGAGGCAAATGTTAAGGTATGAACTCGAAGCTATCTTTTGTCAAGACTGGAAACTGGTTAGATTCGTTCGAACGATATTGTTGTCCGTTCGAACGAAAAGTCAAACTTGCTGGAATTTGGCCCAGAAGGACAAAGTCGTTCGAACGACTTTGTGACTCGTTCGAACGAGATTGGCGTTTAACGTTTTTAGAAGTTCCCTCCGGTTTAGAAGTTTGATTGTGAGACGTAGGAGTTTGCCTCGAGATTTGTACTCACGTAAATTAGAAGTTTCTAATCTTGGTGTGAGCCATTTATTATATAAAGGGGTGATAGGTTATTGTATTAATCGTCATGTGAGAGTTTAATCTTAGAAAAGCTTTAAGGTTTGAGAGACTCCATCATTAAGCTTTGAGAAAGCTTTGAGAGATCGTTGTAACTTGTTTGATTTACATAGTAAATTGCTCGGGAGTGGTTTTTTATCCGAAAGAATTTTTCACTTCCATCCTCTAGAACTTTTGTATGTCTTATTGTTCTTGCTTGATTCTTGTTTATTATCTTATATTGGTGTTTCCACGTAATCGTTCTTGACGAGAAGAAGAGAGTAGCTAACTCGGATTCTCAACAGCAAACTGGATGCAAATGCAACACTTTGCATTTTCAACCAATTGTAGGTGTTTGGTTCAACTTAAATTCAAGGGGAATAAGTTATATGTGTTTGGTTCGTTGCAAATGCAAGTCAACTGCAAGCTTGACCACTTACATATGTTTGGTTCATTTTCGTAAAATAAATACAAGTAGTTTGCAACTGTTTGTTTTAATGTTAATTATCTAATGCAAAAGCAAGGAATTTCCATTTTGTGTAAAATGGACTCATTTTCTTTGCATTCTGTTGCAGTAAAAAATCTCTGCAACAAGACTTGCATCGATGACTCTCTCTTCCCACCAAAAAAATCTTTTTTCCCGCCAAAAAAGTACCATGATCAAAAACAAAATAAAGCCATTTTAAAACCAAACTCTTGGTTCTCCTAAACCCTCCTACTTCAACAATCTCGTACATCTCTCTCTCTCTTTCTCCTTGTTATTGTTTTTGCATCATGAAAATAGATTTCAAGTTAGACTTGATTGAATCTGACCGGAAAAGTATATTCTTCCCAAGAAGTTAACATGATGAATAAATGTCGTGGCCTAGGCTTTGGATGAATTTAGAAGGCGAGAATAGATGCTACAGTGCAGCGTTTGAGGTTGAGGTGGGAACCAAATGTCCAATATTAAACACGCACAACCCACATATGACATTGACTGCTTAAAGGGTTTTGAACAGTGGTTTGAAATTACTAAGAAATGATAACTTGGTGAAAGACAAATAAATTGGAGCTTTTCCTCGAGACTGCATTCCAGGAGGGAGCATAATAATATCGAAATTACCATTGCAACTTTGAACTATCTCAACAATGCTAAGATATTATGCTTGCAAACCCTAATTCTGAATTAGGAAGATCAGGCCTTAATGAAGGGAACAAAAGAACTTATAAGAAACATGAGCAAGTGTGATTCATAACATGTTGAAACAAATAACACTACATAAAGAACTTAACCTTGACAACAAATATCCCAAAACTTTCACTCTCTAAGGAAGATATCTACTGTGTTTATCTATAGTGTTAGTTATCATAAAAAGGGAGTTCAATCCCAGAACCATAACTGCTGAAGCTCACAGGGCATCCTTCACTCTATTAAACTATGTTACTGGAAACATCTTCCCATATCAAATATTGAGCGCAACATTGGAAAGGCCATAATAACCTTATTGGCAAGAGATGGTTCTTCAATTAATCACCAATGCTCTCAATCTCAGCACTTCTGTCCATCCTTTTCACAATGCCAGCAATGGCCTGATACATGATCTAACATAAACTAAGCTTAGATGTAAAGAAGAGACTATTGTTTCCAACTGAAGCTAAATCCAAGGAAGCAATTTTGACGTTGAGAATGAGAAGGGAGAAGGAAAAAAAAACAATAACTGAAGTAATGGAGTTCGGATCAAAATCTTTATATCCATTTTCATTTTAAATTTCACCATTGAATCAGATAAAGTTGGTAGGTTCTCCATTCTCAAAACCTAATCAAATTTTATTATCTTGACAATCCAAAACCCCAGATTTACTTCTAACACACGATTTGAGGTGAGGAGAGAAAATATACTAAGGTTTTATTTCAACTACTGCAAGACTAGTTAGATTGGGATGTGAGGTTCTTTTAAGTACTACATCCATGAGATCTGTTTATTTCTGGAGCAGATTTTGTGCTCTGTTTAGATGGAGATTATGTGCTCTATTCAATTGGTGGAGTAGACACTGAGGACATAGATGATGTTTATCGTTCTGATATGAGCAGGTTAGTGGATGAAGATGAGCACCTTGAAGATTAAAAGAAAACCCAAGCGTCCCCCTAACCGATTCTACTAGGAAAAGATCGGCTTCTGCTCCTCCATTGGAAAAATGACAACATGGAACTAAGGTAAAGAAGACAGATAAGTTGGAGGAACTACTTGAAGGTCTTTTGGGTACTCTCAGCGAGTTTCATGCCTCAATTGATCACGAAAAAACATTCACAACCCTACGTGAAGAAATTATGAAGACGGAAGGATATAGTAACACCTATTTACGAGGTGTGTGGTACAAGATAATGAACTCTCCCAGTGAGACGCACTTTTTCCTTATTGGTTATAGATCGGAAAACATGCCTAGATAAATTGAGGGAGAGTATTAGAGATGTTTAGATAGAGGCTTAGGGTGGTTTAGTCACATATTAGTGAACATAATTGGTCAAGTTGATCATTTAGATTTTTTATTTTATTTATTTTTCAGTTGGACATTGTTGGCAATAATAATATAGTTGATTATGTTAATCAATGAAGAATAAAAGTTTTATTTAAAATAATTAACTTGCATTTGCGTACAATTCCCCTAACCAAACACGACCATTTGTTTCCACTTCACTTGTGTTACAGTAAACCAAGCACATGTTAACAAGTAACATTACATTACTTGTAACACATTGTAAATGTAATTCATTTGTCTTGCATTGCAACCAATGTTTTGTAATGCAAGTGGTGTGTAAATGCAAAGGAATTATATTCTAGGTAAATGGTTGAAATACAATTGCAAAGTGTTACTTTTCCACCTCATGATTTGCATTACAATACATTAGCAAATGCATTGAACTTGCATTTGTATCCAGTTTGCCTCGAACCAAACTGAGTCGTTATGTCATTCTCATCTTAGCTACCTACCAAAACTTGAGACATAAGATTGAAAGGTATAAGAGCATCCATAACAGCAAGGTGCACCATGACTTGGCATGGTAGATTTGAGAATCCACCCTCTTCTATACAAATTAACCTCCCAGCAACTAGGTCAAAAATCCACGTCGTAATGAATTTTCTACCCTGAGGGTATCCACCCCCAGGGTAGATTTTTGGTGGATTAATGTCGTGTAGTTCTGAACTGCGCGTAGCCTTCGAGCCAATAAGGTGATGACACTTGTCAAGCTTCTAGTGGCTCCCATGCCACGCAGTTCAGAACTGCGCGTATATACAACGGCTAAGATTAAAATACGTAGACGGCTTTGATTTAAACAAAGCCAAACTGTTAGTTCTTGCCGCTGAACCGAACTGAGCGGCAAGAGCCTGCATGAAATATATGTTGGCTCCCCCCTTATTACTTAGTTTTTCCCTGATCAAACTTGAACAACAATATGCTCAACGGCTATAAACGGCTAGTTTTTTATCTATATATAAAACCCATTCATCTTCTACTCTCTTTATCTTCTGCAATCAACTCATTCGTCTTATATCGTAAAACTCAACTTTCTTCCTTTGTTATCACTTTTGCAGAATCATGTCTGACGAAATCCTGGTTGACCTACTTATGTCTGACCTATCACTCTCATCTTTGGAGTCATCATCATCCAGAAGTAAAGAGCTCTTTCGACGTCAAATGGAGTTGATGCACGAGTATAACAAGATTATGATTGAGATGAG
The DNA here is from genome assembly GCA_014058105.1 of Kingdonia uniflora. Lineage (NCBI taxonomy): Eukaryota > Viridiplantae > Streptophyta > Magnoliopsida > Ranunculales > Circaeasteraceae > Kingdonia > Kingdonia uniflora. Next base: position 12,882 of record JACGCM010000810.1, read on the forward strand.
AGAAGCAGAAGAAAGAAAGTAAGAGGCGACATCATCACAGAGGCGGGGAGGTAGTAAAATGGGAAGGATTGACAAGCAGAAAGGCCATGATCATAAATTGGGGGAGTTTAACTTTAATCGGGATTACTTCGGTGACAACCCAAGATTCAAAGGTATCCCATTTCGTCGTCGATTTCGTATGAGCGAAAGTGCGTATTAACGTATTTATGATCAAATAATTTCTTTGAACCCCTATTTTATTCAAAGATAAAATACCGCTAAGATGATGGGATTATCCTCGTACCAAAAGATAACGTGCAAACTTCGCATGTTATGTTATGGTACGAGCGCAGACGCCCAAGAAGAATACCTTTAGATTGGGGAGTCTATGGGTATTTTGTGCTTGAAAGAATTTTATAAAACTATTATAACACAATTCAGAGCTCAATACCTTAGATCTCCCAATGAAAATGATACATTACACTTATTAGAAGTGAATGAATCGTGAGGCTTCCCGAGGATGTTAGGCAGTTTAGATTGTATGTATTGGAAATTGAAGAATTGTCCTACCGGGTGGGCAGGATAATATACCGGGTATAAGAAAATCCCAACGGTAATTTTAGAAGTGGTTGCATCACAAGATCTTTGGATATGACACACACTCTTTGGGATGCCCAGCTCTAACAACAACGTAAACGTCTTGCATCAAGGTGGCTTTAGCAACTTGTTTAATGGAGTTGCGCCACCATGCAATTATAA
>JACGCM010001444.1:0-29094 GCA_014058105.1 Kingdonia uniflora
TCTCTCTCTATCAATATCTCTACCTCATAATAATATGATGAATTAGAAAGGAAATATTGTTTATATTGTGCGTATTTGATGGTTTTTGTGTATAACTTCTAATCTGTGGTCAAATTAGTAGTTTAGCCAAACAGACTAGTGAGAAGCTGAAGTTAAAAGTCAGGATATTAAGTACAAGTTTTTGGGTTGAAATTGAACTAAGGATGTGAAGAATCAGAAATTTTCAAAGCCGTTCCAATGAAGAAGGAAGTCGTTCGAACAAGCTTCAAAGTCGTTCGAACGACCTTTTTCCTACTCCCTAGAATTTTGGCCCAGGAGTCCATCTTGTTCGAATGACCTTGGATGTTGTTCGAATGAGTTGTTATGTTTCTAGGGTTAGAGACTATCGCAAAGTCGTTCGAACGAGCCAGGAGTCGTTAGAACGAGCTTGGCGTAGGTTTGTTTTAGATGTTATTCTGAGTCTTTGGGTTTGCCTCGAGATCTGTTCTACTAGTATTTTTAGGTCCCTAGTATATAAGGAAACTTAGATTATTTTTTTTATCATCTTGTATGAGTTTAATCTTTGAGAGGCTAGGGTTTGAAGAGACTCTATTAAAGCTTGAAAGATCATTGTAACCTATTTATATCGTAGTAATTTGTTTGTGGGGAGTGGTTTTTCATCTGTAAGGGTTTTCTACTTTCTTCTTCCAGGAAATCTCCGTGTCCTTTGTATTGTTCTTTATTGATTTACTACTTGAGTTGGCAATTTCCGCGTATCGTTCTTGTCTGAGAAGAGAGAGTAGTTATCTCGATTTTTAATAATTGGTGCCAGAGCAAGTGTTAGGGCTTATATGGTGAAGAGTGATGGCCGATCAGGAGAAGTTGAAGATTACGAAGTTCAATGGATCAAACTTTGGAGTGTAGAAGATGCAGATAGAATATTATCTCTATTAGAAGGATCTTGATTTACCATTGGGTGGAGCTGAGGTGATGCCTGCAGAATACGATGTTGCTAAGTGGGCGTGATTAGATCGCAAGTCATTTGGAACCGTTAGGTTAGTGTTATCATCCCAGATTCTACACATGATCTTCAAAGTTATGACTACGAAGGGTTTGATGGAGCGTTATCCGCTTTGTACTCATAACCGTCCAAGGAAAATAAGGTAGACCTTTTACGGCATTTGTTTATTTTAAAGATGAAGGATAATGGTAGTGTGCAAGCTCACATCAGTGAGTTCAATACCATACATGCTCAACTGGAATCCATTAAAATCCTTTTACCGAGGAGGTGAGAGCATGGGCTCTTTTAGGGTAGATACCTAAGAGCTGGGAGAGTTCATTGCAGCTGTGACCAACTCATCGGGGAAGGAAGACATCAAATTTGATACTATAGTCTCGTTGATTATGAGAAAAGATAATAGACGTAAAACATCTGAACCCTCTTTGATTTCAAACGGTAGTATGTTGAACATTGAGGCAAGAGGGAAGTCTTACAGAAAAGGGCCAAAATTTGAAGGGGTCGATCATAGTCAAGAAGAAAGTCTAACCCGTCCGGTGCGTGTGGACTTATGGAAGAAGGGTCACTTCAGGCGAGATTGTAACTCTTCTTCTTCTAAGAAGATTAATGATGAAGAGAATATACAATAAACCTACTGAGAGGTTAGTTCTGACGAGGCTCTACAACTATCGTGTGACAATTTTAATGAATATTTGTTTATTGATTCGGGCGCCTCTTTCCATGATACTGCGAACGTAGGTTTTCTAACTAATATTGTTAAAGGCACTTCGGTACGGTTTTTCTTACAGATAAGAGTGCACCTTATATTACTGGAAAGGAAACACTAGGTTATTATTACCTTCAGGGGGAACGTTGGTTTTACAGAATGTGCAACTTGTAGCTAAATTAGGGCATAACCTTATATCGGTTAGCAAATTGGCAGATGATGGCGGTTATGTGAGCACCTTTGGTGCAACCTTCTAGATGGTTATAAAGGGAGCTATGTTAGTAGCTCGAGGCTTGCGACAAGGAACATTTTATACAACACAAAGCATAAGTTCTACTGTTTGTGCGGCCACTCTGGGGACTGATACAAGTACGTGGCATAAACGGCTCGGTCCCATGAGTGAAAAGGGGATAAAGATAATGGTAACAAAGGGAAAGCTAGAGGGTCTTTCTGAGGTTGATCTCAAGTTTTGTGAAGAGTATGTTCTTGTAACAGAAGAATGTTCAGTTTCAAATTATTTGAAAGATCAAGAAACCAGGAAAGCTGGATCTTGTACATACGGATGTTTAGGGGCCAACCAAGGTATCTTTCCTTGATGGTTCTCATTACTACGTTACTTTAATCGATGATGCAGCTCATAAACTATGGATCTACTTCGTGAAGAACAAGTCAGATGTGTTTGATAAATTCAAGAGGTGGAGGGCTCTAGTTGAAAATGAAACCAGTTTGAAACTAAAGTGTCTCAGGTCAGGTAACGGGTGAATACTGTAGTGACGAGTTGAATACTTTTGCGTATCAAACGGGATCTGGAGATAGAGGACTATTCCCGAAACACCACAACAAAATGATATTGCAGAACGCATGAACTGAACAATAAATGAAAGAGCGAGGAGTATGAGACTCTACGCTGGATTGCCAAAGTGTTTTTTGGGTGGTTGCTATTTGTACAGCGGCGTACTTGATTAACAGAGGGCCTTCAACAGCTTTAGATTTTGGACTTCCTGAATAACATGGATCAGTAAAGAGGTAAAACTAAATCCCTTGCATATTTCGGTTGTACCTCATATGAGCTTGATAATTCAGATGCAAGGACAATGTTAGATGCAAAGTCGATGAAGTACATATTTATTGGATACGGTGGTGATGAGTTTGGGTACCAATTTTAGAATGCGAAGAATCAGAAATTATCTGGAGCGGTAATGTTACATTCATTGAAGAAGTCTTATATAAAGACTTCAAAGTACCTATGGAAAAGATTTGAGGTGAAGTAGTAGAAAGTGTCGACATTGAAGATGATAACCCTTTCGAGAGGATGATGAAGAAGTCGTTGCTGAGTTTGATATACTGGATCAATGTGAGGAACCTAATAATCTATACATTCCAATAGTACTTCAAAAGGAGCCGAAAGTTGCAAGAATTCTGGAAAGGTACGTTAATTCCTTAAATCACTTGTTACTTTTAGATGGTGGTGAACCTGAAAGTTATAAGAAGGCTTTGGATGTGGAAGCCAATAGCAAGTGGGAGCTTGCTATGGATGATGAGATGTAGTCATTATCAGTTAATCGAACTTGGGATTTAGTTCGGTTACCGAAAGGGAAGAGAGTATTGTACAATAAGTAGGTATACAGATTAAAGCAAGAATCTGACGGATCAAGAAGATCCAAGGCTAGACTTGTGGTGAAGAGCTTTCAACAAAAAGGAGTTGATTTCAGCAAGATTTTTGCTCCTGTTGTGAAGATGTCTACTATTCAGGCTGTGATGAATATAGTTGCAGTTGAAGATTTAAATCTTGAGCAACTAGATGTCAAGACAGTATTTCTTCACTGTAACCTTGATGAAGAAGTTTATATGAAACAGCCATAAGGGTATTCGGTTAAAGGGAAAGAAGATCTTCTGTGTAGGCTCACAGAGAGTTTATTCTGTTTAAAACAAGCGTCAAGACAGTGGTATTTGAAGTTCAAATAGTTCATGTCTAGAAATGACTATTCGAAGAGCAATGCGGATCACTGTTATTTTATCAAGAATACGGGGAACTCATATATCATTCTACTTTTGTATGTAGATGATATGTTGGTAGCAAGTACCGACATGAGAAAGATAGCTAAGTTGAAGGAACTGTTATCCCAGGAGTTTTCTATGAAGGACTAGGGTATGACGAAACAAGTTCTTGGTATGTGTGTTACAAGGAACAAAAAAAGGCAAGAATTAAAGTTGTCTCATGCTGAGTACATCGAAAAAGTACTGAAACGGTTTAACATGGATGGTGCTAAGGTTGTTAGTACACCATTGGGAGGTCACTTAAAATTATCAAAGGATTATTGTCTGAAGACATATAAGGATCGCGATGAGATGCGGAAGGTTCCTTATCAATTCGTGGTTGGTAGCTTAGTGTACGCTATGATTTGTATGAGACTAGATATTGCCCAAGCAGTGGGAGTTGTTAGTATGTATATGAGTAATCCAGGCCAGGAGCATTAGAGAGCTATGAAATGGATACTGAGGTATCTAAAGGGGACTCAACATATGGCATTATGTTATGGGGGTTCTCAGATATGCTTATAGGGTTTTGTAGATTCTAATATGGTGGGTGACATGGATAGGCAGAAGAGCACTAGTAGTTTCATTTTTACATTGGGAAATGGTGCGGTTACATAGGTTTCTAGGGTGCAGAAGATTGTAGTTTTGTTTACGACGAAGGCGGAATATGTTACAGCTACAGAAGCGTGTAAAGATATGGTTTGGCTCAAAGGGTTGATGAAAGAGCTTGGTATTGAACAATTTTCTGCTAAGTTGTATAGTGATAGTCAAAGCGCTATACACTTAGCGAAGAATTCATCTTTTCACTCTGATATTCGGTATCACTATATTTGCTCGTTACTCGAGGATGGTGTATTGAAGCTTGTGAAGATTCACACTGATGCAAATCCGGCTGATATGTTTACGAAGGTGGTAACTTTTCAGAAGTTGATGACATGTACAACTTCTATGGGTCTTCAAGATTGAAAGTCTGGGTAGTGCGAGCGATTCATTTGGAGATCTGGAGATAGGTTATAGGATTCGATTTCAAGTAGGAGATTGTTAGGTGTGAACTCAAACTTAAAAATGTGAAGAATCAGGAAATTGTTAAAGTCGTTTGAACGAAGAAGGAAGTCCTTCGAATGAGTCGTTCGAACGAGCTTCAAAGTCATTCGAACGACCTTTTTCCTACTCACTGGAATTTTTCCCCAAGAGTCCATCTCGTTCAAACAAGCTTGGATGTCATTTGAACGAGTTGTTATGTTTCTAGGGTAGGAGACCAATTATCGCAAAGACGTTCGAGCGAGCTAGGAGTCGTTCGAACGAGCTTGGCGTAGGTTTGCTTTAGATGTTATTCTGAGTCGCTGGGTTTGCCCCGAGATTTGTTCTACTTATATTTTTAGTTCCCTAGTATATAAAGGGAACTTAGGTTATTTTGATAATCATCTTGTGTGAGTTTAATCTTAGAGAGGCTAGGGTTTGAAAAAACTCTATTAAAGCTTGAGAAGCTTGAGAGATTATTGTAACCTATTTGATATCATAGTGAATTGTTCGTGGGGAGTGGTTTTTCATCCGCAAGGGTTTTCAACTTCCCTCCTCCGGGAAAATCTTTGCATCCTTTATATTATTCTTTGTTAATTTACTACTTGAGTTGGCAATTTTTGTGTATCGTTCTTGTCTAATAGGAGAGAGTAGCTACCTCGATTCTCAACACAAGTTCTAACCTTGAGCCAAATGCACACGAGTTTTTTCTAATCTTCTAACCTCAAAATATCTTACCTCTTCTCTTCCTACCTCTTCTCACCTATTCCTACCTCTTCTCACCCTAAAATAATAATAATAAACATGGCCTAAATGTGTTGGGCCTAGTTTCAGTTGCTTGTCATATTTATATTAGAGGTATCCAATTTGTATACATTGCAATAAATTAATGTTTTTCTATCTTATGTCATCTTGTGACTGATGTTCCTGACTTGTGGTGGTTCATATGTCAGGGGGTACGTTTAAAATGTTCTAATATCGCAGATTTACTTTCTCCTTTTGTTTGATTGATGGATAAGGGAACCTGTATTCTCTATGGTGATGCTACAGGTGCTTTGTATTTACAAGGACTTATTTAGGTTCACTTTGTTCTTGATATTTTCAGGTTTAGTATAAACTATGTTGATCTCTTGACCTCAAAACTTTCCTTTACTTTCATATCAACTTATGATACTAGTTCTTGAAAGGTTTTAGTTTGTCTCATTTCGTGTATGTTGAGACAAGTGGTTATCTCAGTCGAAGACGGCAACAGAATTAAGACCGTTGAACAAGTCATCTATAATCAACGGCTAAGAAGGTAAGTTGGTAAGTGGAACTCCGATAAAGAAAAAACCAAATTGTTTTAACTTAAAAAAATTATTTTGCAAAACTAGAAGAATTAAACATTTTAACTGTTCTGTTTTCAAAGCTTAATTTGCATTCTCGTTCGAACGAGTTTCGTGAAAAAATAAATTCAGTATATTTAAGCAAAACATGTTTTATTTTTTCCTTTACCTTTTTCTCACCAAGTTTTTCTTTAGGGCTTTTTATCCTTTATCAGAGAGACTAATGAAGATCAAAGAAAAAACTTAAAATCTTTATTTTGATATTGAATTAGTCAGTTCTACTTCCCTCATAATTTGCTAGAGTGATTCGAGTAAGGTGATATTTGTTGTTAAATCAAGGAGTATCATTGCGAGAATGAAGGAGTTGGGGCGTAAAGCTTGGATCAGAAGAGAGATAATCACGAGACGGGTTTATCGAGTTTGTAAATGTTTTTCAGAAGCAACTCTTTTAATTATTGGATTTTTGGTTGTCGATACAACTTGTGGTTTTTCTCCTGAGTAATTAGTTTCTACAGGATTAAATATTGAATATGTCATTTAATTCCTTGTTATAACTATTGATTGAATTTATTTATTCCTAGAACATTGATTGATAGGAATAGTTGTGACCTAATTTTTTGAAGTACATTAAATATGAGCATATAGAATTTTAGTTCTTGTAATGCTTTCAATCCAATTTGTTATCATCTATTCCAATGAATATATACTTGATTAGATAGGGAGACCATGAGTTTCAAGGTAACATAAATGGAGACACGGGATAAATACATGTAGATTCCTCCGAAAAATATTTCTTTTACTTGATTTTTCCATTCTTCAGTGGTCCGGGGTTAGGAATTGTATTTCCTTTTGTTGAATAGTAAAGCTATATTGAGTAGTATCTTTGTTTGTCTCTTCATTCAGATGTTATAATAATGTGAATTGTGGAAACACCATCTCATTTCTTTTTAATATTTATTTGCTCTTAAAAAAACACAGATTCGAGATAAAATTTTAATACCCCTAAGAGCATTCACAACAGCTAGCTGGATTCTGACGTGGCAGGGTGGATTTGCCTATCCACCCTCTTCACCAAGTATTCTACCTCCCAGCAGCTAGGTGAATTTGATGACATGGCAGCCCAATATCCACCATGGGGGTGGATTCTCCACCCTGTGGGTGGATTTGGGATGAATTCATGTCGCGCGGTTCAGAAGGGCGCGTAGTAATTGGGCGTGGTTCAGAAGGGCGTGTAGGCTATTAACCAATAAGATGTTTTTACGTGGAAACAATCTAGTGGCTCCCATTGCGCGCACTTCAGAACTGCGCATAGCTTCAATGTCTAGGATTAAAACACGTGAACGGCTGAGATTGAATGATTTTCAAATGGCTAGTTTTGCCGTGCGGTTCAAAAGTGTGCGGCAAAAGCCTGCATAAAAAATAACCCTGGTTCCCCATTATTTTACATTGGTTTTTCCCTGGTCAAACTTCTTCAACAAGATGTTTAACGATTAAAAATGGCTAGTTTTTTCTCTATTTATAAACCCCAGTCATCTTCTACTCTCTTCTACAATCAACTCATTCATCTTATATCTCAAAACATAACTTTCTTCATTTCTTATCAATTGCGCCGAATCATGTCTAACAAAATCATTGTTGACCTACTCAAGCCTGACACATCACTCTCATCTTGGGAGATATCGTCTTCATCATCGTTCGGTGATAAAGAGCCATTCCAACATCAAATTGAGTTCATGCACGAGTAAATCAAGATTATGATTGAGATGGGAGAAGCAGAAGAAAAAGAGTAAGAGGCGACATCATCACAGAGGTGGGGAGCTAGTAAAAGGGGAAGGATTGACAGGTAGAAAAGCTGTGAGCATAAATTGGGGGTGGTTAGCCTTAACCGGGATTACTTCGGTGACAACCCAAGATTCAAAGGTATCTCATTTCGTCGTCGATTCCGTATGAGCGAAGGTGTGTATCAGCGTATTTATGATCAAATACTTTCTTCGAACCCATATTTTATTCAAAGAGAAAATGCCGCTAAGACTATAGACTTATCCTCATATCAAAAAATAACGTACGCACTTTGTATGTTATGTTACGGTACGAGCGCGGACGCTCAAGAAGAATTCCATCGGATTGGAGAGTCTACGGCTATTTGTGCTTGAAAGAATTTTGTAAGACTATCATAACACAATTTAAAACTCAATACCTTAAATTTCCCATTGAATTCACTTGTTAGAAGTAAATGGATCGCGAGGCTTCTCGAGGATGTTAGGTAGTTTAGATTGTATGCATTGGAAATGTAAGAATTGTCCTACCGGGTGGGCAGGGTAATATACCATGTATAAGAAAATCCCGATGGTGATTTTAGAAGCAGTTGCATCCCTAGAAGCAGTTGCATCCCAAGATCTTTGGATATGGCACGCATTTTTTGGGGTGCCCGGTTCTAACAACGGCGTGAACATCTTGCATCAAGGGTGGATTTTCAATAATTTGTCTAATGGAGTTGCGCCACCATGCAATTATAATATAAGCACGGTACCGAATACTATGGGGTATTACTTAACGGATGGAGTCTATCCAAAATGGTAAACACTTGTTCAAACCATTAAAAATCCATCCAACGATGCCAAAAGACATTTTTTGAAGATTCAAGAAGCATGCCTGAAAAATGTAGAGCGTGCTTTTGGGGTATTACAAGCTAGGTTTCAAATATTGGCACACGGTGCGAGATTTTGGAAACCTAGTGATCTAAGAAATTTTATGTACCCATGTATAATCCAGCACAATATGATCGTCGAAGATGAATGTCATACTTACATCCAGCAAATGGATATTGATCCTGAGTTTAGAAAATCTGTGAATACTTGGAAGGAGGACTTAAATCCAAGACACGGGATCAACACTATGGCAAAGTACATCAAGAAGGATCATGAAATTAGGAATGAAGGAGCTCATTTCCAATTACGAGATGAACTTGTCGCGCATTTATGGTGTCGCGCATTTGCAGTCTTCATCATTGTTTATTTATTCTCCAAAGTAATGTATTTTGTTTCCAAATTTAATATTGAAGTTGTAATGTATTTTGTTTCCAAGTCTTCATCATTGTAACAATTTTATTGAAATAATGCAATTACATAAAACTTAATAGCTACTATTAACGCTAAGGATTATATCAATCTTTATCATTAGAAACATCGTCATCACTTGGACACTGCTCCTTCAACTTCTTCAAATATTCTTTAATCTGTTTCTTCATCAAACGCCTTTGTACCGGTAGTATGTTACTTGGGTCTATTGCCATCACCTTAAACATATGCGCATCGTCGATGGCATTTATTCGAGTTAGCTCCGCTTCACGCCTCATTTGAATCTCAGCCTCTCTAGCCAGCTTTAGTTCCTTTTGTACTCCAGCTCTAGCTTTCTTTTCCTCTTTATCTTATTGTCTCTCTCATTGTATGACTTTATCATGTTGGACATTGTCTCAAGCATCCTCATCCCCCAAAAACCTATACTTGGCTTTTCCACTTCTTTTACCTTATATTTTTTTTGGTCTTCCGGTCGTACATCCCAACAAGAATATAGTGGTGCATCCACGTCGATAGAATCATCCAGAATTACGATACTTAGAGTGTGGGATGTAGTTGTATCAGGATCGGTATTGGTGGAGTTACCCGGGCTATTGTTAAAATTTGACTTTCAAACGACGTTGCGGTCGGGTTGGCCGATGTGATGAATTTGTGACCATTTTGGGCAAGTTTCCAAAACTTTGTACGCTTCCCCAAGTGTAAATGGCTTTTATTGTTGCTGAAAAATGTATTGTATGCCATACGTTCCTAGAAATCAAGTTATAAAATTATTTAGAGTATAATTTACCTTTGAACACTAATGAAATGAGAAAAATAAATGAAATACTTACGAAGTCATCCGTTCCAATACCGGTATGATGTTGGCTCTCAAGGTCTTGAATGATACCTCTAAAAATTGAGCATTCCTTATTGAGCTGCCCCTTATACACACAATTGACACCGTTGTACGATCGCCACATCGATTGGTCAATATAGATGAAGTTAAATTGATCACGCACCTTGAACCAAAATGTAGCGGCTTTTTGGTTGTTCGTGGACGCAAGGTTTTGAGATACTTGGGACTAAGATCATGCAAGATTCATGAAGTCATTGGACGACCAATTTTTAGAGTTGGAGTATTGTTCTTTGTTGTCATGAACTTTCTTCGAAGCCTCAAGTAGATCCTCAACTATAATAGGTATCGATACCATCTTTCTTTTAGACTTTTCCTTCCCACGCGTATTACATCTTGTGAGAACTGGATTGAGTTCCTCAGCCTCAGCTACATCCTCATCTATAATAGGTGTCGATGTCGTCTTTCTTGTAGACTTTGCCTTCCCGCGTGTATTACTTCTCGTGAGAACCGGATTGAGTTCCTTGGCGATGACCAGAGAGACAGCCGGTGATGTATTAAGATTTAAATCATTTAAACCCCATGTACCTTGCATCGGCGTAGTACTTGACTTCTACCGGCGAAACTGGTTTGAGATGAATAATATGAATTTCTCGATTGAGGGTACGAGCCCGTATACCCATCAAATTGAGGGTAATATCCTTGGTTTGGGTAATAAGGGTAATATCCATGGGTTTGTGATTGAAATTGATTGTCCAGTGGCGGGAATAGTTGGCGAACATGGTGATTCCGATATTAGGAAGTGTTAGGCATTTGTGACGGATCAAATGTACCGAATTAATGAGGAAATACATTTCCTTATTTGTTCATATTGGAGGATTGAGAGTGGATTTAAGAATTAGATTGGGAGCTTGAGGTAGATATAGTGGTTTTGTTTGTAACGTAAGGAGGGAGGAGAGTGTAGAAGATTAGATGGGAGGAGAGTGCAGGAGATGAATGACATTTATAGATGAAAAAACTAGCCGTTAACAAGTGTCCAAAAAAAACAAACCGTTAATATGGCCGTTGAGTAAATTGTACAACATGTTTCCATAAAATAAAACTAGCCGCTAATATGGCCGTTGAATAACTTGCACAACAGGTTTCCAAAAAAAAACTAGCCGTTATTATGGCTGCTGAGTAACTTGTACAACAAATTTCCATAAAAAAACTAGACTAATGATTAACATACTGAAATATTGGTTGAGCGGCTTCAATAAGAGTGAGGTCAACCAGACTTGACACTCCTCACTTCACTTCAGTTTCATATTAATCAAACAATATTAATACTAGTCGCTGATGATTGAGTAACTTGGACAACAAGTTTCCAAAACAAAAATCTTTAACAAAAACAATATTAAAACTCAACATAGTTTAATCAAAACACAGTTTAAGCAATATTAATGCACAACATAGTTTAAACAAAACATAAATAAAGTTTTAAATAAAACATAACCTAACTGGGACGACCTCTCTTCGTTTGGCGGGCGTAACTGCCACGTGTGAGACTTTCATTATAGGTACATTGCACAACTGGCTCTATTTGGTCGGAAATAGACATCTCAGCTAGTCTCTCGGATATCTCTCGGATGACATCTTGTGCCTGGCTCAGCTCCCTCCTCAACTCAGTATTGATGTCAGCTAGTTGCCTCAAGCTTTTATATGCCGCATACCACATTCCTTGGGATTGATGCCACAACTCATCTACACTATACGCAGGTGAATACGGGTATGGTACCTGCATCACCAGGATCGGTATCCGTGTACGTTGATCGTTCAGTCCCACCACATCCATGAACCACCCCATATCACGTGGATCGTCGGTCGCCTGAGCACCATAGTCTTGTACCTGTGAAGACGTAGCTAAATTCGACGTGGGTAGCAAGTGTACATGGGGCCTCACTAGATCATACCCGACGATCCAAATATTTCCTGCCCTCTTTACTAAACTACAACCGATCTTGGGATTTGGATGAACGGCACGCCAATATGTCATGTAATCTACGTCGGGAACAAGATAATCGCAACCATCGTAAAAGTCCACATCCTTCAAGCTCTGATATAACTCTCAATCATGCCTTGAGAATTCCATAATCTCCTAAGGGGGGTCTTAGGGTACACTATCACGCCCGCTCATCTGACGCATACACTGGTCTCCTAAATTCCAAAGCGTACCGTGGCCGTATGGGACTGACACCAATGGAAACCTCTGGAAGCTCAGCGCTGAAGCAACTCTTACCTCTTGATGGATTAATTGCCTAGACTTGTGTCATGGCTGCCAATCTATGTTGGTTTTATCCTTCCATTCTATCATATCTCTGATCGCAGCAAAAGAGTGATTGATTTCAGACCCCGTACTCGCCCTTTCATCTCTTCACCCAGAAATACGGGGATAAATATGGTTAAAGTTTTGTACCTTAACTAGATACATTCCAACCCGATAGTACTCGAGGAACCAGAACTCCAGCACCGCATAGAATTCGGTGATCGATTTCTTTACCTTCCCGTCCCTCATAACTGAGACTTCATCAAGCCCTCGATACAAAGCCGCCATAATCGGCGTACCCCAGTCAAAACCCGACGTACCAAGAATATCGTAGTTTGTCAAGGCTACAAGATAACCTGCCTGAAGAGATGTAGTAGCATTTGAGAAGAAGAGATTACCCATCATATAGACAATAAATGCCCTCGCATACACAATATTCATTTGTGGGTCGTAATTGTTGAGACGTGGATTCAAATGCTCTTTCTAAATTTTTAAATAGAAGAGAGTGATGTTACCATACCTGATGTCAGAGCTTGTAATTCTCGGGAATATCTTTTCTTCTTCTAACTAGGAGTACCTCTCATCGTACGGGAGTTCGCGATCCCTCCCAAAAGATATGCCCGTTAGCATGACAAAGTCAAACGGTGTGAAACCCAGTTCCCCGTAAGGGAAGTAAAATTTATGGGTGGAAGGCCACCACCGTTCCACGAGAGCGTGAATGAGACGGTTATCTGAGTTTCCCACCTTAATCGAGCAAAACTCCTCAAAACCCATATCGTCGACCAATTTCTTCAATGTCGGGTACGCAGAAATCCATCGGTACCACTTCAGTACCTTATCCAATGATCCCCTATACTGTAATTCATCTCGATTCTGACAAAAAAATACATTATCACGTTAGAAGCTCATTCGGGAATTTCATCGAGCACATTGCAATATACGTTAATAACACATAAATTTTACACAAAACTTACCAGCATTTCCTCTGATCCAACAAAAATTTAGACCCAGCCGTCCGGGAGGAAATTTACCCGGTTTAACTCTTCGTACGATGGGGTGGGATCGTTGTCCGACGTCAATTATAATGGCCAAATATTGGTTACTTAGGCGTTCCCCCTTCGTTTTACTTCTGCGCTTACGTTGCGTTTGGCTTTGGAGAAAGTATGCCTCGGTCGCGAACTAGGCTCTCTCAACATTTTTAAGTGATTAACGGAGGAATGGGTTGGTAGCTAACTTGTAGAGTAAGGTTGTGTATGCCATGGGTAAAACCTCAAACACAAGTGTTATGCCTTTGCTAACACTTAGAAAAACCAATACAAGTAACACTCTAAAAAAAACTACAAGTATAAGACTTTAAGCTCACCGTCATGCCGCGCGGTTCAGAGCTGCGCGGCTATATATTAAAAAAAATACATGTCATTTTCCTATTAGCTGGTAGTTATGCGGTTCTGAAGTGCGCTGAGTGTTGGATGGATAAGATTTTGCCACGTAGACGTATCTGGGACGTTCATTCTTGCGCACAGTTCAGAAGTGCGTTTGGCAAATTCACCTTGGGGTTTATTTACAACTGTTGTGGGGTGGATTGGATTCACCCAGATTTTGGGCAAATCCATCCACCTACAACTGTGGATGCTCTAATGCAGGGTGCAATGTATGAGAGACTGGCTTATTTGCCTTCACACGGTAATGGAAATGGCCTCAAGTATGTTTCTCCTCTTCAAATTAAAAGCCTTCGTCTTCCTTTCATCTTTGCGCTATGTGGAGTATCTATGGTGCGTTTATACAAGGGAAGTGGGACTGAGTATACTTATTTTAGTAGGAACTTAAATGCTTTCGTTATTGAAAATAAAGTGACTCAAGTGTTGGACTCCAAATGAATAGCAAATATGTCTTTTGCTTTGCTCACTGCCACTATCAATCAAGTATGCCTCCAGAGATAACTGGACGCTTCTCATTAAAAAAAAAATTACCACCTCCACCAGGTATTCTGACCTTGATTATATACCAACCTTTACTTTCTTTTCTAACGAAAAATGTGGCACGTGCTAGCGCGTGCAAACACATTATTTTTTAAGTCTCAAGTTGGGTTTGAGTGTAATTTTGTGATATATTAAGGCTTACCTTTTCTTTGCGCAGGAACACCATATTATGCTTGCCTTTTTAAGCAAAATTTTGTGTCGGATAATACTCATCATTGGATCCTATTCATTCATTGTCATAATCTTTACAATAAGATGATAACTGGATATTACTCGATTTTGATCAAAGAAACTTGTACTCTGTTTTTTATTTTTTCTTGAGGTACCTTGAATGATATTCTCATTTGCTAGTTGTTAAGTTCGTTCTTACTAAGGTTAAAAAATCTTTGAAGGAATTAAACGAAAGTTTACAAATTATTGTGAAGCACATTTAAAAAAATTTGTTTTCTTTCGTGAATAACCAGGCATTACAATTCTGGCATTAATTGTCTTTTTGGGAGGAGCTTATCTCTTCTAAATTTTGCTTTATCAACATAATTTTATCCTATGTTATACAAAGATTTTTTTTAAAGTTATCTCTTGTGTGGTTTTGATATAATTGGAAATGTAATTTCATTAGAATACAATTAATTTATCTTTAGGGGTAAAATTTGTTGCATGCATCCATTAGAGAACGATGGATTAACACATGGTTTGGGTTGGTTTGAAATTGTATTTGTGTTTTTTATTCCTTTAGCAGGACAGAAATCATGGGCTAAATTATTATTTGGGTTAGCACGTTTGATTCTTGGGTTATTAATTGCATTAAAATGGCTATTAGTACATGTAAAATTTTTATTAGATATTATTTGAGACCTAACAAGAGTACTGTTATTAATAATACCATTTAGAGAAGAAAATGGCGTACCCGTTTGAAATTGAGAACCAACAATAGAAAATTGATATGTAATTAAATTGTTTGAAGCAATAGAACAAATATTCATTGTATTATTTTGATTTATATCCAACATTGTAGTATCTTACATGATATTGTTTATGGAACATTTAGCAGTGATTGTTCGACCTATCCCAATATGATTACTATTTCTATTAACATCATGTGCATTATACCATTATTTCTTATTAGCTTCAGTAATACCTATAAAATAAAAAAACGTAATCAAATGGAATGATAAAGGGAATTTTTTGCTTTGTTATAACTACATGTAAAAGATAATGGTATATTCTAACTTTTCAATTGATTGCCTGCTATTGCGACATTCAATATTTGTTTTGATGATTGAGGGGTTTCCTTAGAAATATGCATAGATCTTTTCCTTTCATTTCGCTGAAGTCTTCTATGTTCAATTTCTTCAGTGGCTAAATCTATTATAGCAACATGAGGCTTTTTTTATTAATACTTTTCATTTTAAAGATTTAATTTGCATTTATGGTATTTATCAGTTAAATGAAAATGATTATATCAATGAATAAAAATAAAGAAAAAAGAGAGCAAATGCTAATAGAAAAATGTATGAAAGATATGTAAAAGATAATGGTATAACAATCTTTTAAATAGATTACCTGTTATTGGTACATTCAATATTTGGTTTGATGGCGGAGAAGTTCCCTTACAAATATTGTTAGATCTTCTCCTTTCATTTCTTTACAGTTTTCTACGTTCAATTTCTTCAATGTTCATATATTTTATGGGTACATTTGATTTTTTTCATTACAGTACTTTTCATTTTAAAGACTTGATCTGCATCTGCGGTATTTACCAATTAGGTGAGATTATATATAAAAATACTGAGAATGTTTAGCAATTCATTTGAATTGTTCGGTATTAATTAATAGGATATTGAAAGAAATCAATGTTATTGAATTTATACTTAATTAATAGGATATAACCAACATTAGTAACAACTAAATAGTAATAACTTTAACACTTACATTGACTATGATATGATAATCAAATCACTTGATATTAAAGAAATAGTAGTGGAGATTGCTGGCTTGTTTTTGGTGGACGTGTTCCTCTTAGAAATGTTATCTAAGCAATTCATAGAGATTTATAAATTGCCCTACAACATCAGATCTTAAACTTACAGGTGTGCACAAATTCTACTTTAATGGTACATTACATTAAAGACAATGGGGAGGTGCAATGGGATTGTTATATCATGATCAAGGAGATAAGAAGCTAAATTGAGAAGCTCCACAATTTTTTTATTTTGCACCACTACAGAGCAACTAACCAAGGATCTGATTTCTAAGCTTCTTTTTTTATTATAATAGGAGAAAGTGTGTTTACCCCTGTCTCCTTACCTTTAGAACTTTGTATATATAATGAAAATGATGCTAGAGGAACCAAGTACACTAGATTGTAAATTCTTTGTTTCTTGTATAGATTCTGGTCATGGGGTCCTTGTCTAACCACAGCTTGCCCAGCAAAAAAAAAGTACATTATAATGCTTTGCAGCTCATATGTAATATTTTATTGTTCCTATTCATTTCACAACTGATTTTAGTCTATTTGCCAGTCCTGTATTTAACCAAAACAACCTCCCAAGACTTTGCTACCATTTATAAAGAGTACTAAGGATGACCTTAAGGGTAAGTACGGTATAATGAACTTTCCTTCTTGCATTATACATATGCCAGTATTTTTAGAAGCAACATTTCTTTTTTCTGAATTTACATAGAACCCATAATAGCGTCCTCGATATCCACATGAAGTTTTTACCTAGCCAAAATATGAACTCTACTGGTAAAGGGTATTCGTTAAGTGATAATGTCTGTTGGAAGCAGTCTATGTTATGAATCCTCGTAGTGATTTTCCGTCTCATCAAAGATCTCCTACACATGTATAAAACGTACACCCAAAATCAGAACTTAGGATAAAATATGTGAAAGGAAAATGTAGAAATGATAGTAATCGCAACTATTGGGTTACCTTCAAAAGTTCTTCGATGACATCTTCTATTGTTATGATTCCAACAGCTTCCTCTTCTTCAACAAGCTTTGGGAGTGGGTACTCATCAATTTGTTGAATATCCCTATCCCACTTCTTGCTCCTTGCCCTGGGAGTTCCCTTATATGAATTGTTAGCGCTGCTTGGGAAACTTTTCCACTTAAAGATTGGTCGTTTGTCAGGTATATATTTCTCCTGGATCCATATATGTCCACCCTCACATCTTTCACTGTATCTGCAATGCATTTGAGCTAACAGAAATACTCTCATGAAAAAATATATTTAAGGGCAATTTAAAAAATGCATAGAATTTCAGGTTAGTACACATTGCCATGAGTTTAGTTTTTACCATCGGCGGCATTCTTGCTTTCTTGCTGCTCTATAGGTGCGTCATTGGTCCTTATAAAAACAGCCATGTGGCTGTGACCTTTCTAAAACTTATTTAAGATATTGTACAATGGCAAGATCTCAGGAACTCTAGCACATCCAAGTAAAGAGACAACAGTTTGTAAGTGCAACCAAACCTTAAGAAATTTTTGAAGAATTGCAAGATACTTTCACAGAGAAAGCATTATGAACAAACTAAATAGAGGTAAGGCTTTGCTTTGTTCGTGACAAGTAAGAATGTACTAAATATGTTATCCCTTTAAATATGGATAACTGGTGATCTTAAAATAACTTCTCTCTTCAAAGATATGTCACGAATCAAACTTGGAACAAATTTCAAGTAAAGTTTTTGCGTGTATTTTTGGTTTATAAAGAATTTTTAAAAAGGAGAGCTACATGATTATGTACTAAAAAGAACAAGTACTTTAACACAAATAATATACCTCAGAATCTTGCGAATAGTGACACTCTTCACAGGTGCCTCATCTGCAGGATGGGTAGTCAACAAATTCTTCGTCTATAAATTACATGAAAGCAGTTAATATATATATTACGAAATAACAAAATAATTTTGCACCAATTTTTTTGATACACTTCCATAGGTATCCAAGCAGATTTGAAGATACATACTTTAAACAATACAATAAAGACATATAAAGTTTATATATAAAATTAGCAAATCAGTCCAATTATGTTTGTAGGTTGATCATAATAAACTGGCACTCTCTCTTCTATGCCCTTTTTCAAAATTAATTTTATCAAATTCCTGTGAAATAAAATGTACTCGCATCCATAAAACAAGGACCAATGCAAGATAATTTGACATTATTATATCGTACCTATCAAGCTTTGTATTAATATCAACTACAAATGTATCTGATATAGGAGTCACTGTATCTTTAGCTATTTTTTGTCTTAGTTAGAGAGCTCCTGCTATGATTATCGTCTCATCGTAAGCCAATTCTCCACCTCTTCCAGCCTGCTTACAAGTATTCGTGGAAGGGTTACAACATTGATATGGCAGCAAAAATTTGGAGTATATATTAGATACAACCCTTAAAGGATGAAATATCAGTGTAATAGTGTACAGAATTCAGCGTGCATAGTACATATACAAACTATAATTCTAGAAGCTCAAATAAGTTAATGGCTGCATTACCAACTTAAAATAAACTCACCACATTACCATAAAAATCAACAAGTGTTTGTACTTCGGCTCTACGGAAGAGTATTACATGCCCATTACCCAAGAAATAGTCCAATAGCTACAAATTATAGATTATTTATGGTTAAGATAACATGGTATAGTTATAGAAAGGATTTTGCTCAAATAGGTCACGAGATTAAATAGCAAATTGCATAAGCCCTTTTCAGCATCTAATGGAACCACTTCCTTTTTGATAATGAAAGTTTTATTTTCCAATTTTTCTATGCTCAAATAAAATCAATAAATCCCTTTACTCGATAAAGAGTATGTCAGGATTTCAAATTACTCAATTTCCAAGCACACAGTTACTTTTAAATTTCACCTGCATTTAAAAGATGGGGGAAAAGAGTGAGTTTTTCCTAAGAAAAACTTGTGATAGATATTTTTTAATCACTTCAAATATTTATTTGCATTTCACTTTCTTATTTTGAGAAGCTAAATATTTCCACTTCTGATTGATTACATATCAGTTTGTGATGACATTTAAAAGGTTATTGGAAAAGAAGAAAAAAAACAACTTTGTTTTGCAAATGAAAAACTGCAAATTTAGTTGTTATTTTCCACCATTACATATATGCCCCTACCTTTCCTTTGTTATTTCATTCACATCATCAATTCCTCTTCCTCTCTAGGCTTTAGAAACTCCCTTAACTTGTGTATGCGTAATGCTTATGGTGGTATTGTCAAAACAAATAAAGCAGTTTTCTCAACATTTATTAACCCCCTGGATTGTTTATGTAAGAGTAAAGATATACCTCACATCTACATATGAAAACAAAAATAACTAACGGAATTAAGCTCCAAAAATATAGAAGTCCACCTTTCTTATAGGATATGCAATAGGAAAGCAGATCCAAACAAGTACACGCACAGCTGGAGCCACCTTTGCCCCAATTGCCAAACCATAGCGTGAACAGACAGATTGTGGCATAATTTGTTTTAAATAGTTCAGAGATCCTTATAAAAAGTAATAGTAAGGAAATCATATAACATGATATGGTTGTTAACACGTACAATTAATTAAAGAAAAGTTTGACACAAAGCAAACTTGTATTTTTTGCAAATTGGCATCTTAGGTTTGGCATGCATTAGTATCATTTATTTCTTTAATAAATGTATGGTGGTACATAACTGGAAACTCTATAGTTCTACCAATGATTTACGCACGACTATGAAATAGGCCTCACTTACGATATCATCCCAGCATGGGAGCAATTACAGGTTGTACAGAGAAGTTTCTAGCATCCTTCTATATAGGTACCCATATTAGTCCAAATTCATTTATAGATGCACAAACGCTAACAAAGATGAAAAAAGAAAAAAGAAAAGAGAAGGTAATTAAGTTGATTAACCTCACCAAAAAAAAGTATTAACGTCATAGAAATTAGCACAACACCCCAAGCAGTGACTAGACTATCAATGAAAATAGGGAGTGCTTTATCACAAGAACAGATTTGTCATTTGTAAGTTCTTAGTATTCTTACAATTGGTAAATAATATATCTCCAAAATATCATTTACCTAACAGATTGGATCATTAACGAATCAGGTTGTAGAGGATCAATTATTTTCCAATCTTTATCCTTTGTTAATAGATTGGACTGGATCGGATACAGGGTCAAATCCAACTCATTGACAGCCCTCGACTAGTAGGGTATATAGAATGAATGACCAATGATAAGGAGTAAGCCTAAGAAATAAACTAAAACTCTGTTACTTAAGAAAATTTGCAGCGGATCATCTGGTGAATAATGTTGGGATAGCATCACTGTGCACTCTTGAGGAAGCTCCTGATATCACCACCTACCAACCCATCATGGTATTCCCTAACGTTAACTCCCTCTTGTTAATCTTGTCTCATACCTTTAGCTTCTTTTGTGATTTAAGTAAACTCTGATACTTTACGACAGGATATAAACTTCTGAAGAACTGTTTACCGAACTTATTATGCCATTCCTCACCTTAGAAAGAGCAAAGGAAAGATTGTGGGTATTTCTTCCATTGCAGCATGGTCGCCCATTCCAAGAATGAGCTTTTACTGTGTAAGAAGTGAATCAACGTCTATTGATCTGTTTTATGTTAGGTCATAAGAGGCATAACTTAAAGCTGTGACATATTTGTCACGGCCCATCCCGGGACCGCCTCTACAGTGCCAGGAGTACAGCGGAATAAGAAACCGTTTGGCGTACACAGACTCGCAATCGGTGTACACCAGCCATCTTCACGGGCGCGGCGCGCCAGTGGCATACAACCATACAACCCACGGATGCTAGAGTGACATTCGGACTATCCTGGATACTCGTGAGGGGTCATCGAATATGTATTCGGTAAAGGCAACAATGCTAAAAGTTCCCTCAATAATCCCAACAGCGTAATCTCTCACGACGCGCGCGAGGTACGGAAAGCACACCTGTCCTGTAGCGGATCAGGGTAGCTCAATATGCCGGTTTCCAGATAAGGGACTCATATCTCAAGGGGCGACGAGCCTGAACTATTTATATTGTCCATCTGCAAGGGGTGGTGCGTCTTGGATAGCCCTCGGGGTATAGCGGCGCCATCTGAATCCCTCTTTAGAAAACCGGCCCGCATTGCGAGGCAATGTCCCCTGGCCTTCCCTAGGCCTAGGAGAACTCATAACTATCCCTTGTAGATAGTCCATGAGTCGGGGTCCTTGACGACCAACCATTAAAGCTCTTTTAGTCATGGGGAGGATCGGACCAAGGTTCTTCCTTAATATAGCTACTATGTAAATAGTCAATTTCCAAAATGAAACGTTAAAACATGAGACGAAGCGTACTGTCCCTTTTCGCCCCTTTAACCGAATCTGATTACGACAAAACTTGGCGTACAACTATATTAGGATATAGAGAAAATATGCATTCGGACAGAACTCAAAACGCTCGGGTGGATTTGGCCGGCGTTCGGTAGGTCGTCACAGTATTGGTGATTACAGGCAAGCAAAGCTACTTTGATAAACTTCTATGAGTGCTTGAGAGTAGAACTCAGTCCTGACGTAAGTGTTACCATTATGACTCCTGTGATATCGAGTCGGAAATGTCCAAAGGCAGGGTCCTATCAAAGGATGGAAAAATGATAATGGATCCTGAACTTCAAAATGTAAGTAACAACTTCAACAATTTGGTATTTTCATCGCGTTAAACCTAGTAGTATTATTAGTTTATTGCGTTAAAAGATCCTGGGAAAATTGGTGTATTCGTGACCACTCCGGAGACTTCAGGCCTAATAGTTTATGCGATATCTTTCACAAGATTATTGCAAAAGTCGGGGCAATATAAATGAAGATATGACCCTCAAATTCTCTACTTTCTCACGTCTAGAATGTTTTATATTTGTTTGGGGTTTTGTGGTTGAGCAGGTTCAGGTAGGAATGAGATTTATATCTGAGAAATCTATTGAAGATTGTGCAAAAGACATAATGAAGGGGGTTTACAGGGGAAACTGCTACATAACTCAGCCCTATTGGTCTGAGATAATCTTTTGGTGGAAGACATTTTTCCTAGAGGCGCTGGAATGGAGGGGTCGTATGTTTCAAGTACCTAAGGCTGGGAAATCTCAATAAATAGACACTGGTTAAGAAGATTTGGACGTCAATGGTGCTAAGACTTCATGAATCAATTCGAGTATCTGTTCTCAAAGCAAAGCAGATTGAGAAATATTCGGCACCAAGAATTTCTTATATTAAAAGGTTTGACGATGGATCATGTGTTTATCTCAGTCAGTCATGACTAAATAATTATTCTAGACTTCTAAAGTTGTATGCCGCAAAATAAATCATGTGTACTGGTATATTTGATGCTGAAAATGAGATGTATTCGTGATGTTCATGAAAATTACTCGTTACGTTGACCCTAAAAAAAAACATCTGGAAATTGTGTTGTTAAAGAAAACCAGATCAAATCCATGTTACCAAGAACTTTCTTCTTTCATGACGTAAGCAACAACTTCTTATCTAAAGAAGGAAAAATAGTGGTGGATCCAGAACTTCAAGATGTAAGCAACAACTTCATTCATATATTAGTATGGGAAACATAAGATGTGCACAGTTTGGTTTTCAACCCCTTTAGTTGTTCATATATACAATGTAGTATTTTCCTATCTAGAAAGTCTTATATCTCAGAAGTTAATCTAAGGTTTTGTGGTTTGCAGGCTCAAATAGGATTGACATCCGTTGCATATGTGGAAGGATGTGCAAAAGCGATATTGAATGGGGTGTGAATGTGGAAGGATGTGCAAAAGCAATATTGAACGGGGTGTGCAAGGGAGACCGATACATCACTCAGCCAGCTTGGTATAAGGTTTTTTTTTTTGGCGGAAGGTGTTTGTTCCAGAGGCGATAGAATGGACTTCCCGCCTGTTTCTACTAACTAAAGTTGGGGATTCCCAAAAGGATACACCGAGTAAGAAGATGTTGCATATCACTGGCACTAAAACAGTTCTCTACCCTGTAACAATTCAAGAACTTGATCGCAAAGAAAATTGAGAAAAATGTGATACCTGCTTTTTCTGTATGTTAAGGTCTAATGACCATCATCCCTTGTATATACGATTGTGGAATGTAAGAAAAATAAAGATAATAATATCTAGAGATCTTTGTTGCTAAGAGACCAAATCGTATTACAGGAATTTTATTTTTTTCATTTACTTCTACACCATCAACATTCAACAGAATCCTTACGCTGAAATACCATAAGCTTATCCAAATCAAGGTTAAGGCAACTGAAAGTCCCTTTGAGAAATCTTAAAAGAATAAATTTGGTTATGATGGTCTATATGTTAAATCTCCTGTCATCCTTATAACGTCAAGTATATGATAAACAATAAGCCGTCTTAAAGTCTTATCACCGTCCTTGCAACCTCTAGTATGAGATAAACCATAACCCGTCTCACCATCTTAATCTCTCTTAAAATGTCGCAAGCTCACCTATTATATTAAACTTGTCATGATTCACTCTAGCTAGAATGTAATTTGTAATGCTACGATACCTTTGTTGCCGTATCCACATGTACATATGTAACGTCTGACACAGTAAAGGAAGTAACAGGTACTAAAAAAGAATTCATATCTTGCATTCAAGTTGGTCTCCATATTCTGAATTCAAGTGCTGGTAAATGAAGCTCTTGATTGCGATTTATGTAATAATTCTTGTTAAACAACTCCAAGTAAGCCGTAGAGCACTTAACAATGTAACATGCAAATAAATACAACAGAAAATTAAATGAAATTATTTATGAAGTTTATACAGAAAATAGGAGATGATAGGAAGCTAAGATGATACTCCAACATGTATATAAGTCAAATATAGAAGGTGTGAGAGAAAGAGCACACCTGTATAATTCTCAATAGACCCATTGAAAAAATACTTTTTAAGCTTCATAAAAGTAGACGAAGTGAGCACATTATCAAACCCAGGTTCATGAAAAACCCCAAATCCTCTTGACCTCCAAAAGCTCTGGAAGCTTATTCCATCCCCTAATCAATTGTTTTATCAAACTGAAACCTTGAATAAACCAACATTTCACCAGATCTACAGAGACACCCAATTTCACTCGATTAGGTCAATATCAAACCTAGAAAACACAAAATCAAACGAAACAAACATCAATCTAACTTATATGAAACAGAGATTCGATTACTTTCATGATTGCTTCTTAGCGGAAGGGATTCATATGAAGTAATTAGAAAATAGAGCAAGAAATAATATCTTTTCTAGGAATCGATTTAGGTTTTATCTCTAGAATTAAAATAGGGAGGAGTTATTGATTAATAGAGGAGAATCGGAGAAAGATTTGTATAGAGGAGGTGGTTGAAAAAAAAGGAGTTTAAACCCAAAACTGCCATCCAATTGGGTCATTTAAGGTTAGATGGCCCTGATCATTTCCACGGTACAGAAGTACCATGGAAATAATCCAAGCCTTCCAAAGCACCCCTCGTCGTACGCGTCAGTGGAATGGACGTCTGAAACCAAGCAAAGATGGATTGTTTTTTTTATTATTATAGATAGATAGGAAGGTATGGAAAATGGTGTTTTTTCAACCCCTAATTCCTTCAATTACTTGAATGATGCAAACCTTTTGATTTCTCATATTAATCCCTTCACATTCCTTATTTTGAGCAGCAATTGAACCCTCTATCATAGTTTTAAAACCCACAGTAAGATTTGTAAAGAAACTGCATCAGAAATTCAAATTCCAAGGGATGATGGAGTGTTGGTTCTTATATGTCAGCATGACTGCGTGTTCTTTCCCTTCAAAGCTTCAAGAGGGAGAGAGAACAAACTCGAACTTTGCACATATTTCATTTATACTTGTTGTTGCTTTGGTTTGTTGTCTGCTATTGTTGTTGGTTTCATTTCTCAATTTTACTTAGTTCAGTTATACTTGTTATTGCTTTGGGTTTGATTTGCTATTGCTGTTGATTTCATCTCTCCTAAATTGCGGAAGATTCGACTTCTGAGGTATACACATCTCTCAATTTTATCAAATTAAGCTTTGGGTCTGTTTAGTTGGCATTTTCTCATTATATAGGACCCTACCAGGGTCATATGTTTCATAGTTGCACCCCATCCAGATTAAATCAGGCAAATGCCCTTCATGAACTATAGTTGACGTGGCAATGTGGGAATCTGATCATAACTCCCAACTGAATCCTTGAGGTGTTTATAGTTTTCTAAGTGATTTTATGTCCAAAACTGTAATATTTATAGGATATTTCAAACACCATTTGAAGCGGACAACAGATATTACCTCTGGCTCTGTAATCCAAAATCCAGATTACGTCAAGAACAATATCTGGGGCAAAAACTAAAATACCCCTTTTATAGTTACTCGTAATTCTTACATTAAAAGACTTCATTTTTTGATTGTAAAAGAAAATGGGTATGATTAAAACTAACAAAATGAAGCTAAAGCTAATCAACTCAAAACAGCAAAAAAAAAAGGAAAAAGTAAGAATTAAATGTCCTTTAAAGTTTAACTTACAATGGGAAGTTTGAGGGGAGGTGGAGGTAAGGGAGTGATTATGATGGAATTTGATCGGTAGGAAGGCAGGAAACATTACCTGCCCCTGAATCCTCGTGTTTCCACTAGAGTTCGTTCTTGAACCAATCCCACAAACACAAAGTACGCGACGATCCCAGCCATTGGTTCTCTTTCCTCGATCTCTCTCCTCGGTCTGCATCCGCTCTCCTCTCTATCTCTCTCTCGCTGTAGGGGCTTTGGAAGAGATGTGTTTTTTGTTACTTTAGATTTCCATCTAATTTGGCTTTAATAGACATATTATCCCTCGAGATCGACTTGGTAACTGAACAACTGAGATTGATTTTTTTGGGGACAAATGTTTATGCACCAATGGTCTCAGCCCCGTTTTTTTAAGCCAAATTCGTGTTTCATATCCGAAATGAGTGCAAACGCATTATTTGTAAGATTCCGTTAGGTTTGAGTTTTAAAAATTAAATTTTTTTTTTTTTGTTTTTTTGTGATTATTAATTGTTTTAGCTTCTTTCTTTAACTTAGGAAACATATTATACCCCCTTTGAACTAAAATTTTATGCCGATTATACTCGTCCTTGGCGCTTGAATAAGAAGGATAACTGGATATACGCGAGTTTGATACAAAGAAACTAATACTATGTTGTTTTTATTTTTCGTGAGGTAACCTTGATGTGTTCTCAGTGCTAGTTGTCAGTTCGTCTTACTAAGGATAATTTTTTAGGGAATGGAACGTAGCTTACGAACTATTGGGATCTTCATATCCAAGCGGAAACACTAGCGTGGTTGTCTCAATATATTATGATATCCAAGACAACATCAAATGACTTACATGACTTAGGATTTTAATTTGTACTTTTTGAATAAAACTACTAGTTTGGGTACTTTTTTTAATATAGCATTGTGTTTCAATCCTTGGTGCTCGCCCACGTTAACTTTTATTTTAATTTTTTTGTTTAGTTTTCTGTTTCAGATTATTGAAGATAGTGCACTTTTTGTGTTGTAAGGGGATATGGTGTATTATGGTTTTACCGCCAGGTAGACTGCGATCAAGACAGAAAAGGTGAATAATTCCAAATAAGTTAGCAAACACCATCAATCAATTATGTACTCATGTTAGAAAACCTAAACCTCACGTGAGTGATCATGTTAAGGGTCCCAGAGATAGTACTGTACTCCACTTAGCAAACAAACAATCAATCAATGTTAGGACCAAACCTCTAAAAAATAAAAAGACGTGTGAATAATTCCAAACAATCTAATTACAACTATGTAATTAAAACAAATCTTTAGCAAACAAATAACATGTGCATAGCAATAAATGATAACGCATTCCTACACACATTGTCAAAAATGATTCTAAGTTTCAACAATTTTGTCATACTTAAAACGAAAAAAGATTTAAAAAGCGTGATATTTCTAGTCACTGTGAGAGGTCATAATCTAATATAATCACTGTCTAGACTATTGTTTTGTCTTATCGATTTCCCTGTTCCGGGAAGTAGTAGTCTCCTCCTGCAAATGCATAAAAATCAACAATGAGAAACTTAAACCTTTCCACATTTAATTCAATATGAATCCGAATTTGAAAAAGAACTGTAAAGCTGCAGTAATCGAGGTGAATAGTTTCTATACATAGTTCAATTACAATTAACGAAACGTAGTGTTTGGTTTCTGAAATTATCCTAGCAATAACTAAAATTTTCTTTAAGAAGAGGATCCTACTTTAAACTATATTTATATCATATCGTTTTAAACCTAAGTTTAGAAAAGCAATTTTAGAAACCCTTTTCGTTATGGACTATATCCGTCCCTTTGAATCGCTTTTTCCGGTACAATACGATGACATTTTGCACAATACCCATATCTCCCCCTAGCCTAACTTGCTAATGGCAGTCTTACTATCTTGTTGCAATCTAGACATTGTCGGGTCCTAGGTCTAAGAACTTCATCTACAAACAGAGATTTCCTTCGGAATAACTCTCACCGCTTTTTTATGTCTAGGCATAGAACTATAGGTAAGGTATTCCAGTCCCTTGTACTACCTGAAGGTTGTACTTTGTTGTATTTGAAATATAAAGAATATTTTACATTTCAAGTAGTGCAACCCAACGGTTAAAAAGTGGAATTTTCCTTTCGCTTCATAAAATAACCAAGTCTTCTCCTCAGGTTGCGTTTTCATATCTCTCAATCTCGCTGTCAAAATACTTAAGGGTGTCATTCATATTGAAAGTATTCACCTGATATTGATTTCCTAAGGCCCGCAAGCGTCATACTAATCAACCTCGTCCTCCCTCCCCATAAAAAATTCACGACTATCAAAAGTCTTACTCTCTTGTTTAAAAAATCAAACAATTAAGCCATTAAAATATTCAAAAAACAATACATTCCCTTGTTGTTGGCCTCTAGATAAAATAATAACCATTAATTTCCCCTATATCTTTCTCCCAAATCAGCAATAAACATTACACAAGGATTCCCCCAAATCATTCACAAATCGCCAAATAAAACCCCCACCTATCGATCTTGCCAATTCCTCCAAACCCCTTGCGGGAAACACAACAGATCAAATTCGAGTCCAACCGTACCACCCCAATTAGCTGGATTTATTATGGTTCCTCAGGAAGGACCCAATCTCTGGCTTCCTTTGGCCAAAACTGATACCCTAGTTGGACTTCTCCAAGAATGTCATGATCGAATCTTCTTACCTCATGGTACTGGAAATGTTCATCACTTCCATGTCACTTTCCGTAACAGAGGGTGTGTTGTTATTAGATCAGAGTGGGGGAACAGCTAGACCGGGTCAGGGCGATGGAAAAGAGTATCAGAGAGAAAGAGGAGTTGGGGAGTGGAGTAAGATTGGAGAGAGCCACCCCACAGTTATAGAGAAGAACCGGAGAAGGATTTTGTCTAAATGAGTTTTTAAAATCCAAACTACCTCCCAGTGGGCAATTTAGGGTTGGAATATCAGGGCCTTCCAAACCAAAGCACGCCTCTCAACGCATAGTGGAATGAAGTCCTGAAACCAAAGAAAAATATGGGCCTGTTTTATTATGATTAAGAATATGCATATTAAAAATGGTGTTTCCATATGGAGTTACTAATGGAAATAATTACGGGGCTAGATTGCCTAATCGTATCATACTGCTACAGAGGTATTCTTTCTGCCTATTCTTGTTCGACTATAGAGGTCAACGGAATGTGTCGTTTTGGGATCTAACTAAATATTATATTCGTCGCCTAATAACTACCAGAACACAAT
>JACGCM010001942.1:0-27447 GCA_014058105.1 Kingdonia uniflora
CTTGAACTCCTAAAATCAGATACGAAACTTGGATGTAATTTAATAAGAAAGAAATAGCAAATAGAGCTGGTATCATATTATGGTTATCATATTAAAAAAAAATAGAAATTGGATTTATATATTGTGAGAAACATGAAAATAGCCAAAGGAAAACGAGGAATTGAGGTGCAAATCGGTGCCTGTTACGAGAGATGACAAGAAGTTTAACGAAGGTTGGAGAGATGGAAAGAATCGTTCAGCGAAGAGAGAGTTGTCGTGAAGTGTAGTTCACAATTAGAGAAATGCCAATTTGCTGTCGTGAAGTATTTGAAAATCGAATCTAAAGCACTTGTACACACATTATTAAGCCCGGAGCAATACACTAAAACCCACTATCAAATTATTCAGATTGGATTAATAACGTTTTTGGGTCATGAAGTATTCTAGGGTTCGTGGTTGAGGGAGGGAGAGAGAGAAGAGATGTTTTAGGGAAGGAGATAGAGTGGTTTGGAGAGGAGAGAGAGAAGAGAGAGGAGTTTTGGTTTAGTTATTTTGACTTTTTTTATTTCTCCTACTGCTGCATCAAATCTATGTCATCGTTGGATTGGGTTTTTTAATGCATGTGAGGAGTGTGCAGAAAATGTGTTTAAGCAAGAGTGTACATGGAGATGTTCTATATATATATATATATATATATTTTTTTTTATTTGCACCTTCAATCTCAATTGTAATAGTCCCAGTGCCTTTGTAAGGCGTGATCTAGTCTTTGGTCAGTGATGCCAATATGATACTTGTTCTAAAGTGTCAACATCGTAGGCATATAATGTGAGCAATGACTTATTATTTTTCCTTTTTGTAATAAAATTCTTATTTTTTGCCTTATGAAAAATAATTTACTTATGAGGATCCAACTTAATAAGTTAGACTCACATTTTTACTTACCTGGGTTGTTATTCCATCTCAGAAAGTTTTTTTGAGATAATCGATAAATTATTTTTTACCTTTTCAAAAATAAGTACTTAAATCCTTTACGATAACGAATTTGACTAATAAGTCAGGCTCACATTATTTGGACAAAGGTTGAGGGAAGAGATGGTATCCAGAGGCGGATCTACAGAGAGTTCAGAGTGGGCAGTTGCCTACCCTAAGAATTCAAAATCTTATCATTACAATTAATATATTGTATATTTTACACAAAGCCTAATGAAAAGTATACCTTTGCCCACTCTAAACTTTCATAATTACAGAACTATGCTAACTTTGCCACCCAAACTTGTAACAGTGTGGTTATTTTGTGACTAAAGCACAAGCAGTAAAGTCGAGCTCACATTAGACAAAAAAATAAATACTCACTTCGCGAGTCTCTTTTCCTTAAATTAATGCCTCTATCTCTCTGCGATCTTCACAAAAAATACAGCTTCATTCAAGAAAAGTGAGCTTAGCTTTATTCTTTCTTCTGTACCAACGAGGGATATATGGGCAATCATTCTGATGAAATTATCTGGCTGAAGGCAAAAGATTGAAGATGCAATAATTAAACTAAGGAAAATCAACTACAAATTTATTTAATCTCTTTACTAAGCTAAACTTAAAAACAAATTTAACCCAACCAACCTAAGAAAACAACTAGAATAACTCTCCTTATAAGCATAAGAAGACTCGTCACAATTAAAACTAATAGAACTTAGAAACCCTAATTCTAGAATAATTAGGAATCCTTCTAATCTAAAAAATAAGAAAATAATCCTTATTAACTTTGTGTTCGAAAATAAGGAAAGCTCCCCAAAAATAAAACTAATAATTAAATAACAAATAGAAAGACAGTGAGGTGTAGATGACAGGTACGTGGTACGTGTAAATGACCACCTATCAACTCTCCAGGCTTGAAAAAATGACCTCGAATTTTAGATAAACAATGTATCCATGTAAGAGGTGGATGCCTTCTTATCGAATTCATCAAACACGAACACATACTTTGAACCTCGGATTCTTCCACAAAATTTACCAAATTCAGGCAATTTACCAATTGATGTTGCGATAGTGTTTTCACAACTTCTCTTTATACCAAAACCTAGCAAATGACGTGTTCTGAAAATTACTTGTAATTTTGTCTTTTCGTGCCGCTTGATTGACATAACGAGCTTCAAAGTTCTCCTAGGTGGGATCAGTAACGTCGATAAATCTGGCAATTGAAACTTTTCCTCTTTAAAAAAGTCGTCGTAAGTTCGCCTCTTATCAGTTTAAAGGCCCCAAGTACGTAGTCATCTGAGTACTCATCAAACAGGGGAGGTAAGCCTCCATTGTTAAAGTTTAAATCGTGAACCCCATAAGCATCACTAAAATCCGAGTTTTCGATTCTAAATCCAAAACAATAAAAAAAATTCTCAACCATCGCTCCCATAATTTGGAATTCTCGTTTAATTCTTTTTACTGATTCTCGATGCGCTCAACACGTGCTTTAAAATGAGTAGTTTCCCATCGATTTCTTCTCGCCATTGGAAAAAAAAATCTGATTGAAGATGGAACGAACGAAAGAAGAAAAGCAATTTTTTTTACCAGATGGTATCACATACCCCAAAGAAATACACTTGCCTATGAGCTGTCCTTAGTAGCCATGAAAGATGGGAGTAACTATCATATACCAAACTAGCCTTAGGAAGACTAAGGGTTTCACGCTCTTTCCACCTTTAAGATTGAGCCATCAATAAGTAGAACAATTAAGATGAATTTTGAAACCTTTATAAGTCAAATAAATTTTATAAATTTTTTACTATTACGAGATGCTTCACGGATCAGCCAAGTGTAGATGAAGGAAGGTGGTTTTACTTACCTAGGATACAATACTTCTATGTTATTCACTATAGTAAACTCATACTCCCTCCCTCTTGAGCTTTTCCTCTCCTTGGTTTTTTCACCGATGTGGCAAAAAAACCTAGTAGTGGGGGTGTTTATAGAGGATTACTCTCTTGCTTAAAGATTAAGCATAAATTTATCCATGATTCTCCGCCTCCGTTTCCAAGGGATAAAATTATATTACCTCTTGGACACATGACACCTTATTACATATCCTTATAAACATGTCCTTTATTATTATGATAACCATGCATCTTGACAAATAGATGACATATGCCATCACGTGGCATCACTACACGACATGTGTCAAATACTCATATCGGTAGCCATGTGCATGCACCTTTTGGACACATGTCTCAATACAAAGCTCATTTTTTGACACATGTCACACAAGCATGAAGTCACCTGTTGGACATAAACATCAGTATTTCCGACTCATGTCACGCACTCTTCGTGACACCTAGTATTCCATGCATGACATGTGTCTCTAAATTTATGACTCATATCCCTCCCTTTTAAAGGTATGATTACCATGTATATGTAGACTAATAATGCCACCACCAAAAATCATAAATACACTTGAATGTCAAGAATGTCTAGTATAAATTTTTCTTGAAGAACAAATTTTCCAAAATCATTTGCTTTTAGTTTAGCTTTACTAATCACTTGGTTAGAGACTTCTTCGTAGGAGTTAAAGAGCTTCATCAAATAGTTGATATCTTTGAGAAGCCCTTGCAGAAAAACACAGATGTCATCAGCATTACAAAAATGTGAGTAGGGGAAGCAATACCTCAATAGATTGCAAATGGGGTAACGTTTCCAGCAGCAGTGGTAGAAATTTCTATACTAAGAACATCTTCAACCAAGCAAAAAAGAATTGGGGCAACGGGTCTCCTGGCCTAAGTCCTCTTTTGCAAATGAAATAGTCTTGATGCTTCCATTGACAAGTATAGACTATAGAGAGTTAGAAGAATGGAGAAGAGAGTTGTTCCGTGGAGGAGGGTACTTGAAAAGCCAAAATACTTGAGCACTTTGAAGACATGATACTAATGTGAGGTGTCCAAAGACTGTAGTATTCCAGTCCTTGTAGAATTCTTGAGGTGTAATTTGGTTCATAGAATTCTTGAGGTGTCTCAATTTGGTAGTAGCTGTGTACTTAGGGCAATATTCCGTTCAAGCATCACCAGATCTCACCCCCCCCCAATATGTATTGATGATGATGCCCTACACATAATTGTTGCATAAAATTCCAAAGACAATTCTTCCACGCCTTAGTTTCCCTTCTGAGACTCGTGAGACATCAAAAATGTTAAGGAGTGAATCAAAACCTCCAGCATAGGGTAGTATAAGAAGAAGTGAGTCAAAACCTCCAACATCATAATTTTACTCTATGTCAAGTTTGCACGTAATCCTGAGGCCATCTGAAAGCTTGGTAACATAAGCTGGAGATGTTGTGTTTATGACGTAAGAGAGCGAAGTTGGGAGTGTCGGCAACAGCTCGTTCTGATCTGCCTTGCGAAGAAGATAGTCATCTGCGAAATGAAGGGGGGCAATCTCGATCTCCTTTCATTCCCCTAAACCCTTAAATCAGACTCAGTTCTAGCCCGATATTTCAATATGCTCAAAGCTTTCCCCGCCATAATGAACAAGAAATGAGATATTAAAGGGTCAATATGTTGAATCCCCCTAGAGTTGAAAAAGGACCTGTCGGAATCCGTCATCTAAGACTAGTTATGCTCAAAACACAGGCCCGGTCCATGGGGTGTACGAGGCGTGCGACCGTACAGGGTCAAAAAAATAAAAATGCCAAAAAATATTTTATGAAGGAGGACTATATTATACTTTAGCTTAGTTTGTTACTGCCTTTTGTTGTTAGTAAGAGGTTAAAGTTCAAGTTCTAACAAAAACAAAAATAATAAAAATTTATGTTCCATTTTAATTTTCGCACGGGGCCTTACAGCTACTTGGGCCTGCCCTATATAACATATACTTCTTTACATGTTAAATCCTTGATGTTCATGGTCCTTGTCTTAACTTTAATTAAATGGGAGGCTGAGATAGGAGATGGGAGATTATAGTTATAACGTAAAGCCAAAAGTAAACAAATAACAATTTATAATCCTAATATCCATGCTGTGATGTACTTCATTCTGTGGCAAAGTTACTGACAATTGTCTTTGTATTTGATGGATCACGTGGTCGTTACAATGCCTATGTAGGCGATCGCATCTCTACCTCTCAGGTCCTCTCTCTCTATTTTAGTTATTTCTATTTTATTTATTTTTATTGCATTATAATTAGGAGAAGTCTCCTAATTAGAGTCTAGCTAGGGTTCATTTTTGCTAGGTCTCTTCACTTATAAAGAGAGCCTAAGCTTTATTTATTTTGGGTAGAGTTGGTTTGAGAGAGAAAGGCTTAGCCTTAGAGAGAGTGATGTAGAGTTTGGGGTAAACTCATTAGCCTAGGTTTTTGGTTTTATTTTATGCGATTAAGAGCGATTTAGTAAAAATGAGTTTTAGTTTAGTTTTAGTTTTAGTTTTAGATTAATTGTGATTGTTAGAAAGAGCTTCTGTTATAGTTTCTATTAGTATTCAAAATATATTATTAGGTGGGAATTAATTATATTCTTGCTTGCCCCAGAAAGAGCCTGAACTATAACTATTGCATGATATCCTGCAGGAAGACTTATCATAGCTGATACAAACAACAGTATAATCAGATATTTAGACTTGAAAGATGGCAAACTTCTTACCTTAGAGCTAAAAGGAGTTCAACCTCCTTCACAGAAATCCAAATCCTTGAAACGCCTAAGAAGGCGGGCGTCAGCTGACGTGCAGACCATTACGGTCAAAGGTGGCTCATCATTAGAAGGCAACTTGTATCTTAATATATCAGTACCTCAAGGATACCATTTCTCTAAGGTTTTCTCTCAGTAGATATAAACTCCTTTATTTGATCATTACTACTTCGTTATGTGTACTAGCAGTTCATCTGCTCATATCTTATCTAATCTTATGCGCATTTAATAAATACAGGAAGCCAGAAGCAAATTAATATAGAAACTGAGCCGGCAGATGCACTGGCTATTGAACCTTAGATGGGTACTCAGCACAGAAGGGTCTGCATCACTTCACTTCAGGAGAGCTTCTCTCAGAGTGCCACAGGAAGAATTAATGCAAGGTGCGCCTACAATTTAAAGGCTTTATTTCAATTTTCTGTTAGCAATCAAAACTAATCCTAGTTGTAGAAAGAAATGATGGGATTTCATCTCTTTCTTCGAAGTGTAATTTAGTTCTGGAGTTGCTGATGGTTTTACCCTACATGGTGATCCCCTCTTATATACTGGGATGACAAGTAATATTAAAAATGTTTCAAAGAAGTTGGTTTGAGAGAATTTGATGGCCATTACTACCAATTTATCTATCTGACATCTTTCTATGACTCTTTATCGATTGTTTAAATCATCTAAATAATGAAATCTTGTGAGGAACTTTCAAGTAAATATGACTTTATCGACTTAGCTGTTGTTTCTAGTTGTAAAGTTGACTATGGACCCAATCTAACTTTACCAAATGAACATTGTGTATAATCATCATGAACGCTGAAAAAATTAATCCTTTGTTATGCTTGAGGAGGAAATCAAAAATGCCTTACTTGTCCTTCCAGTATTGTGCTTCGAGGTTAGCGTACTCCTCCCGATTCGTCTAGTTGGCATTATTCGGATAGCCTAGTTGTAAAGTGATTAAGTCTCATAATCTGAAATGACTAAACATTTCAAAACTCTGAAAGTGTATTTAACATTAGAGTTGATGATGTCTATGAAAGAAATGATATTATCATTCTTGCCCACGTAGATCCAATGATGTAACGTATTTTGCAGGTTTACTACTGCAAGGAGGACGAGGTTTGCCTTTATCAGTCCCTGACTTTTGAAGTACCCTTCAGAGAAGAAGTATTGGATGCTAGCTCTGCCGAAATCATACTTCCATTTGTTGTGAAGCCGAAAGCCACCATAGATTCTATTCAACTACAAACACTCAGGTAGCTAAAATCATCATGTATACTCATTGGTAAGACCCTTGATTTCTTCCATCATCTTAATGGCCAAATTCTTTTAGTGGTTGAGAAAATCTAGATATCCCTAAGAAGTTACATTGCTTTTGAGAATCTAAAATGTTCTGGCAAACTTCCAATTTTCCAAGATATTAATGAGTTTATTGTTTTGTTGTTCATTATAAAACTTATTATGTTATTGGAGAAATAACTGAAGATTATACATAAGAAAGGTACAAAAATATGACAAAAAACTTGAAACATTTTTCTTCTTGTGTATGCACCTGTATTCTTTCCTAGAAACCATGGCATGTTGCCACATCGCTGGAAACTGGATTTTGGACTGGGGTTTTACCGGTTTAAAACTGTTTCGTTTATTTTAGAACGAAAAAAAATCAAGTGTGTTTTGGATTTACCCGCACATGCAAGCAGAACATGGTGTGTACTGCGTCTGCAGTTCACATGATTACCCTAAAGATTTGTGGAGAAACAATTTGGCTTGGATATGTTGGAGAAAATCCTTTCGACTTTTCAATCTTCGAACCTACTCTTGCAGCAGTGTACAGCACTACAGACACAAAATTTTACAGGGCCTGAAGAAACATGAGAGGCCTACTGGAAGTACATGAGAGCTTGATGGAGGTAGGCATACAGGGAAAAGGCAAAGGATAAGGCAAAGACCGTGTCATAATAACGGCAAGTGTAGAGGAGGTTGGCACTAAAATGCAATCAGGGTGACAATGTATCCGTGGGAGCCTGAAGATCCAAGATCACCAAAAGGAAAGAAGTCCAGAGAAAGTCGGAGGTAAAGACAAGAATCCACTAACTGAAGAAGGAAATGACTGCAGTGGATATGGTGTACCTAGATGAAAATAATGTTGTTATGGTCATATCAGATTTCCTTAAGGACGCTGAAATGCTTAGTCCTTCTTCCAGGGACTGGAAGTGATATAGCCTCATTTATTAAGCAATACAATAAAGATGCCCTTCATTTTCTACATGATTCAATTGGTAGGATAATAGGCTAGTTAGATTTACTCAAGTCGAGTGAGGCTCCTCGAATACCGCACACGTTTGTGATGCGAGGAGGTTGTGTTATTAGAAACTCTTTGGATATATTTGAAGGAGTTAAACTCATAGGACTCCTAAAGTCAAAAAGAGTTGTTGTTGGTTTCTATTCTATCATGACTTGGAGAGGAAGCTAACTTCTAATTACAAGGATTCTAATTAGTAACTCTTCTCCTATAAATATAGAGGTATGTTCTATGTATAGAACTAGTCTTTTG
This sequence comes from Kingdonia uniflora, assembly GCA_014058105.1. Classification (NCBI taxonomy): domain Eukaryota; kingdom Viridiplantae; phylum Streptophyta; class Magnoliopsida; order Ranunculales; family Circaeasteraceae; genus Kingdonia; species Kingdonia uniflora. The sequence continues at coordinate 8,172 of JACGCM010001942.1, forward strand.
TGAGCAAAATTCAAGAGAGAATTTTGTGTGAGGGAGAGTTGTAATTTGTCTTCTATAATCTAGTGAATTACCGGCTCGCTGCTGAAGAGTGGTTTTGATCCTAAGGGATTTCCACTATTGAATATTGTCTTCTGTACTTTACTTTTCTCTCTCTCATTTATTCTTTTTAGTGTCGTTAACTTGGGGGATTTGAGGGTTATTCCGCGTGTGAGTTAGTCGACGTAATTCACAACAATTGGATCAAGAACGTTTGGTTGTGATGAAGCGATCCAAACCTAATTCCAAGAAGTTTTCAATGGTGTGGAGATGAACAAATTGGGCTCGAAGTTCGATGCGGAGAAATTTGATGGTAGAGTAACTTTGGTATTTGGCAATGTGAAGTCAAGGGTTCTTGGTAAGAGATAATTTACTTAAGGCTTTGTTGGGGAAAGAGGCGAAACCAAAGGAGTTGGCAGATCCAGAGTGGGAGGAGCAAGCGTGTGACACGATCCGGATGTGTTTATCTAAGGAGATCAAGCATAAGGTCGTAACGGAGTAGTCGGCATCGATTTGGTGTAAAAACTCTCCGATGAGTATTTGTCTAAGTCTCTAACTACGCGGGTAAATGCGAAACTAGTTCTTTCTTTTACCATTTTCAAGATAGGGACTTCAATGGCAAACCATTGTAATGGTTTTACAAAGTTGGTCGCAAATCTTCTTGAGCAAGGAAAGGAGACGAAAGACGAGGATCAAACGTTTATTCTTCTAAAGTTCTTTCCTAGTTCTTATGAGCATCTAAACAAACTATTATTTTCGGTAAGGAAGCTCTTAAGCTCGTTGAAGTTTCTAGTATCCTAATTTCTGATGAGGAAAGAAGGCTTTAGGGGAAACTGATCAAGTCGAGGATTTGGTGGTAAAGGGAAAGACTAAGGGAAGAAAGACGGGGGATGTTCTTCTAGGTCAAAGTCTCAATCTTGGAAGAACTTGAATGCTTCGAGTGCGGAAAGTTGGGTCACTTTAGGCGAGATTGTCCTTCGAAAGGGAAAACAAAGAAGAAGATTGCAAAGATTCAACTAGTGTTGCTGAAGACTCGGATGTTCGGAAGGCACGATTTTGTCGGTATGTAATCTCAGTTCATTAACTCGTGATGAGTGGATCTTGGATAGTGCATGTTCGTATCATATGTTTCCCGTAAGGGAGTGGTTTGATTCTATGAGGAGTTGAATGGAGGATCAGTTACAATGGGCAATAACACTGCTAGAGAAACTGTTAGCATATGATCTATCAATATCAAGATGCATGATGGGATTGTGTGGACATTGACAAAGGTACGACATGTTCTGGATTGGGTAGGAATCTTTGTCTCTCTCGCTACTTTAGACAGACTGATCTATTTCGGGTAACGGTCAGATGAAGGTGGTTTGTGGTTCCTTGGTAGTCATGCACGGTAACATAAGCAATAACAACCTTTATGTTATGGTAGGAAGTACTGTTCAAGGTGGAGTTGCATTTGCTAAAGCGGTTGACTCGGCTTATTTATGGCATATGCAGTTAGAGCATATGAGTCAGAGAGGTTGGAGGCTTTAAGCAAGCGAGACTTGCTTGGAGATGTGAAGTCGAGAAGTTGGAGTTGTGTGAGCACTATTTATGGGAAACAACATCGGCTCAAATTTAACAAGGGCATCACAAAACCAAGGACACTCTTGGTTACATACATTCTGATGTTTGGGGTCCTTTGGCAGTTATATCGAAGGGCGGTTCCAGGTACTTTGTCACATTTACTAATGATTTTTAGCATTATGTATGGGTATACCTAATGAAGACGAAGGATCAACTTTGTGATTTTTAAGCGATTAAGGCCAAAGTTGAGAAGCAGACAGGGAGGAGCATTAAGCGGATTCGGTCCAATAATGGAGGTGAGTACAAAAACGATCATCTCCATGAGTTCTGTGAGGTAGAAGGAATAATAACTCGATATTGGTATGTGGTTAAAACTCCACAACAAAATGGAGTTGCATAACGGTTGAATCGTACGATACTGGAGAAGGTACGATGCATGCTATCTAACTCTGGATTGGATAGAAAGTTCTAGGGTGAAGTAGTTAATACTGCTTGTTACTTAATCAATCGATCTCCTTCTACATTGATGATTGCAAAACACCGTATGAGTTATGGTCGGGGTCTTCAACAGATTACAGTGGGTTACGAGTCTTTGGATGTCGAGCTTATTACCATGTTTGTGAAAATAAGCTTGATCCTCAAGCCAAAAAAACAATTTTTCTGGGGTTCGGGAAAGGGGTGAAGGGATACAGGTTATGGTGTCCAGAGTCGCTGAAGATTGTAATCAGCAGAGATGTGACATTCGACGAATCTTCTTTGTTTAAGAAGGTTGAGACTTGAGATGATGTTTTGGTTGATGTTCCGCAGGTGGAGACAAATACTCCAGGGTTATTTTTATTGAACCCAACTCTGTTAAAGTTGAAAAAATGGGGTAGATCAGCAGCAGGAACATCAAGAGCTTCCAATAACAACGGGAAGCGAAATTCAGCAATAACAAGGGCCATCTTTGGCAAGTCAGAGAGACAAGAGGTCGACTTAGAGTATTCCACCTGTACGCTACAGGTATGAAGATTCGGCACAACCTAGTATTGAAGTCGGTCCTGAAGAAGAACCAGATATGAGTTGTACAACGACTTATGCACTTATTCTATTTAGTGAGGAGTCGTCCACCTTTCACAATGCCATTCATGATGTAGATAGTGAGAAGTGGAAGGAGACTATGGCTAAAGAGATGAGTTCGTTGAAGAAGAATAGTACATGGGATCTGGTAGAGTTACCGAAAGGGAAACGCGCAATTGGGTGTAGATGGTTATACACGCTAAAGGAAGGTATCGGGGGTGAGAAAGATGTGCGGTACAAAGCAAGGCTAGTCGCGAAAGTTTTCGCACAAAAGGAGGGGATTGACTATAATGAGTGCTTTCACCGGTAGTGAAACATACATCTATCCGAGTTTTTTGTTGCTAGTTACTTTGTATGATCTTGAGTTGGAGCAACTCGATGTGAAGACAACCTTTTTACATTGGGATCTTGAGGAGTGTATATATATGCGTCAGCCGAAAGGTTAGGTGGTCCAAGGTCAAGAAGATATGGTGCGGAAGGTTTCTAAATCTTTGTATGGGCTAAAGCAGTCTCCAAGACAGTGATACAAGAAGTTTTACACGTTTATGGTGAGACATGGATTCACGAGTAGCGGGTATGATTGTTGTGTTTACTTTAAACAACAATCTGACGATTATTTGATTTACTTGCTATTATATGTTGATGATATGCTCGTGGTTGCAAAGAGTATGGTGGAGATTAACAAGGTGAATACTCAACTCAGTGCAGAGTTTGAGATGAAGGATCTTGGTGCAGCGAAGAAGATCCTTGGTATGAGATTTGACGCAATTGAAAGAAGGGACAGCTGGGTTTATCGCAGCGAAGTTATCTCGAGAAAGCCCTATCTCGGTTTGGGATGAAGGAAGCAAAACCAGTGAGTACTCCACTGGCGGCCCACTTTCGTTTATATGCGAGAAATTCTCCTAGTACGGAGAAGGAGAGATTCTATATGGCTTAGTTTCGTATGCGAGTGTCGTGGGTAGTGTTATGCACGCTATGATTTTCATTCGTCCTGATATAGCCCAAGTTGTCAGTATGGTGAGCCGTTATATAACTAATCCTGGAAAAGAACATTGGCAAGCTATGAAGTGGCTATTGAGGTACCTTAAGGGTACAGTTGATGTGGGTATGATGTACGACAGAAACGGTAGTTCAACACGGCAGCTTTACGGTTATGTGGATTTTGATTGTGCGGGAGATTTAGATAAACGACAGTCTACGTCTTGGTATTTATTTACTTTAGTTGATGGTCCAGTTAGTTGGAGGTCGGTGTTGCAATCGACGGTGTCTTTATCTACGACGGAAATAGAATACATGGCGGCAATGGAAGTAGCGAGAAAAGCTTTATGGATGCGCAAGTTAGTTGGTGACTTCGGTGTTTTTCAGAAGACAATGCAGATTTTCTGTGACAGTTGGAGTGTCATTTACTTGGCAAAGAACCAAGTCTATCATTCGAAGACGAGGCACTTTCCTATCAAGCATCATTTTATCCGGTAATAGATTTCTTTGGGTGATATCTTTTGTTGAAGATGATACGAAGGAGAGTCCATCGGATATGTTGACTAAGGTGGTTCCGTCGACCAAGTTTGAGTATTGCTTGGACTTGGTCAATATCCTACATCTTTGAGCATCGAAAGGCGCACGGTTCTGTGACGGGTTGGCGGTTTGATTAAAAAGGTCAAGCCAATGTAGAATTTGTTGAAGACAAGGTTGTGGCTCGACTCTTCATCAAGGTGGAGAATTGTTAGTTAGATTTACTCGAGTCGAGCGAGGCTCCTTGAATACTGCACACGTTTATGATGCGAGGAGGTTGTGTTATTAGAAACTCTTTGGGTAGACTTGGAGTAGGAGTTAAACTCTAGGACTCCTAAAGTCCAAAGTAGTTGTTGGTTTCTATTTCTATCATGACTTGAAGAGGAAGCTAACTTCGAGGTATGTTTTATGTTTAGAACTAAGTCTTTTGTGAGCAAAATTCAAGAGAGAATTTTGTGTAAGGGGAGTTGTAATTTGTCTTCTATAATTCTAGTGAATTACCGGCTCGCGCGCTGAAGAGTGGTTTTTGATCCTAACGGATTTCCACTATTAAATATTGTATTATGTGCTTTACTTTCCTCTTTTTTGTTTATTCTTTTTGGTGTCGTTAACTTGGGGGATGTAGGGGTTATTCCGCATGTGAGTTAGTCGACGTAATTCGCAACAAATAACACTGATTCCTTACAGCACTATTAGCTTTTTGCGCCACTTCTCTTGTATATATTTATTTTTACGGATTTGTTCTCTCATCGAGCACTACTTGAAACACCATTGGAGCGAATGTCTGTCTAGTAGACTGCGATACAACCCATTTCATATTCAGAGATTAGGATTAATTCACTAGTCTAACTTTGGGTGTGCCCTATTACAAGTATTTCTGGTCTAATGTCGTGTAGGCAGTTCGTGCAGAACGCACACCCATAATACAGGATATAACTGTATGGCGTATGTATTACTCTCCAATAAAACTGCCCAATTTGAAGGAGGCTACAAGTACATGATTTGATATTTGAGAACTTGATAAACCATGTTTTCACTGAAAAGAAATAAGATCGTACAGAAGTAGTTGTTACGATAAGTTCACCTTCCATGTCGCTCTTGTCATCTGGCCTGAAGATTCTGAGCCACTAATAATTAACGAATGTCAATGTGGAGATGATTGGTGAAGGTGGGAAAAAGATTGGGGAAGAGTTAGACTCACAAACAAAGATGTACGTATTTCGACTGGTCCAACGGCATTGCGTCACCAAACCTATTAGATTTAAGTGGGGGTTTATATGAAAACATTACGAATCTGGTGAAATTGTTACATTCCAGGCAAGACTAGTTACAAAAGGCTTTTCTCATATCCTGGTATTGATGATAGTAATGAAGTATGAAACTTAATTTTCCTGTGATGAGGGGAATAATATTTGGTTGCCAGTCATCCAATGACTGATGCATCTTAAGGAAGTAGAATGGCGGTGTCTCCGGCTGCTAGCTGACTAACTGTTCTGATGCGTATCTGTGCGCTGTTGCCACTACCACTGCGGCTGTCGTCCTTTAATCATATGGTAACTCTCCCATATCAAGGTTAAGCATGTGAACACAAGTCTGGTGCGTTAATAAGCTTCGGGGCATAACTATGAACCACAACATAAGAGAACATGTTTGTAATCATAGAAAAAAATGTTTGATCATAGTTCAAATATGAAATAGTATAAAACCTTCTCCCTTATCCCAACATTAGGATCTATAATTCTCTCTTCCTGTACCTAAAAAGATTAGCAAATATCTACTTAGTTTCCTAAATTATTTATGGGTCCCCTCTGTGGGAACAACACAAGCTAAACCCTAAAACCCCCCTACCAATGTAAGCCTTGTCACATTGTTTGAGCTGGATTTAAGAGTTTTAAGTGCCTAAACATTGTATTTGTAAAGTGAAGGAAGAATAATCCAGGGTGTGTTTGGGTTAGTAGAGGTTAGGGTGGTGTGGAATCATGTGGGTGCATGTGCATTGAGATGGAGAACATGTCAAGCAAAACCCTTAGAGAAGCTTAGGTACCCTACACCCACATTCATTGATCCTTATTGCCTTAGAAGGCTTGGTGGAGGGACCCCTTTAACCACCCTTAAAATGATTTCATATTATTCACATCACACACAAAGCCGCCTTCAAAAACATATAAAAACTCTTCTTCCTCCCCTAAAACTATCATCCAACAACTTGTGATAAGAAAAGTCTAAGAAGGTGTGTGCAAGCTCTCAAGATAACAAGAGTCCTGTACTTTGGATATCTTCAAATCATGGGAGCTTCTCTACAACCCCTTTTTTCCCTTGATGTTAAGGGTATGATCCTATCAAATAAGGGCAAGAGGATACAAAGGATCAAGAAGAGCAATGGAGGTCATGCATGGAGCACTAGAAGACCTACAAGAATTTTAATGATGAGAGGAGACTACTTCAAGACGGTTCTAGAGGGACGAACAATGGATTGGATAGAAAGGTTAGAGCCCTAAAGAAGCTTGTGCCAAATGGGAAATCCATGAGTTTGGATGGTCTTTTTAGGGAAACAGCTGATTACATAATGTTCTTAGAATTGCGAGTGAAGGTTATGCAGACTATGGTTAATGCCATGTCGTCACCTGGCTTTAACGGGTAATTATTCGATTGTGAAAATTTGTCTGGTTGATCGTGTACTTTAGTTGGAAATATTTATGATTGAAGTATCATATTTTGAATCAGATACTTCAAATTTATTTGTGGCAATTGTTATTCAATGTTATTCAATCCCATTCTAATTTTCATGTGTTTCGATCAATTGTAATTCAATCTCTTTCTAATTGTTGTGAGCATGTACTTAAGTTGTCTTTGCATCTTCAACTTTGTGTTTGTGTTTGTGTTTGTGTTGTTTACTGTAATGTTAATATTCACTATACAAAATATAGTCAGGTTGAGTAACGGCAGATGGATAGAAACTTTCAGTGAGGTCAGTGTGATAAATTTGTGACAACCTATCTGGCTAGGCCAGAGAAGAGGTAAACTGTTAAAGTACTCCGAGAAAACAAAAGCGGATCAAAGCACTAAGCAAAAAGGATGTCTAACTGTTTGTGAACTTTCTATTATTGGGGACTTGTGATATTCTTGAATGTTTGCTATGCTGATGAGAATGTTTCGAGCTAAATATAAAAGCACCCAAAAAGTCTGATATTTAGCTTTTAGGATGCATTCTTCTGGGCTTGGTTGTCTGTTTGATCACACCGTGCTTGATGTGTACTTCATTTTATTGTGCTTCCAAACCTCGCACATTTGGTTACACTTGCGACTGTTGTTTTACTTGCACAAAAGATAAGTAAACAAAAGCAAACTTGAGTGTGTTCAACCAAGCACAGCTACTGAAACCATTCATTTAAGATGGAAGTACACATCCATATTAGCCATTAAACTCGCTCTTTCCCAAGTCAACGTATAGCACTGCAAGTTTAGCTATTCCGCATAATTATATTTTTATTTTATTTTTCAACTAAACAAACAAGATTTTTTACATTTTAGCTTCAATATTTAGGTGCTAGATTCAGCAATTAGAATAAGTAATCAGAATTAGAATAATAAGAAGAAGAAAAAAACCTCTAAGACTCATCTTATGGATCTTGTTTTCACTTATTCTTTTCCAAGCCCGATTGACTGCAAAAGTTACAATGGTTCAACCGACGTTGGGCATAGAATTGAGAATTTACCTCTGGATCTGGATTTGGATTGGACACTAGACAAAACTAAACTGGATTGTATAATGACCTGTTTTCTAGTAGGTCGAAAACACGTCTTACACCAGTGTTAAGAATATATATTATGCAAGTACGAGAATAAATGACACAGTATCTAGCGTGGAAAACCTTTCAATAGGTTAAAACCACGACCTCTAGTGAGGATTTTGAAAAGAGAGAGAGTGTTGTATTACGGTTGACTAGTTATTACAGAGAGAAAGTGGAGTGATTCCAGAAAATGCAAGTATAATCTTCTTTAAGTATGTCATGCGTAAGAACTAGCCATCGACCCCCTTGCTCTCCCGTCCCTTTTCAGGTAGCTACTTATAGGTCTTATAATACGACCGCTGGGTACATTTAATGATGAACGTTATGGTCGTCTGAACTTGATGAGATTTCCTCTAACGTCCTGATATTTGATAAACGTTATGATCGTCTGAACTTGATGAGCTTTGATGAGATTTCTTGTAACGTCTTGATATTTGATATTTGCTGATCTGTAACGGCCTTCTTAATTGTACTTCAGACCGTTTGGAGAAGATACGATCTCTGGTGGAGTTCGCATGTATGCGAGCTATTTGATGAATAGAGGAGTATCTTCTGCAATGTGAGTTTAGAAAATGTTTCAAAGTCTCCGAACTGTTCTTAGGTCTTGGATTGTTGCTGATCCGAGCTATATCAATTCGGATATCTTACTGAGTACGGGGTTTTAGAAATAAGTCCATTACATATGCCCCTCTCAGTCAATAGCAGGAAGTACATGTGTGTGAGTGCTGTTGGGTGAGAAGTTTTTTTCGTCGTCATAAATGCTTCATTGAATGGTTCTATGAATCTGGAGAAAAAATGACTTTGACTGTTGGGCTTTTGAAAAGTCGGCTTGAGGCGCGCGTTGCAGTTTGAATTTTATGGGAAGTTGCAATATGCATTGAATGCTTCTGATATAAAAATGCTAACGTGGCGTGTCACTGTTCATCATTCTTCTCCTGTCAGTCGCCTGTACTATTTGGAAAAGGACTAATGGTGAGAACTCGTCGTCAAGCCAAAGAGATTAGGGTGCAAAATAAGATGAATATTTTGCAAGAAAGATATTTTGGTAAGCAGTCGCTCTCTCTGCCTACTCCTATTCCTGTTCCTCCCACCTTCCATGGTATGACGTGGGATGAAATGGTAGAGGCAGAGGAAGATTATCATAACATGTGGCGCTTCCACCATGTCGTTGTGCTGGCAAGTGACCGTCTGTCCTGTCTTCGGATGCTGGCCGAAGATGCCATGGAAGCGGAAGATGAGAAGGCTGGGGTGACTCCTGAAAGTACTGCCGATACCCCGCTGAAGATTGGGCAGTGTAAACGGTGGAGGTGCGTCGTCTTTGTCACCTGCGGAGGCGGTGGGGATACGGAGGCAGTTGTATCGGATTCACTGCCTTGTCTACTCCTGTACTCCACTGTTGTGCTGGATGATACGGGGCAACACAAAAACTTTAGTTTAAGTGTTCCACTGTCATTTTCTGAAGAACACAGTAGATCGTCTTGTAATAGAACAAACAGTCTGTAAAAATGTTCTGTTGTAATCGGAATTCCGAACTGAATGAAAACTTCTTATCTACTGACTTTTCTTCTATCTTGTCTGCTGAAAGTGTTTTCTACTGTATCTGAACTGTTTGTATGAAATAAACTTGTCGTCGGTAATATTTTTACACTTTTCGAACTAGTCCCTTGTAGAGTAGGTCGCTAGTACATAGTGTGTATTCTTCGGAGTCAGAGAATATCCTTGAGGATATAAGCATCTGACTTGTAGAATCATTGCTGGTGTCGAGCTGTATTCGTGCTCCTTGTGCAGCTTTAATTGTTGCCATATCTGTTTGAAAAGTTATTACGCATAATAATCTCTTCGCGCTATATACCCGTTCTGTTGGAATGGTATCTCCATAGTTTTCAGGAGCGACTGTGATCCTGATGAGATCTCGGATGCAATGGGTGAAGTATGATAGAGGAAGTAGAACTGTCTTGTTGCTGAACCATACGAAGTAATAGTTCGGTAGATGATGCCCGAAAAACGGATTGTAGAGGACGAGAGTATTGTTGAAGATCATTCTTTGTAAATTATAGGGTCGGATTCTCGACCATAATAAAATGATTTCTTTGATATTCTCTTGTCTCGAAGTGATCGGATGCAATATTATTGCGTGATTTTCTGCTGGTGTAGATCCAGAATAGGATGAGTGACAGCTGTGATAACTGTATTAGGGTTTTAACACAAGCTATATATAATGAGGCAAGGTCGTGTGGCTGCAGACTTTGTTGTTGTACGTGAATAACCGTACTACTGCTGATTTTCTTGGGCAGTGAACCTTGCTTAAAATAATGGTAGACAGGCAGGTAGGCGAGGTGGTTATAGAGCCAAGGGTCAGACGTGATAACAGAGTACGTAACCCCAAACATAATGATGAGGGTAAACGAAAAGACGTGCCTGCTGCGAGGGAGGATGCTGACGAGTGTCATCTAGAATCGAAGGGTGGTAATAAAAGTCGCCTCTCTACCTCCCACAATACTCATTTGTTTGCAGAGAAAGAGAGGGATATTTCTAGAGAAAGAAAGTCTTGTAACTTTGAACGTGGTCCGCCATTGCCATCTGAGTTGCCCCGGATAAACAAAGTTTTGTCGTCTGGAGTGAGAGTATCTGCTGGCGTTGTAGACTGTTGCTCTTCGAGTACAGGTTAGTGTTGTTTTCTTTGATTCTTTGAGTGGCTTGATATAGTTCAACTGTGATAGTAGTAGTTTTGAACTGTGTTGTCTCGTCTGGGGGAGGAGCCCTGAGGTTTGAAACATTCTGAAAAGAGCTCCTGCTGTTGTATTTATTTTTAGATGCGTTCTAAAAATATTAAGCCCAGTAGTAAAATAGTGATGTCCGCCGAGACTATGGAGTCTTGGTCGTCGAAGACATCTTCCTCTGATAGGACCGTGGACGATGCAGAGGTTAGAGATGTCCCTGCTATATATGTGTCTGCCGCTGAGATGGAGACTGGGGAATTCTTTTGTTATCCCGAACCTGGTAATGAGGTCAAGTGGTTCTCTAAGTATAGACGATGCTTAGAGGGGAGTTGGGGGCGTTACCTCAGTCATGGAAGTAAATGGTTTAGAACCATTATGAGGGATAATGATGGTATAGAACATTATGAGGTGCCCTCCTTGAAAAAGTGGAAAAAGGGGAAGGGTATAGGACAGGACGTAGAAGTCTCGTACTATAACGGGACTGGTGAGGAGGTCGTGGAAGAGGGGTTTCTCTGTTACCTCGGCCAGTTCGAATATGGCTTGAGAGTTCCCTTGACTTTTTTCCAGAAGGGGGTGATGAACTTATTGCATTGCTGCCCTGCTCAATTAAATAGCAATGTGTACGAGATGATGAGGGTCTGCGAAGCTCTCAACCACCAATGGCGAACTGGTGATATTGTCAAACAGTTCGTTGCTGAAGATGTCTTGAAATTTTATAAATTCAAGTATCTGAAACCTTCCCGTAGTGGATGTCTGTATAGTGACTCGACAATGTCGAAATTCTTTGATTTTGAATCGTCGGGGAGACCCTGGCGCGACCATCTTGTGATGGTGAAGGGTGATTGTATGCAGGTGGCCGGGGAACCAGCGCTCGAGCTGATTCACCGGAATTTTTGTGAGAGTAAGTGTTTTCTTACTGCTTCGACTTTATTATAATTTGTGATGAACTTCTAACATCACTCCTTGTTGATCATTGCAGAGCCCAAACCGAAGTGTGTTGCTGATACGTCAAGTCTATTTGACGTTGTAGGTCGAGAGGGAACCGAGCTAAATCAAGTACTTGGTGAGCTAAGCATCCGTCGGGAGAAGAGGCAGAATTCCACAGTGGTTAAAATACAGCGGGGTCACCAAAATAGAGTTATGGTCACTCCGAGCTCTCTTTTTAAAGCTGCAACTGCTGTCCCTGCTCCGGTGGGGGTTTCTGACAATGCTCTGAAGCGGGGAAGGAAAGGCTCTAAAACCTTGGCTGAGATTGTTACTCCTGAGCCACCGGCCCCCTATTACAAAAGATGTGGTCGACCTTTGTGGGCGTGATGCTCCGCTTCCAAAGAAGCAAAAACGATCTGTGGTTGTGGAGCCGAGCTCTTTTCATAAGGTGGATGTGAAAGCCGTTGCGAAAGAATCTGCCGACCTGATGAGGCGTCATCCTAGCCTTCTGAGGGTGAAGATTCAGTCGAGCATCTCGCATGTGTGTATGAATGACTTTTTGTATCCTTTTTCTTGACAATAATGCGATCTAAAATTTTACACTGTCTTTTTTCTGGTGCAGTTGGCTGCTTCTTGTTAGGGAGTGTTTGAAGTGTTGATGTCGGTTCATTCTGAGCGTGCTGCGGCTGAGGCAGAAACTACGGCCTTGATTCAGCAGTTAAAAGACCAAAACGTACAGCTCGAGAAGGAGAAAATTCAGCTCGAGGGGGAGAAGCTTATGGAGAAAGAACAATTCGAGGCTGTTCTTGCTAAACAGAGAGCCGAACTGATAGAAGTGGGTCAGCAGGCTGTTGCTGAAGTGGTGGAAGGTCGGAACCATCTAGTTAATGGATGTTACCACTGGGGTTTGTCTGCCGGGGAAGTAGAGCTGTCTATTGCTGGTGGTTATGAAAAGATCAATCCCTTCAGAGATGACGCATCCCCAGCTGCTGATCCAACCGTTATTCCTGAGAAAACTCATGTCCCTCCTTCGACTGATGCATCGATCATGGAGGTAGCTTGAAGTTTAATCTTTGATTTTGTATTGATAATACTATTGTTCTGTTGGTTTGAGAGTTTGAATAGTTCGCTGGTGTTGTTTGATCTCTACTTGCATGTTGTGCTTGTAGGAGATAGTTCGGTTGAGAGGGTGAGTGAGCGAGGAGAAGTCCCTGAGTCGAGTGAGGGATAGCATCACTCGTACCCAACAGGTACAAAATAAACTTGAATATGAGAGACGTCTTCATAAATCAAATTATGATAAAACCTTTGGTGAGCTAGTCGAGCTCCAATGTAGGTATGGGAAAATAAAAATGGAGAGAGATGAGGTTTTGCGAAAAGGGTACACTAGGTATCTTGAATTTCGTAAAACTGTGAGAGATACTCCATTTGTCCATGAGAGTTGTAAGTTTAGGTGTCAAGAATTATTATCCGTCTTGACACTGTATTTGGAGGCCGAAGTAGATAGTGAGCGTGGCTTGAAAGTGGCCTATTTAGAGCTTTTAACTGAGAGGGGTATAGTGACCGACCCACCTCGAGTAAAATTCTTGGCACAAGAAGTTCGTAATCGCCATAGTGTAGAAGCCCACAGATGTTCAGCTCGGGCTGGCGTGTCTGTGATATGGGGTGATGTAGGTCCTTTGCCTGATAATCTTGGCTTTTGTAGGGCCAGAGATCGATGAGGATTCTTTTCTGCAATTTGAGAAAGGATGATAGGAAAGTGCAATCACTACAAACAGATGTTAATAGGGCTCAATTGTGATTGAAACAACGAATTCGAGCTTTTGTAATATATTGTAGAATGATGTAGCTCTATTGTATTGATGTATGCATGCTCGTTTATAATCTGTATTTGTAGGAGTTAGCTAATAAGCAGAACGAACTGTCTGCTTTGCCCACCTCGTTTAATAAATCGAATGAAGAATTGCAAAAGTGTTTGTTGGCTGCAGAGGAGACTGCGATCTTGAATTCCAAACTCGAATCGAATTTACTTGATTTGCAAGATCGGCTAAATGCTGTGATAATAGAACTGTCTCAGAGAGATGCTGATATAGTTGCTGCTAAAGAAAGTGTTGAAGCATATAAGGCTGCATTGAAGAAGAAGAGACCCGACGTTATGACTGGCAATCAGAAAGTGCTGGATTTTAATAGTATCATTTCGCAACAAAAAATGATCTTATGAGTCTTCGCAGTTCTATGTCATAGAATGCAGATCTTGTAAAGAAACAAGATGGTGAACTTCATTATTTGAGAGGTTGTATAGATATGCTGACGCATGACTTGCATGCTGCCCGAGCTTCTTGTCAGAGGAAAAGTGATAGAGCTCGTGCCCAAGACGGCAGGTATAAAAAGAAGGAACTCAATTTTGATGAGGCCTTCAACAAGTGTTATATCCGGATATCCGAGGTAGAATATGAGAAACGATCCTTTGAGTTGTTACGTCTGGAAGATGACTTTCGATATACCGAATTAGATCGGAGATACCGTGAGTTACAGGAGTTGGCTGTGGACGAGAGTTCGGAAAAACCGGATAATAGTGTGGAGTTTCAGAAATTATCCGAGAAGCTCCGACTTATGAAAGACGAACTCTACCGTACTGTAGTCGTTACTGATGAGTATAAGGGTTCTCTGTTGAAGGAGAAAGAATTCCTTATAGCGCGATGTAAACATCTTGATGAGGAGCTAATGAAGGTGAAATCTGAATTATCCAAAATTCTGTTGCTTCCTGCGGATGAAGCCTCATTACGAGCGTTTGAAGTTTTGCGCTCTGACGTAAAGAAAGTGCAGGATGATCATGAAACTGTAAAGCAGCAAGGCGTAAAGTATGATCTTCAAGCTATGCGCTTAACCTTTCTGGATTCTGTGATGGTGCGAGTGGCGGGAATAATGGATTTCCCGTCAGCTGAAAATGTCGCTAATATGCTCTTCCCAACCTTGCTTCCTGGGGAAAGTTCTACTTTGGTACGCCCAAAGCGTGACAAATAGAGGGGTCGTTGTAACATATGCTTGACCTGTATAAAATGGTCTGTTGAGACAGTTTATACGAATTGGGTTATCAAATAAGTATCATTCAGAGTTATATGTATAAGTTGTATTTGCAAGTGTGTTAGTGATAGGTCGAATTTAAGTGTAAATTGACGACCACACTGATAAAATGCAATAGCTGCATCACAAGTCTCTTGGGAGAGCATGTGTACTCTTCGAGCTATATGTTGGTCTCAAGGAGACGAAATTGTTTTTGAGATAGCTGTACACAGGTCTCTTGGGAGAATAAATGTATTTTGATGAGCAATGTGGCGGTCCCAATTATAGGTCGGATTGAGCGTATCTATAAGCGACCTTAATGAGACGAAATTGTATTTGAGATAGCTGGACATAGGTCTCTTGGGAGAGCAAATGTGTTTCATGAGCTATGTGGCGGTCCCAATTAAAGGTCGAATTGAGCGTATCAATAAGCGACCTTAATGAGATGAAATTGTATTTGAGATAGCTGGACACAGGTCACTTGGGAGAGCAAATGCGTTTCATGAGCTATGTGGCGGTCTCCATTACAGGTCGAATTGAGCGTATCAATAAGCGACCTTAATGAGATGAAATTATATTCGATAATTGAGGTCGGGTTGAGCGACCTCGAACAGACTTGCAATACGTATGCAGAAGAGATTCTTTATTGAATAAATCTGAATCAGCAGTCTCGTACATCAACTTTATCTTCGATACAACTTCAGTCTTCGGGTATTCCATGGGTTAGGTAATGGGAATCCGCGGTGATCACTGAGTTCGTAAGATCCTAAACTATTTGTTCCAGTGACGATAAAAGGTCCTTCCCAATTATCAGCTAATTTTCCAGTATTGGGTGCCTTGCAATGTTGTGGTATTTCTCTGAGAACGAGGTCATCGATTGCGAACTCTCGATGTCGAACTCTTTTGTTATACGTTTTGGCTAAAGCCAACTGATACCGACCCAAATTGGCAATAGCTTGGTCGCGTGTCTCCTCGATCCAGTTCAAATTGTATGCTAATTGGAACTCATTCTCTTCATCTGTCATTATATGATCATGGATTGGATGGTGATATTGAGTGGGAATGATGGCTTCAGTCCCGTAGGCCAATAGAAATGGAGTACAGCCTATTGCCGTTTTTAGAGTAGTTCGGTAGGCCCAAAGTACATGTGGTAGCTCGTTCACCCAATTGCCCTTCTTGTCGTCAAGTTGTTTTTTGAATCCATCCACTATTGTTCGATTTGTAATCTTTGCTTGGCCGTTTCCTTGTGGATAATATGGGTTGGATGGAGAATGGATGATTTTGTGCTCATTGAGGAATGCCACAATTTTAGATCCAACGAACTGGGGGGTCCGTTATCAATCCTGATGAGGTGTGGTCTGCCGAGTCGAATGATGATGTTCTCCCAGATGAAGCGAATAACTTCTTCTTCACGCGTTCGGCATAGTGGCACTGCTTTTCCCCATTTGGTGAAGTACTCTGTAGTAACCAAAAGATGTTCCTTCTGCCTGGTGCTGTAGGAAATTCTCCCACTAGGTCGAGAGCCCAACGTCTGAATGGCCAAGTAACCTGATTAAGATGGAGTTCGAGTGCTGGAGCTCGTATTTTTAGTCCATGTCGCTGACAAGCGTCACATTTTCGAGCATATTCGATGGCTTGCTTCCTCATGTTAGGCCAAACATTCCTTGAGTAATAGCTATGTTTGCAAGAGAACGACCTGATGCGTGGGATCCACATGTGCCTTCATGTAGGTCGTGTAAGAATTGATGCGCTTCTCTCTCGGATAAACACAAGAGATATGGACCCGTGACTGAGATTTTGTACAAGAGGTTGTCTTGGACAGCATATCTTGGAGCATTGTCAATTATTTTCTTTCGTTTGGCAGCATCTTCTGGGAGTGGTCTGTCGAACTTGTTGTCTGGTCCTATGTAGGTGATGAAAGGTTGTCGCCAATCATCTTCGACTTCTTCGTTTCCCCTAGTATTGATGGTATTGGTCGTGATGACATTAATACTGGGGTTTGAAATAACGTCAATCTTTATATAACATTTTTCTGAACCGAGGATGCCAGCAAGGTAGGCAAGTGCATATGAATGCCTATTTTCCCCTCTTGGGAAATGTTCGATGAAAATAGTTCTGAACTTGCTTATTCGTTCGGCAGCTGCTGCGGCATAGTCAACCATTTTCCCATTGGTGTGGTATACGCCTGTATAGTGATTGACTATTAGTAAAGAATCTGTGTAAACAGAGAGTTCTGCTACACCCAATGTAAGTGCCATGTCTAGACCGTGGATCAATGCTTCATACTCGGCCTCATTATTGGTTACTTCAAAATCAAGTCGTATTGATTTTTCTAATCGATCATGTGAAGGTGTAATGAGAACCATTCCAATTCTTGATCCTGATGGCCCGACGGAACCGTCGGTTAAAAGTCGCCAACCCTTCCTAGAAATCCATTCCGATTTATCTTCGGGTTGTTCGGGAGGAGGTTCTTCTGGTTGGTCGGGAATATCTGATCCCAATCTCGGTCGTCTACTGGGAAATCTGCTAGGAAATCTGTTACAGCCTGACCCTTCGCTGAATCCCGAGGCTCAAAATGAATATCGTGTTCCCCCAGTACGACTGACCATTGTTGAATACGTCGTGTCTTTTCTCGCTTGGTCAAGATCTCCCTGATTGGATAATTCGTCAAAACGTGAATTGTGTGAGCCTGAAAATATTGTTTGAGCTTCTGAGATGTATAAACGAGAGCTAGAAGAAGCTTCTCGATCTTGATGTACCTCGTCTCTGCTGGAGTCAAAGTTTTACTGATGAAGTACACAGGTTTCTCGATTTTTTCATCCGTGCGGAGGAGGACGGAGCTGAGAGAGGTGTCCGTGACAGCTAAATATTTTATTAGCACTTCCCCTTTTGTCGGCGTACTCATTACTGGAGGGGTACCCAAATATTGTTTTAGATCGAGAAAAGCTTTCTCACATTTGTCTGTCTATTTGATTTCCAAATCCTTCTTTAGCTTTCCTCGTTTTGTTCCTTGTCGCAATAGTTCGAACAATGGTCGGCATCTATCTGAAGATTTTGATACAAACCGATTGAGCGCTACGATATTCCCGGCTAGCTTCTGAACATCTTTATTTGTCTTCGGTGAAGGCATAGCCAGGAATGCGCGTATTCTGGATGGGTTTGCTTCAATCCCGCGCTTGATGATTAGATGGCCCAAAAACTTTATGGACTGCACCCCGAACTGACATTTATCAGGGTTCAGACGCATCTTATAAGTTCATAAAATCTCCAAGGTTGTTTTCAAATATGCGAGATGGTCCTCTCTTTTGAGACTTTTACAAAGCATATCATCGATGTAAACTTCTATTGTCTTTCCGAGATGGTCTTTGAACATGTCTGTCATTAATCTCTGATAAGTTGCTCCTGCGCTCTTCAAACCGAAAGGCATGACCTTATAATAGTATAGGCCGTGCTCAGTGATAAAAGCAGTCTTATGAAATCGAGCAGACAAATGTGAGTTCGTGCGACATGATAAAAGCGTCCATCATGGATAGGAGTTCGTGCCCTGCTGTGGAATCGAGCAGATTGCTGATTATTGGTAATGGGAAACTGTCCTTTGGTGTATGACAGTTAAGGTCTGTGAAATCTACACAAACTCGAATTTTACTGTCTTCTTAGGTACTGCGACAATGTTAGATATCCAATCGGGATAGACAGCTTTCCTGATGAAACCGACTTCAATCAACTTGTCGATCTCCTTGTTGACTACTTCGCGTAATCTTGGCGCTAGAGTTCGCTGCTTCTGTTTACAGGTTCTACTTTTTCTTTCAACTCTAGCTTGTGACATGCTATGGCTGGATCGATTCCTGGCATCTCATGGAAAGTCCATGATAAGACATCACTATTCTGTGTGAGGAACTGAATCAGTTTCGAACGTTCAACCGAACTCAGTAAAGTTCCAATATTAGTGCCTTTTGCTGCCATTGATTTCAAATATCTGTAGGCTCGATGCTTGGCAGGTGAGGTTCTGATGATCCGGCCTACTGTGTGCTATGCAGCCGGGGTTGTGACTGGTGTTGTGATGGCTGGTAACGCAGTTGCTGTTGTCGCGGCTGGGTCGGCTTCTGTATAAATAGTATTATGCAGGCGCGAGCCAACTTCTGGTTACCCTTGATTTCATAAATCCCTCCCTTCCAGTCGAATCCAGAGTCTGATGATAAGTGGAGGGAATAGTCATGTTGTGCAACCAAGGTCGCCCCATGATGCCCAAGTAAATTGACTTGGCATGATATGTAGAAGACTACATCAAGTGTAACTGGCCCGGCTGTGATAGGCAGTGTGATTTTGCTACCGTTCTTCCTTAGAACCGTGAATCCGGAGACATTGATTTCACTCGGCTCGACCTTGTGCGCCAAGGACCATCTGGTCGATTGTACTTGGAATAATAGTTCGATATTGCTTCCGTATCAATCATCATAGTATGATGGACTATGTTCTCCATCTTGAGCATGACGACGAGAGCGTCATGATGTGGGAAATGACGTGCCGAACGTCGCAATCTTCCAAAGATATTTCGGCTCGTCTTTGCTGGGATTACGGAAGTAAACGAGCGAGAGGTGGTGCTGG